>OX453307.1:0-292143 GCA_949710035.1 Crambus lathoniellus | reverse complement strand
GAATGTGTACAGGGTTTGCTCTCGTCTCGGGCCTCAATGAGACGAGAGGCACGCGACGCGAAGAGACAAGCGTGTACAGCCGGCATAAAAAACACAAAGTACTATGCGATTATTATAAGAATAGGACTGTCAAAACGGCCATATTTGTTTGCGTTTCGCTTCCACTTCAGGGTGTAGGATGTGCAAGCAAAGGAACAAAGATCAAGAATGCCGTTTGACAGTCCTATTCTTATAATAATCGCATAGTACAGAGTGTAAGCGGCGTCCCCACTAGGACCGCGCGGCTGAGCTTTGCGAGTGCGTCTGTGAGCGAGACCTGTAGCCCGATTCTCGTAATAAAAACCGTGACGATATCGTAGCGATTTAGTCGTTGAAACCATTTTCGTATTCACAACTGTCGATAGAACTTGAGCGGCAGCGATTCTATCGAAGTGTCGTCGAAGTGTATTCTGGTACATTAATCGTCCTTCAATCGTTTCAGAACGATAACTCGAAGGTATTCTACTATTTAGATGACCTTTGTTTCGATCGGATTTCAACGACTAAACGTCAAAATAAGCGATCCAAGTATCGTTGGACAAAAGTTCAATTAGCTGGACCTTTTGTATGTGAAAAATAAGCTTGGGGCTAGGATATTTGTTATTATTTATTTTTTATTTTATTTAATAAACTTTTGTACATAATACATAGGTAATGTAATATACAAGGCGGACTTAATACTAAAAGTATTATCTGCCAGTCAACCGTTGGGAAACAGAAAACAATTAAAGCGGTACAAATTATTTCTTTTTTATTATTAATTATTAATAATATTATTAATTATTAATTATTTATTTATTATTTATTATTTATTATTTATTATTTATTTATTATTTATTATTTATTATTTATTATTTATTATTTATTATTTATTATTTATTATTTATTATTTATTATTTATTATTTATTATTTATTATTTATTATTTATTATTTATTATTTATTATTTATTATTTATTATTTATTATTTATTATTTATTATTTATTATTTATTATTTATTATTTATTATTTATTATTTATTATTTATTATTTATTATTTATTATTTATTATTTATTATTTACTTATTATATCATATGAAAGAACGCTGCTTGCACATTCTGAAACATGTTTTTTTTTTTTGCTAAACCACGTAGTTTTCGACTTTTGATGAAAAATGTACAAAAAATACCTCTCGATTGAAAAGTCGCTGAGTTTCGATCCTATTGAGTTGAAGTCCTATCGAAACTCGTCCAAGCAACACGAGAATACCGATTTTGGATAGGACTTCGATCGAACGACTTCTGAACTACAACGATATTTAGATTGTTTGTATTTACGAGAATCGGGCTACTGAGCCGCGCAGCTTATCAAAGACGCGCGGCCGGCCTCGCTCAACCCGACGCTTGTCCACTGGACCGGCCAGTTCACTTGCGACCGCCGCCGCCTCATGTCGTGTCGTTTGTTGTGTTGGTTTTTGGTCCTCCTCTTCGTACATTTCGAATGCGACTGGCGCGAAGTATACGTAAGGCGGGCCGCGCAGCTGTTATATGGGGACGCGTAGGAAAAAAACATAAAAAGTCTAGCGAGGCCGGGCCTCGCGGCTGCCATGGTCGCGCGGCTCGTAGTGGGGAGGCGCCTAGCTTTCCCGCCCTCGGCCCAGGTGGGCTGCGGCGTCAGCGGCTGCGCTACCGGTACGCGCGTGGTATGCCTAGTTAACACGTATTAAGTAAGCAAGTGATTAACTTAATTTTAAAGTAATTTTAAGTAGTAAAGTGTTTACACGTGTTATAACTTAAATTTAATTTAGTTTGGTCACAATGGACGAAGGTACTTTCCTACTTTGTTAAATTAGTGCGTTCACACGCGGACTATAAGCAAATTTAGTAAAGACCACGCCTACCGGGGAATACGCGCGATGCGAGAGGGGGGGTTACTTAAGCAAAAATAGACTCGATTCTATTCTATTTACTCACTTATTCACTAAATCGTTTACTTAACACTTGTGACTAAAGAGCCGTTAAGTGACTGTTTACACGCGTGAATTTAGTTAAAATTAACTTAAAGTTTAGTTAATTACTTCGTCACTTAATACATGTAAACAACCCAGTAGATGAAGTCGTTGTCGCGCGTGGCCTCAGCCAGCTGGCGGGCCGCGCGCGCGCCCAGTGTCGTTACCTCTCCCTATGTCGGCCCAGGTGGGCTGCGGCGTCAGCGGCTGCGCTACTGGCGCGCGCGGCACGGGCTCGAGCGCGCGCGCCTCGGGGACGCGCTCGTGGTAGATGAAGTCGTTGTCGCGCGTGGCCTCAGCCAGCTGGCGGGCCGCGCGCGCGCCCAGTGTCGTTACCTCTCCCTATGTCGGCCCAGGTGGGCTGCGGCGTCAGCGGCTGCGCTACTGGCGCGCGCGGCACGGGCTCGAGCGCGCGCGCCTCGGGGACGCGCTCGTGGTAGATGAAGTCGTTGTCGCGCGTGGCCGAGGCCAGCTGGCGGGCCGCGCGCGCGCCCAGTGTCGTTACCTCTCCCTATGTCGGCCCAGGTGGGCTGCGGCGTCAGCGGCTGCGCTACTGGCGCGCGCGGCACGGGCTCGAGCGCGCGCGCCTCGGGGACGCGCTCGTGGTAGATGAAGTCGTTGTCGCGCGTGGCCGAGGCCAGCTGGCGGGCCGCGCGCGCGCCCAGTGTCGTTACCTCTCCCTATGTCGGCCCAGGTGGGCTGCGGCGTCAGCGGCTGCGCTACTGGCGCGCGCGGCACGGGCTCGAGCGCGCGCGCCTCGGGGACGCGCTCGTGGTAGATGAAGTCGTTGTCGCGCGTGGCCTCAGCCAGCTGGCGGGCCGCGCGCGCGCCCAGTGTCGTTACCTCTCCCTATGTCGGCCCAGGTGGGCTGCGGCGTCAGCGGCTGCGCTACTGGCGCGCGCGGCACGGGCTCGAGCGCGCGCGCCTCGGGGACGCGCTCGTGGTAGATGAAGTCGTTGTCGCGCGTGGCCTCAGCCAGCTGGCGGGCCGCGCGCGCGCCCAGTGTCGTTACCTCTCCCTATGTCGGCCCAGGTGGGCTGCGGCGTCAGCGGCTGCGCTACTGGCGCGCGCGGCACGGGCTCGAGCGCGCGCGCCTCGGGGACGCGCTCGTGGTAGATGAAGTCGTTGTCGCGCGTGGCCTCAGCCAGCTGGCGGGCCGCGCGCGCGCCCAGTGTCGTTACCTCTCCCTATGTCGGCCCAGGTGGGCTGCGGCGTCAGCGGCTGCGCTACTGGCGCGCGCGGCACGGGCTCGAGCGCGCGCGCCTCGGGGACGCGCTCGTGGTAGATGAAGTCGTTGTCGCGCGTGGCCGAGGCCAGCTGGCGGGCCGCGCGCGCGCCCAGTGTCGTTACCTCTCCCTATGTCGGCCCAGGTGGGCTGCGGCGTCAGCGGCTGCGCTACTGGCGCGCGCGGCACGGGCTCGAGCGCGCGCGCCTCGGGGACGCGCTCGTGGTAGATGAAGTCGTTGTCGCGCGTGGCCTCAGCCAGCTGGCGGGCCGCGCGCGCGCCCAGTGTCGTTACCTCTCCCTATGTCGGCCCAGGTGGGCTGCGGCGTCAGCGGCTGCGCTACTGGCGCGCGCGGCACGGGCTCGAGCGCGCGCGCCTCGGGGACGCGCTCGTGGTAGATGAAGTCGTTGTCGCGCGTGGCCTCAGCCAGCTGGCGGGCCGCGCGCGCGCCCAGTGTCGTTACCTCTCCCTATGTCGGCCCAGGTGGGCTGCGGCGTCAGCGGCTGCGCTACTGGCGCGCGCGGCACGGGCTCGAGCGCGCGCGCCTCGGGGACGCGCTCGTGGTAGATGAAGTCGTTGTCGCGCGTGGCCTCAGCCAGCTGGCGGGCCGCGCGCGCGCCCAGTGTCGTTACCTCTCCCTATGTCGGCCCAGGTGGGCTGCGGCGTCAGCGGCTGCGCTACTGGCGCGCGCGGCACGGGCTCGAGCGCGCGCGCCTCGGGGACGCGCTCGTGGTAGATGAAGTCGTTGTCGCGCGTGGCCTCAGCCAGCTGGCGGGCCGCGCGCGCGCCCAGTGTCGTTACCTCTCCCTATGTCGGCCCAGGTGGGCTGCGGCGTCAGCGGCTGCGCTACTGGCGCGCGCGGCACGGGCTCGAGCGCGCGCGCCTCGGGGACGCGCTCGTGGTAGATGAAGTCGTTGTCGCGCGTGGCCGAGGCCAGCTGGCGGGCCGCGCGCGCGCCCAGTGTCGTTACCTCTCCCTATGTCGGCCCAGGTGGGCTGCGGCGTCAGCGGCTGCGCTACTGGCGCGCGCGGCACGGGCTCGAGCGCGCGCGCCTCGGGGACGCGCTCGTGGTAGATGAAGTCGTTGTCGCGCGTGGCCGAGGCCAGCTGGCGGGCCGCGCGCGCGCCGCTCTCCTGCAGCGCGCTCACCACCACCTTGCCCTGCGCCAGCTTCAGCTGCTCCACCGCCACCTGCCGCCCGACAAGGCACACCTATGAGGTCGCTCCTATATATGGGCTCCGAAAGCCGTCCAACATAACGACTAATTGTTTCCGCACGCGAACGAGAAGACGTACCCCCTTATTACAAAACGTGGACTAAAGTTAGACCTGGTTTAAAATTCATGCTAATCCTGTCTTTCATTTGGAAAATAAAAGTGACATCACCAGTTTAGTACCAATTTCAAACCAAGACTATTTTAATTTTAGTCCACGTTTTGTAATAAGGGGGGAGCGTTTGACGAGTGCACCACCTCTGGGATGGTTCAGATAAATACCAGTTAGCAGCACTTGAGTCAATGGAACACAGAGCGAGAAAACTAATCGGAGACGATGAGCTGGTTCAAACCAAGCTCCATAGTCTAATCCATCGACATAAATTGGCTTGCTTGTCGGTATTTACTGACTGTACTTCGGTAAGTGTGCTTTTGAACTGCATGAGCTCATTCCGCGACCCCATTCTACCACCGAGAATCTAGACGCACAGTGGGCTATCATCCTTACTTGGTCAACATCCCGCGAATGCATACCAAGCGCTTTTATTCTTCCTTTGTGATGCGCAATGCCAAGGAATGGAATACCCTGCCTGCGTCTGTTTTCCCGAATGACTACAACCCTATAATTTTTAAAGCTATAGTGAATAGGCTGCTTCTGGGTAAGCTCGCTCCATCTTAGGCTTCTTCTCAACCCTAAGGTTCAGTGCGAAGCCAAGAGCAAGCCCATAAAACATTTTACAAAAGTGCACCAGGCTCAAAGTGAGTCCGTTTATATCCGGCTAGAAGGACCGGCCCCCGTACTGAACTACTTACTTCCAAGTTTACTAATACGAAATATCGTTAAAGCTACGATCTATAAAGATGCTTTCATGAGAATTAGATAAACGAGATGAATTGGGATTTAACAGTGCAGCAGTGGACCGGAAATTTAAAGAGGAATTCGAAAATTTAATTCCCATCTGGGGTAATTGGGAACTAGTTGTTTTGTTTCCTGGATTATATCTCTTAACTAGCTGACCCAGCGCAACTTCGTTCCCGTGGCCCTACCCTACCCCACCCCTACCCTACCCCTACTCTACCCCTACCCTACCCTACCCTACCCCTACCCCTACCCTATTTCTACTCTACCCCTACTTTGCTAATTGTTTATCATTCCTGCTGTCATTCCAAAGCATGTTCGTATCGTAGTGAAAAAAAACGCATTTATCTACTCGCAAAAATTTTAAACTCATTTGTATCCTATATGTGAAAACTGTTTATTGGCTAACTAGCGGCCGCCCGCGGTTTCACCCGCGTGGTTCCCGTTCCCGTGGGAATATCGGGATAAAAAGTACATATAAACCTTCCTCTTGAATCACTCTATCTATTTAAAATAAACGCATCAAAATCCGTTGCGTAGTTTCAAAGATTTAAGCATACAAAGGGACATAGGGACAAAGAAAGCGACTTTGTTTTATACTATGTAGTGATGATGAGTAACCATATTTTATAAAAACATTTGTATTAATAGCTGTAAGTTTTCCAAGAAGTAAAAATAAGTAAATAAATAAATACTTACCCCTCCTTCCCCTATTTTCTCACCGCTAAAACCTTCCTTGGACTTCCACGAACATTTCAAGACCAAAATTAGCCAAATCGGTCCAGCCGTTCACGCGTGATGCCGTGACCAAGGGAAATAGGGATTCATTTTTATATATATATAGATGATATGAGTTGGAATTCCATATATTTGGGATAACATAATAAATGTGTGTGTGTAGCGTAGTGCGTACCTGCAGGCGCGCGATCTCCTCGCCCACAGCCTTGTTGGCGTGGCACACCAGCCCCTGGTAGTACTGCGTCAGCCCGCGGAACGCCGCCTGCTTCGCCTGGACCTGCACACACCACGACAGACCGACTGTTAGTCTCGCATAATGATTCTAACTTTTATGTGTGTGTTCCCCGTAGGCCCAGTTTCTATTAGTTCGGATCCGGCCAGGGGGGCTACCGGCTAAGAAATCTGGATATGGGTATGGGCTTCAACTGTCACTTGAATTCCTTATTCTGATAGATTTTTGCTGCTTTGTTCTGTTGAACGTTGCTAGCTAGTTATCGTTATATATATGTCACAAAACAAGGAACTGATAGCAGCTATTTTCTTTATAAAATTTACTTAAAGTTCCCAAAAACGTATGAAGTTCATATCCATAAAGTTACGCGGTAGCCCCCCGAGTTGGAGGTTTTAGTGGCTTAATAATTTGTATGGAAACCGGGCAGAGTGTTTTCATCTCTCCGATCCGATTAAAAAGCCGGATCCGACTCTTTAATCGGAAGATTTGTCACTGCTAAGTTCCGATCAAAATGTCGAATCCGAAACTCGATCGGATAGTGGAAACGAAACCCCCGGCATGCTCGTCCGCAACGGCCATTTTCATCCATCATGCGCCGTGGGCCGTCGACAAACATCAGCCGGACAGTCGGTAGATGTGAACACCTACTTCCGACATCCGACCTAGTGGAAACCGGGCCGTACAGCTGTGAAGCCAGCCTAAAGTGCCCCGGTAACGATCAACCGTCATTCGTCAATTGTTACGTGATTGACCGTTTCAATTGAAGGTGCGAATGATGGAGCTTCATTCGATGCGTCAATTGCTCGCGTCATGTTTCTCGACTAGCGAGCGAACAAAATGACCGAAAAATCTGTCAATCGCACAACGAGACGATCAATTGGTAGCGTCATTCGCGATTGTCAATGAGCATTCCATCATTCGCATCAGTCACGTAGTTTCGAATGACAATGGCTTCAATTGCCTCTTTAGACGACCATTTGGTTCTTCAATGACGTAAACATTGTGAATTGCGAATGATCGTTACCGGGGCACTTAAGTGAGTGTCCATGGGTTGGGTACTGACCGTGGGCAGCCAGTCGCGGTCCCACAGCGGGCGCAGCGCGTCCTTGCTCATGGAGCGCAGCGCGTCCGTGTACAGCTCCTCGCACTGCGCGCACACCTTCGCCACCATGCTCTCCTTCATCTCGTCTGCGCACACAACATTATCCTATATCTCTTAAAGTCCATTCGCTTAGTTAGTGTCGCCCTTTGATCGCGCCGCCTTGGCACGTGCCGCTTCTTGTCAAAGGATGCCGCCGCATAAACAAAAGAAGCCGCGTGCGGCGTACACCCGAAAATGGAATTGGATTTTGGGATTCGGCATTTATTAAATTATATTTTCTTAAATAATCTATGTTTATTATAATACAGGTGGTGACGACGGTTGTGACTTGTGACAATTCGAGCGATGATAAGTAATCATAATAATCATATAAAAAATTATAATAATTATTATTATTTGTAAATCACTTATTTAACTTCCTTTTATATAAAAATATCCAAATTTTCATCAAAATTGACTTTGGTACCCAACTTGAGTGTATTATTTTATATCTGCGTTTTATACCAAGAGCTACAATGCCGTGCGGGTGTACCTACCGACACTATCTAACCGAACGGACTTTAAAGTCCATTCGCTTAGATAGTGTCGCCCTTTTATCGCGCCGCCTTGGCACGTGCCGCTTCTCTTCAAAGGATGCCGCCGCATAAACAAAAGAAGCCACGTGCGGCGTACATCCGCAAATGGAATTGGATTTTGGGATTCGACATTTATTAAATAAATATTTTCTTAAATAATCTATGTTTATTATAATACAGGTGGTAACGACGGTTGTGACTTGTGACAATTCGAGCGATGATAAGTAATCATAATAATCATATAAAAAAATTATAATAATTATTATTATTTGTAAATCACTTATTTAACTTCCTTTTATATAAAAATATCCAAATTTTCATCAAAATTGACTTTGGTACCCAACTTGAGTGTATTATTTTATATCTGCGTTTTATACCAAGAGCTACAATGCCGTGCGGGTGTACCTACCGACACTATCTAACCGAACGGACTTTAAAGTCCATTCGCTTAGATAGTGTCGCCCTTTTATCGCGCCGCCTTGGCACGTGCCGCTTCTCTTCAAAGGATGCCGCCGCATAAACAAAAGAAGCCACGTGCGGCGTACATCCGCAAATGGAATTGGATTTTGGGATTCGACATTTATTAAATAAATATTTTCTTAAATAATCTATGTTTATTATAAATACAGATGGTAACGACGGTTGTGACTTGTAACAATTCGAGTGATGATGAGTAATCATAATAATCATAAAAAAATTTCAATTATTATTATTATTTGTAAATCACTTAATTAACTTGCTTTTATACAAAAATATCCAAATTTTCATTAAAATTGACTTTGGTACCCAACTTGAGTGTATTATTTTATATCTGCATTTTATAGCAAGAGCCACAATGCCGTGTAGGTGTACCGACACTATCTAACCGAACGGACTTTACTTAATCTGTGTCTGTGTCATACGTGACTGAGTGCCCTGGGGATTTATTTTTGAATTTCGCCACTCGCGTCGAGCGCTCGCTTAGTACTCATTTTCATGTCAAATATGAGGAAAATATGTCAAATATGAGTACAAATTGAGCGCTCGACAAAAGTGGCAAAATTCAAAAATAGACCGCCTGCTCATCATCTATCTATGATATATGAATGAAATTAATGAAAATGAAATGAAATATAGAATAAGAGACCGAACATCTAATGTAATATGACGATGTAAAATAAACTATGTGTCACAAATTATCGTTGACTGACTCTTAAGATTTTGAAAATGTCACTGTTCGAAGATTATTAAATGATATTTTTTATATATAGTGAATATTTTTATAAAACTAATGTTAGTACCTACTATTATATATTCTGTGACTAAAGTAGGTATTTTGTTTCATACCCAAATTAAGAGAAATTGAAAGGTCGTGGGTTCGCATCGGAGCTAGTTGTGAGACGGGTCGTTTTTTTTAATACTTCATTTTTCAATTAAGAGAAAGTGTTAAATCGTGGCGATCCACAGTCTTTGCCTACTCCCGCGGGGGTACGGGGCCCCGTAGGAAATAGGCGTGAGTATATGTATGTATGTATGTATGTATGTTAAAATCGCGCCTAATAAACAATACTCAATACTCAATACTCAATACTTTATTTGCAAACCATAATGTGGGTACAGAGGATGATACATATTTATTTTAGAGCATTATGGACCCTGTCGGGCACGCAAAAGTGGTGATAAAAGAGAGGAAACGCTTTAATATATCAGAAAGCTACATAAACAATTAAATTAAATTAAACAAACAAAATAAATAAAATAAAATCAAATAAAAACAAAATAAAGTTGTGTAGATTATAATGTTAGACGAGACTTTTTGAATTATTATTACTATTGTATTAATTATTAATAATAATGATTATTAATGTCATTTAATTATGGTTACTAATATAGGCTAAGTACAATTTGATATTAACAATGTTACTTGAATAATGAATGAATTGAAATTGAATTGAAATTAATTAATTATTTGCTGGTTTAACAGAAATAAGGAAGGAAAAATGAATGAGGGAGAATATAAATAATAAAAAAAAAATAAAAAAAATGCGAGTAGTACCGCGGATGCACTTGTAGGCGATGACCTCCTGCGCCTGCGCGAGCATCAGCTGCGACAGCGCGTGCAGCGTGTCCGGGTTCAGGTCCGGCGTGGTCTCCTGGTGCACCGCCATCATTACGTTCGCCTTCAGGTACGCGAAGATGCCCGCTGCTTGCTGGTGGAGACAAATTTATTACAGTAATGCTTGTCTTTTTTAATTTAATATTTTGTAAAAATATTCTGGTTTGTTCATAGAGCATATTTACTAAATTCTTACTCTAATCATATGAATAGTACCTACTTATGCCTTAAAATAATTCAGAAAAAATTTGTTGCAACAGTGAAACATTAATTTATCTTATTTGACGACCGATTTGGCGCAGGGGTAAACTACCTGCCTTCTGCGCCAGAGGTCTCGGGTTCGACTTCCGAACAAGACAAATATTTGTGTGCATGAACATGTCTATTTGTCTTGGTCTGGGTGTTTTCTATGTATATTAAGTATGTATTTACAAACAAAAAGCATTTAAGTATATATTTATCACATGTTTTAGCCCATGGGCTTGATTGGGATCAAGAGCAAACCCATTAAAAGTAAAAAAAAAATATATCCGTTATCAAGTTCACATAGACACAGTTTCTGAAGAAATTAACTATACTTATTTCTTTATTTATCTTGAGCAGCTAGAAAGGCCTGCGCCTGTGCCTCAACAGTGGAGAACACTAAATTAATCATGATGATGATCCTGACATCCTGAGCATAGTTGCGGCTTGCGGCTAACAATGATGTGACCTGACTCTGGACTTTTTAGTTACACTAATATTTCAGACAAGTTGTAAAAGATCAAAAGGTGTGTGTGTGTGTGGTTGCTGCAAATAAACCTAAATTGTTTTTAAAACTTAGCATGAATACCTGCAACAGCTTGGCAGCGAGCTTCATCGACTCCTCGGTGTCGAGCGGCTGCTGCGCGGCCACCGCGCTCTGCATTGCCGCCATGTTGAACAGCACGCACATGCGCTCGTACGCCAGCGAGCTGATTGCTGTGGTGCCAACATCATAATACATGTCCAACAAACCCCAACCAATACGTATAAAGGTCATAGCCCACTTATACCGCACCGCTCCCACCCAACCAATGTATGAGCAGTCAAATATAGACTTAATGTCGTGCTCTGTAGACGCACTTTAGCTTGCGGCAGGCTCGCTTACCGCGCGCTGTCCGCACGCTGTCTGCTATTGTATATTGTTACTCTAAAGTGCATCTACAGTGAACGATATTAAGTCCATATTTGGCTGCTCATACTTTGGTTGGGTCGAAGCGGTGCGGTATAAGTGGGCTATGACCTTTAACGTCCGTCAGTGTAAGTACAGATTATTTAATCTATCTGTTGTTCCACCAAACATAACTTAAAAGTAAATTAATGCCAAGTTACTAAAGAAAAATAAAATTGTCAATGGTGAGACAAGTTGACTATGGAACATATGGTTGGGTTACAAAAATGACACTTCCAATAATAGATAAAAAGAGCTCTTATGGCACCAGAATCATAGATATATTTGTGATAGTAAAAATCACCAGCCCTGCAAGTAACTTTCAGGTGGGATTCGAACCCGCCCCCTGGGAATCCGGCCCGATGCTCTGACCAAGTAAGCTACCGAAAGGCTGATGAGACTCGCCAAATTTTGATATTACTTTTCAATGCTGTAGACCAGCGTTGCTTCAACCCTGCTTCATCAACGTAAGGAAACCCTCACATTTGAATTCATTTACTTACAAAATAGCATTATGAATGCATAAAAATAATTTAAAACCTAAAGGATATTTTTCAGTTTTGTATGGAGCCTCGGCTAGGACTTTGTACACTATACCATAGGCAAGCAAAAGATAAATATAATAACTGAAAAATAATTATAACGCTATAAGCTAACGCGTTTAATGGTACAAAAGCATTATCTAGTCTTAATTTTATGCAACCCCGATTCAATATGGCGGTAAAACATCACACTCACATTAAAAAAAAAAGGGTAACATTGACAGATTATCATCAGTCGTCAATGTCATCGTTTTTTCGTACAGAAACATCAATGTTTCCGAACGTGATTCAAATATGGTTGCCAGTGTGACCATGGATGGCAAAGAATTATTATTTTAAAGTTTATTTTTGTACCATTTATCCAGAAAAACAATAAAAATTTAAATATTTTATATGACTTTACTATATTTTTTACTATTAGTACGAATAGTGTACAATGTCCTAGCCGAAAATGAAAAATGTCCTTTTTCTTCATCTTAATTGATTGTCAAACATTTGTAACAATGTTTCTTTTGAGCATTGGGACAGATCCCAGGGGGGATTCGGGCGGCTTCCAATCCCGCCTGAAAGTTACTTGCAAGGCTGGTGGTTTTTTTACTATCACAATTTTTCTTTACATACAGAGCAGCTCAGCAAATTATGAAAGTTTGTTTACAGCAAGCATACCGTGAGTCATGAAGCTATCTTTTGTTGTTAATCCCTAAGACCCGAGACACATTATCATCTTTTTTTAAATAGATTCAGATCACAAAATAAACCTAAATAATATTAATCTTTAATGGCATATAAATGCAGCAATTTCAGATTTAAAATGTTGCGTATAGAAAGAATTTTTTTAGTACAGCTATAACCTGTTTTTCTGTTAATAGATCACATAAGCCTAATTTTTACAATAAATAAATATAAATATTGGACACATACATTGTTCCATTACCAAACTTTAGTAACACAAACTTGACAGTAATCTGTTCTTTTTGCTACTTACATATAATTAAAATCAATACAAGTAAGGAAAAATTTGAACAATTTAAAATAGAACTCACTGAGACTCATCCTGCCTCCAAATAGAGATCCTTTGTCAAAAGCATCCTTCCATTTGAAAGGTATTTGAACATCTTGAGGAGGTATTTTACTTTCCAGAGCGACGAGCTGGTCATAGTAGCTGCGGAACAAGCATAAGACAAATAGAGCCTACCCAGCACAGCTACTAATAATTGAGAAATAGTGTAATGACATCATACCCAATTGGAAACAATTACAGCTAACATGCTTAGCCAATATTATTTTAAGGAGCAGCTACCGGCTAGGTTATATTCTAACTAAGATATACCGATGACTATTAAGTTGGAAATGAATGGGTGACTCATAATCCAGCAAATAATGCGCTATTACCTGTAAATAATCTCAAGCGAAGACTTCTCAAACACTTTCCATATAGCGTTAGCCCTGAGGCGGCTCAATTCATTTAGGGCATCGCTATAATCATCTCCACTTTTATCGGTGCTGTAAGTGGAATGAATCAAGTTTTTCAATGGTTTTACAATATCTACGTCCGAAGACTTTTTCAACGGAACAGACAACAACTCAGCCATTGCGCTAACGAAATGACACTGACATGATGACAAATAATCACAAAATGACAGCTGACAGCAGCAGCTGACTCGGCTAAAAGATAAAAAGTCAAACGAATCCAAAACTTACTGCCTAACTTTACTGTAAAACAAGCTGCTTAAATTAAACTTGATATTATGAAAAGCGCATACTTAATCATTACTATATAACTATATAAATATCAAAATATATATGCATAACTTCATAACTGTGATAATTTTTTCATGTCACGATCATGGTCAACACGATACGACAAAGAGGGATTTTTCAATTGTTTTTGTGGGTAAGTAAGAGATGACAATGTTCAATATGATTTGACACACAAAAACCAAAAATATACGTCTTTTTGAGATAAATTATTGTGATTTTGAAGAATTTAAATTTCAGGGACAATGGTGATAAAAACGATGCTTACGAATAAAAAGTAAGTATGTTTCATTTAGGTATAATCCATCCGCACCATATTTCAATATTAAACGTAGGCCGTTATAATAATATATTAGCAAACACTTCTGGAGTTCCTGGAATGTTTGAAACGTCCAATCAAAATATAAGCTAGGACATGCGCAGTGTGCTTTGTTGGCATCCTTTGTGACCGGCGCGGTGCTGGCGTGGTAGCCTGCTCCGTTCCGTCAGTGAGTGTGCACCCGCGACCGCCGCCCGCCGCCTGCCGGCTGCACCGCGCCCACCAGCTTAGTGCACTTCGTTCGAGCATGAGCCGTGACGTGAGTTGAATCAGTCACCTTGCTTTATCTCACTATTCCTGAATAGGTGACGAGGAGTAGATGCAACACTGTTACAACTGAGAAATCACAGCTCCGTAGTAGGACAAACTGTTGCTTTTACAATCGATACAGCGCAAGTGTGCTTTTGTTTTGATCACGATTCACTATATCTACGTGTGTGACCTTTCGAATGCGTACTTGAACTGGTCCTTCGGTAGTGGTAGTAGATGGTAGTAGTGTAGTTAAGCTGCACAGACTGATGGCAAACGAATGCCCTAAGTACGCAGATCCATAATAAAATTATTAGGTATCCTGTCAGGTAGGTAACTTCGCTTCTATACCCTCGTTGCATAATTAATGGGATGTGAAGGACAATAATGGAAAATCCGGTGTTAGGTACTGACGAGTTGTTAACGCCTCGACGCGGTGGGGACGGCGATTGTGTGGTCGATATCTAGGTATGCACTTTGCACTAACATAGGATACCTAGGTACTTACTTATATTTCTTCGCACTTTGTATTACGCGACGTTGAGTAGGTAACACTTAATCGCCTTAATAAGTTACAGCTTCGCGTCGTGAAAAAAAAAATAATCAAAACAACTGGTTTACAAATTTTATTAGTTTTATTACCTCTTAGCTTAATGTAAGTAAAGTAGGTAGGTACAATATTGTGTTGCTATGTATTAACTGGAGCTTTGGGAGCGAAACACACTTCCCTCTAATGGCAAAATCGATGTAAAGATTAAAATCTAAATTACCCTTACAGTCGCAACTGAAATGTATGTCACGGTTTTTTTATAAGGCGCGTGCTCGGCGGGCGGTGTGTGGCCAGATTTAAAGTTTACTGTGTGTGCTCAGCTCACGCGCGATTGATCCGTTCCGACGATCAGCAATCGGCAGAATCTCCTGCTCGGTTTTGGTTTAGCTTATGTAGCCTACTTACGTATAGGGTGTTTATTTATTATCTTAAACGCTTTTTGCAGAAATGGCGCGGAAAAGCCGGTGCCCAACAGGAAGGACGTGATCTTCGTCCGATCTAAGTTCAACGACAAGTATGTACCCTATCTCTTTAAAATTCTGTTAAAGGTAGCATCCAGCGCCGGACGCACCGCATCACGCACGGCACGCAACGGGTTTTAGTTGTACGCCGCGCGCCCGGCGCCGCCGGCCGGTATTTAGGAGCAAAGTTGCAATCCGCTGCCTGCCTTGCGTACTGGTCATAGTCTGTGCGTGCGTCTTTAAGGTTGGTACGTGTCGATTGCTTCGGTCTATTGGTCGGTACAGTGCTACAAGCTTTTCTGTTCCGGTGACAGCGTGACAGAGGAACCACTTGCAATTCGAAATCAGCTGTCAAAATGGACTGTCGAATGAAAACTGTTTTAGTTCCAAAGATAATCACCAGAACAGAAAAGCTTGTCGCACTATAGTTAAAAAGTAGAGGTTCTCTACTGTATCAACCAGAAAAAAGTATTGGTATTTCCGTGTTTACATTGTCCAGGGTCGCGTCGTCGGACTCGGAGGCGACGGTGGACGTGATCGACCTGGGCGCGCCCCGCTCGCTGCGCCGCCGCACGCCCCCTCCGTCGCGCCAGCCTTATACCCCTAATCCTAGGCTGTAAGTACCATGACGTTTATCGCTACTCATCATCATCACCATTTCAGCCGTACGACACCCACTGCTGGGCATAGGCCTCCCCCAAAGGATCTCCATAACGATCGGTCCTGCGCTGCTCGCATCCAGCGGCTTCCTGCGACCTTGACCAGATCGTCGGCGTCGGTCCACCTTGTAGGAGGCCTGCCCACGGAACATCGTCCGGTTCGCGGTCGCCATTCGAGAACCTTTTCGCCCCAACGGCCATCGGTTCTCCGCGCTATGTGTCCCGCCCACTGCCACTTCAACTGAGCAATCCTGCGAGTGATGTTGGTCGTTTTAGTCCTCCTGCTGATCTCATCATTTCTGATTCGATCGAGCAGGGAAATACCAAGCATCGCTCTTTCCATTGCTCGCTGAGTGACCTTGAGCCTTCTTATGAGGCCCCATAGACCCCATAGTAAAAGACCACGTCTCGCTTCGCTACTCATATTCAAATAAAATCATTCATCACTTGGCTGAACCTGTGGCGGAACTGATACTAGTTGTACTTAGGAGAGGCATAATATCTCTCTATCCAGATACCCCGGCCCGACTTCAGCCAAGCCGAAGCGAAAACAAAAGCGATCACAAGGGCACGCGGCTCGTAGCCGGCGCGTGTTCCGGCGGCCGGTGCCCAACGCGCGGCTGTACCGGCCCGCCCCGCGCCGCACGCCGCCGCCGCCCACGCCGCGCCGCCCCTGGCCGCCGCCCACGCCCGCGCTGCCCGCGCTCGACACGGCGTCCCGCGCCGCGCTGCGCCTGGCCACCCGCAGGCGCGACCCGCAGCCCCCGCCGGCGCCGACGCCGCCCCGCGTGCCCGCCCCGCCGCCGCCGCCCGCGCGCCCGCGCTCGCACCGCCTCGTGGTGACTCTGCCCCCCGCCGCCGCCACCGCCATGGACAACGCCAGGCACTCCACCAGCCCCGAGGACTGTTCCGACGGAAATGACGCAGTATCCGCCCCTAGCGAGTTTCTTGCCGAGGTGAGATTATATTATTTCAATTACTCCATATGCTGGCCATACACCATCCTGCCTATCGTTCATTCGGCATGACGCTGCCGATTGGATCAAGTAGAACTGACCGTGGTAGGGCGTGGATTGGCATGACAGGATATCAATTAGGTACTATGGTGTAATATGGACGAACTGCAGATTGGATCAAGCCTGGCGTCATGCCGATTGGATTGGACGATAGGCAGAATGGTGTAGGTATGTGTATGGCCACCTGTTGAGTTAAAAAACATAATCAACCTTAACACAAGCTATCGTAGGGAACACCACCATTAGTTATACGATTCGTTCGAGCTGTGTCTAAGGTGACGTTCTGTTGTGGCAGTTCCTGTCGGCGATCATGCAGCGGCAGTACGCGGAGGCGCTGAAGTACTGCCGGCTGATCCTGCAGTACGAGCCGCATAACGCGACGGCGCGCGGCTTCTACCCGCTGCTGCAGCACAAAGTGCAGAAACACAACGGTCAGTGCAGGCAGTGCCTCAATGCCGCTTGTTTGACCGGTGTCAAAGTTGTCTCCTCATTCGGTGATAGGGTTTACCGTTCGGATTTCTAGTTTCTGCCGCAATCCAAACAAATCGAAAATAAAGATACGAAGTTCTTCATTTGTTTGAATTTTTTTAAGCTTTTTATTTAATAATTCAGATTGTTTTTTTAAGTTCTTTATTTTTTTAATGAATCGACAAGAGACATTAACTGTATACCTACTACGCGTTATCTTTGAGTTGACCGCTCCCACCCTCCCCGCCTAACCGCCCCGCCTTCTCCTAGACAGCCCCGTATTAAGGTCTGTCTAGGAGCGCGGGGCGGCAGTGAGGCGGGGCGGGGAGGGTGGAAGCGGGCAACTGTAATAAGAAAACGCGTAGCAGATCTAAAAATTGAGAATTCTGTGGTATAAGTAACAAGTTGGTTGGTGTCGGGCAGAGGGCGTAGGCGCGGGCGGCGCGGGCGGCGCGGGCGGCGGGCCGGCGCCGGCGGCGGGCGCGTCGCGGCGCGGCAGCCTGTCGGACAGCAGCGGCGCCGCCTCCTCGCCCGACCACTCCCCCTCGCCCTCGCCCCGGCCCACACCCGTACGTATCTAGGTCCGTCCCGTGCGTGACGTAACCGTGTACGTATGCGTACATGTAATGCGCACCATATTTTATCATTAATCGAGGATTTTTGTAATTTTGTTCTATAAAAAACCCATCGGCTGACTACTTACTGCCATGCTAATTCACTATTTGATCCAGTAAGTGCTCTATCTCGTTGGGACGCCATGGTAGTGACATCAGCAGCCACAACATTACCAAACCAACATCTCAAGTCTCATGGCGAGACGGCTTGGCGTCGCACGCAACCGAGCTGTGCTATACAATGACATTGTATACCTACATACTGGGACTGGCGAAAGCCCCTGGCGTTGCTACCATGGCATACTAATGGGAAGAGCTGTAAGAGTACGCTGCAAGCTTCATGTTACTGTGGTGTTGAAGCAGTGTGGATAGCGAGTAAGGAGTTGTGTTGTCTGGCAGGGTCGGTGGTCGGGCTCGGAGTCGGAGGGGTCGGTGGCGTCGCAGTCGTCGCTGGAGCTGGACTCGTCCAGCGGCAGCGCGCCCTCCAGCGCGCGCGACTCCAACGGCAACCCGCCGCCCACGCAGCCCACGCCAGGTGACCTACCGCACGCTACGTGTCGTTTGGCAGGGGCCGGGTCGGGCGAGGAGTCGTCGTACGATCTCCGCTAAACGTTGTTATCTACTCATTTAGTTTTATAATGATCGCCTAACAGGCGATTATCACACTGCTGCTGCGGTTTCCGCTCCGGTGGACGGAGATGCGGCGTGGGTTTGTTGATTTGCGGGGTTTTGTATGCACATCAAGATTTTACAGCCATAGTTAAGAAACGCACTACCACAAACCGGAGCGGTTTGCAGTGCAGTGTGAGAACCACCTCTGTTATCTAGTGGTTCACACCACCGATTTCAGACCGAGGGATCCCGGGCTCGATTCCCAGTGGAGGTACAGTCACGAGCAATAATATGTAAACAACGAAGAACTTTGTCATATAACAATAATGAATGACTTATTTTGCGCGCGTTTCGGAACGCTTAATGTGACAAAGTTCTATGTTGCTTAAATATTATTGCTCGTGTCGCGTGACTGATGTACATATTGTATTTGTGGTTTGTTTGGTGGTAGAACTTGTTCTTAGCCCGCCTGACTAGCTACCACCGTCTTATCTAAGTCTGACGCCATAACAACGATGTTTTCAGCATTGTTGTGTTCCGGCAGTTAAAGATAAGATAAGAATAAGAATATCTTTATTTGCATAGCTAGCCAGATAGCCAGTTTCTCAGTGATTGAGGATTCCGGGAGTAGTGCGCTTCCACCTTCAGCCTTATCATCGCTTAACATCAGGTGTGACGAAAGCTAAGTGCTATACCCCGTTGTGGATAAAAGAAAACTTCTTGAACAAACCATAGACAAAAAACTAGCACCGTTGCAATATTGGTAGGTAAAGTAAAGTAGGACCGATCGTTTTGGAGATCCTTGGGGAGACCTATACCGAGCAGTGGGCGTCGTTCGGCTGACATGATGATGAAGGTATGTCCAACCTTTTCTCAGCACAATTTTTCTGTCTAAGTATTGGTTCAAGAAGTTTAACGTCCACTCTGTGCCGCCTCACTGCCGTGTTAAAAATTAATTAAAAACATTTGACAGTTTTGTAATGAATGACTGATTTAGTTTTGAATGTACCAACAAATGTGACGCCAGTCAGTATTTTAAACTAAAGCCTTACTTTCAGATGACTTGGAAAACGACAACGATGTTTCTGCGACATTCCAGGTGAGCATCCAACTTTTAGAAGTACCTAGTGTACCTAGTGTTTTTGAGGAATTTCTATTAAAGTGCCCCATGAATACCTACAGTAAGCATTACTGAGTAGGGGTTCTGTTCCATTAGGACACCATGGTTGCCCCACCAGTGGGTGTTTCCTTTTTGTCAGCAACAAATTAGATGCGCAGCCTGGTAATGACACCAGGCGAGTACCCTCTAGCTAGGGTACTCGCCTGGTTATGAGTTTTATGGAATAAAACTGTTTACATTTAGTTGGTGGTACGACTGGTGGTGTAGGTACAGTCAGCGTCAAATTGATATAAGCGTCTTGACGTAGTCAAAAAGATCTGAAAAACATAAACGCAATTTGATCTAAGCAGTTCGAATCATCATATTGTTGTAATCGCGCAAGGTGTTCAAAATATTTATATGAGCAGTGTTCAAATTTATCTAAGCAAACAAAGCTATCAAAACATCTGTGCATAATGTACAACACCATATTGCACAGATATTTTGAGAGCTTTGTGTGCTTAGATGATTTTGAACACTCTGACTGCTCATATAAATATGAAACAATGAGTGCCTAGATATTTTGATTGAACACCTTGCGCGCATACAACAATATGATGATTTGAACTGCCTAGATCAATTTGGTTTTATGTTTTCAGATCTTTTTGACTACTCTAGACGCTTATATCAATTTGACGCTGACTGTACTAAAGCCCGCAGTAGCTACAGGATGGCCGATCCCCTTCGTCCAGTTGGCCGATCATGATGGGCGATCGTGTACAGGGCCATTTTGCTTGTGATTGCCGTTGCACATAAACTGGCCCTGTACTCGATCGTCATACTCGATGATCAGCCATCCTGTAGGTACTGAGGGCTTAAAGAGGTAGAGCCCTAATAGATATGGAGGCGTAAATAACGAAGCGCGTGGTGGGTTTGACTCAAGACTGCTTGCAGGAGCCGTCGTCGGCCGGCGCGGCGTCGCTGAGGCGCTTGCGCGCGCACTTCGCCTGCTCCATCAAGTGAGCCGCCCCGCGCCCCGCGCCCCGCCCGCCCCCGCACGCCGCGCGCCGCCCACCAGACACAACAGACAAACACCCGGCGATATACCTCCAAACTAATTTTACACAAGACACCTGTATCTTAACTGCAACCGAAGGTCCTTCTATCAGCGCTTCGGCGCCTATGCCGAAAATTATCGTGGCTTAATTAACTTCAACAACAGCAAAGTCATGCATCGAATATTTTCACTTAAAAGCCGGCACATGACACAAAAGTGTTGATAAATATCCGACTGATATTATTCTTGTGGAATTCGACTCGAGTCACACCCGCGCCGGGTTACAGCTAAAATAATCTAAATGGATGCACGATGTTCTGCATATCTCCTGCCAGACGATTTTCGGAATCTGAACTATTACACTTCCAGCGTAGTGTTTGGATCGCTCGAGTCTCGACTCTCGAGTGCCATTGGAATAATATGAAACGGCTATAAACCTTTATAATTCTATTGTTACCTATAGGTATAAAGCATCAGCTCACGACCGGCTGGTTGTAGATCCGTATAGAAATCTCGTAATCTTCAACACTTTGTAGAACTGAGAATTCGTAAATATCTGTGCGTTTTTAAGGAATTCATACCCTCTAATATTAATTTTAATCGGCGATCAGACAACTGGACCTACAAAAAGGCGATCGTGTCTGTACCAGTGGGAAGTTTTAAGAAATTCAGTACTTCTTCGAAAAAGACCCAGTGCAGTTTTCATAATTAGGACCGAGGGGACCGCAGTGTCCACTCCGTACAACGACACTGTCGTTTATAACTAGGTATCAGATAAAATAACTTTTGTATTGGAAGTTGAGAAAGTACCTAATGTATAGAGACATATCTATCGTTGTTTACTCGTTATACATATTAAAGAGGACATTTATCGTGGTTACGGTTTTGATCTGTATTTATTAGTGGTAAATTATAAATATAACATAGTTCTCTAACATTAGTTCAAACTCGATATTCAACTGTATCGCCGACGTCTTTGGGTCCATAACGTTTGACTGAGTGCTTGTAGGAACCCGCAGTAGCAATAGTCATCACATCACCTATTTAGATATTTCTTTTCCCCGACATTCATATAGCAACATCACCTTTCTCGATTATATTGTATGTAGAGTATCGTTTCGTTATCGTATCCCATGTGAGTCGTCCCAAACATGTTTCGTATAAGCTATTTAAGTCTTTATTTCTCAGCCGGAATCGGTACAATCTCTGGGGCCTATAGTACGGCCTACGTCGTATCGTATTACATTTCGTGTCCTATTAGAAGTAGGTTGTTAGATTTGTAAAGTTCCGTACGAGCTGAGTGTAACGAGAAGACTGAATGAAGTGTCGACGAGACAGTTATGTAACGTGGTCGGCCGGCGGCGCCCTGCCCACCGCCCACTCGAGCGAGGGCGGGGCCGTGTGCCGCCATGTTGACTACGCTTGTCGTATTAAATTATAAAGTATTAAACAATTACAAATATGGTACACGTCCGTGGAGCATTTTTCGTATCTGTAATTCTTTAAAGTGAGGTTGTGTACTACTAATTCACATATTTTTATTGTTTACCAATGTATCTAAAATGTATCGATATTTTGTTATCAAATTAGTAATAAAGTTTTGTGTGATAAAACATGTCTTTTCCTTTTTGTCCTTTTTCCTTAGGTACGACTGTCTCACCAGTTCCCCGTGGTACTACAACAACCGTTGGTCGTTCGAATCATCATATTGTTGTAAGCGCGCAAGGTGTTTCATATTTATATTAGCAGTCAGAGTGTTCAAAATTATCTAAGCAAACAAAGCTCTCAAAATATCTGTGCAATATGGTGTTGTATAACATTATGCACAGATATTTTGATAGCTTTGTTTGCTTAGATAAATTTGAACACTCGTGACTGCTAATATAAATATGAAACAATGAGTGCCTAGATATTTTGAACACCTTGCGCGATTCCAACAATATGATGATTCGAACTACTTAGATCAAATTGCGTTTATGTTTTTCAGATCTTTTTGACTACTCTAGACGCTTATATCAATTGGACGCTGACTGTACCATTGGGATTTTTTTCCCGATAGACTAACTCTTCTGTAGAAATAAAAAGTGACTTCAAACCAAATTCAAAATGGCCGTCGCACACGAGTAGGTATATCCTAAAATCGGGGCTCGAACCCGGGATCTTTATAACTTTTCCTTCCCCCTTGCTTGCCTTCCACTTCCATAACCGCAATATTACTGTACTAACAACAAAGAATTTTAGTTGCATAAACGACTGCGGTGCTTTTTTTCATACAGATTTCTCAACCAGTAACAGTATGACTGGTTTCAGTGTGACTCGTTGCGAATAAAGGAAAATTCGATTACTAGAACGAGAAGAGCAGGAGAAGGCCTTCTGTCCATGGAAACCGCACGTCATGCGCACGCTTTGAACGTCATGCGCACACAATCGTCGATTGACGAAAGCGTGCGCATGACACGTGCGGTTTAAGTGGACAGTAGGCTGTAACCGTACTCGGTGTACGTACAGTAGTACGCTAACTGCTTATAAATGAAACGCCAAAAATATTCAAAACGTTTCTTTTATTAAAAACGATAAAACAGTATCTTTATGTTATAATAATAGTAATCAGTGAAACGTAACGTGTCATTACAATGTTTGTAATAGTTGGCACTTGGCTGCGGCTCCTTACGCTATAATGCTTAACAGTAACAGGCCGGCGCCGGCAGTATTGTCACGCTACAACCTCGGCCCGGGGCCACGCGCCGCGCCTCACGCGCTCTAGATCAATCCTGGATCCACTGCGACGAACGGGTGTATCCCGCTATTTGAATGGGAATAAAAAAGTGGAACAATCGTCTTTTCTAAATTATATGTATATCATTATGTACTTCTATTGCGGAAAAAAACCGCTAGTACCCGAAAGAAACAGTTCGGATCCGCCAATTCTCATTGCTTGAGAATTACTACTATGTTGAAGAGGTTTTATCTGAAGAGGAACGAAATAAATGGGTTTTCACTTCTCATGTTCGTAAAGTTCGTCTTTATGTTGGGTATAGGCGGCATAAAATCGCTTTTTAAGCTCTAGTGCATAAAGTAAAATCTTCGTCTAAGTCTCAGACTTTAAGACAAAGGTCGTCAGGTAAACAGTCACACACGCAATGAGCGATTTTCTGAGAGGCCATTTAAAAAAAAAAAAGCTTCCAATTGCTTCACTAGATGGCGTTGAATAAGTATGTACATGTCTATGGTATATTTTGGTATGAAAAATATTTAAATTAATTACTTTTTAACAACCCAAAGGAAACTAATAATATATTAAATAAGTACTACTGTGAGAAACAGAAACGAAATAGGTAAATTTAAAGAATTAGGTAAATAAATAACATCTGTCTGACGTTCCGTTTTACGTAAAAAAAGTAAAATTTATAACGTTCCGTTCCTTCTAACTGCATAGGTGGGACAGCGCCATCTAGTGACTGAGCTTTCAGAAAATCGCCCATTAAACTTCGTTAAATAAACTTTATTAATACCTAAAGTATTTCATTCTGTTTCTTAAATATTGTACATAATCCATGTTAAATTATTAAATTAATAAAACTAGGCAAAATTAATGAGTTTTCTAAGGAATAAGTATTTCAAGAGTATTATGGACTACGATCTATGCTAAAGTCACTGTGCTGCCAATGCCCGTATAAAAAAAAAGAAAAAAAAAGTCTTCCCGCCAATATGGCAAAGTCTTTATTTTTTCTTTTTTGCAATATTGTAATTTATTTTCCTCACACTCGAAGTGAAAAGCAGAGTGTATAACTCGTACATAAAACCCATTTTACCCTCGAATTGACTATCCACCCTCGCCTACGGCTCGGATGGATATATACGTCCCGGGTAAAATGGTACCTTTTATGCACTTGTTGTACAATCTACTATTCTATGTGCACGCCGCCGTCATAAGAGGTGATGCATCGTTTTTTTTTTGTCGCCGCCACCAGTAATAGAAATAGTGGGATACACCCGCGACGACTAAGGTCTTAGCCAGCATACATACCGGGTTAATTCCTCGGACGGGACGGGGATTCATACATTTTGTAACGATTTGCCGTGCACGCCCCGTCCTCTTTTAATTTAAATGCAACGATGCCAAAATATCGTCCCGTTCCGTCCCGTTCCGAGACATGTCACGTATCTTACACACTTCACGTATGTACCTTAAAGCGATAAGTCCAACTGTTAAAATGTTATCGTTCCGAGCTTCGTGAATCCAGTATTGATCTGTACAAGCCCGCAGGCGGCAGGCGCAATACAACAACAAACACTCCGTGCACCACATTTCACATCAGTTTTTCTCTTTATTAATTAATAAATAATCAGCAAGTAACAATAACTCTCGTATTTGACGTTTACATCTACTGTGATATCTATAAGGCTTATATTCTACTTAAGATCATGAAGAATTACAATTATATTAATTTCTCAGTCGACTACGCTAAAAAAACGAGCAGAACCACATAACACAACAAAGAGGTTAGAAGGAGCGTGTCCCGCTTTTGTACTGAAGGAAGCTTGAATTGAAAACAAGCGAGTAGCCGGGCCAGTAGCCACGACGACTTGAAGATCGTACACTCACAGGTCAAATGTATAGAGGGTCGCCCCGCCCACTTCTTGACGTCTATCTTGCGTTCTGTGAGGAGCAGTAACTACCGTGACGTTTCAGGGCCCCATATACGGTACGATTGATCTTTACGATCCGTCGGTTCAGACCAATCGTGACGACGAATCGTTACATAATTATATGGATGGCCCCTTGACATACTGCACGTTGCACTGTCGATTCGTCGTTTCGATCGGTCTGAAACGACGGATCCTACAGATGAATCGTACCGTATATGGGTCCCTGAAACGTGCCGCAGCGGCCGTAGCGAGGAGGGCAGGTGGTCAATTACTTATTTATGTATTGAATTGTTTTAAATAAAAAGTTTTATTATTTAGTAAACATTCTCGACAACATATCTATTTAGTATCTTTTATTAAAACAACTTTTATCACAATGAGCAGTTTTCAGGCTAAGATTTTGCTAACTCTCAAGAGATGGCGCTAGTTAAAATTTGAGATCGGCCATGGCTTCTGTTTCAGATGTTATTAATAAATAATAAATAACTTCTTACAATCACACTAATTATCTAACCCCATGTAATTTCATTATGAAAATGTATCATGGAAAACTTGATAACGGATAAATATATACTTAAATACTTTTTGTTTGTAAAGTATAAGTAAGTTTACACCCAGACCAAGACAACTAGACATGTTCATGCACACAAATATTTGTCTTGTTCGGGAATCGAACCCGAGACCTCTGGCGCAGAATGTGGGTAGCCTACCCTGCGCCAAATCGGTCGTCATTAATAATTTATAACAAAGATTAAAATCATTTGCCACTAAGTATATTATTAATAAAATTAAATGGGTAATTTCCCATTGTACTATATACTGTATTGTACATACCACACTGTACTATTTTTTAAATTTTAGGTAATGCCATCTATCGAGCTTTATGTAAAATATTAATGTAATCGAACTATCAACTGAAAACTACTCATTAAAGGTTTATTTAAAAAAAAAGGTTGGTAAATTCGCCATCGCTCATCCGGCCGCTGCTAGTTTCGTGCGCGCAGACCAATAATATTGGTTGACGTCGAAACGTGATTTAGCTCTAAAAAAGTAATGTAATGATCCACAAATATCAATCGAACGTAGTTCGGAACAAATAACTTTCAATTACACTCTTAAATCAACTCATCAAACAGTCGATCGATCAATTATTATTGTTGACTCCGACCGTTTAGTTAGACTCTAAAATTACTCAACTTCATCTTATCCTAACTTTGGCTAATGTTCGGGTAGGAGAACGTTCCCCAGTGTACGCGTTAATAATCTGTAAAGCGGGCGCAGCCGCGAAAGATGACGCGCGGACGTCCGCCGTCTCGTGCGTGACGTCACGCCAACGACTCGTCCGACGCGCACCGCCGTTTATCGACGACAGGTATTTTACAGATAGGAACGATATCGAGGCGCGACCGACACCGACCGCGCAGGCCCCGAACAGCGACCGACGCTTCGTCGCCGGATATGTGTCCGCTAACGTCGCACACTTAAAAATTACATTAAGGCGATACTCGGAAAAATTATGCTGAAGATAGCATGAGAAAACGACGCGCGCGGGAGTAAGACCGATTTTGCATATTAGGCAAAAAAAAAAACACAAAATCACTTCATTAAAAAAAAATAGCGATTTTTTTAAATGCTTCTACACTATCCTAAATATTATTGCTGTCCACTAATTAAACCAATTTAGAATAATATATGTAACCCCATTTAAGAATAATCTTGAATTTTCGTATTTTTAGAGGTCTTTTCGAAAAGAAAAAGTGTCGAGGCAAAATCATAAAATCCTTTTTCTGAAACTATACGAATCTAGATAAAGGTATAAAGAAATATTATATATCTTTTTACCAGATTTGTAACAGCTCTAGCCGTCCTATAGTTTTATATCAAAACGTCCATATTGTTTCCGAGTAGCGCCTTAAGGGCACGATCTTCCAAATTATCGAAAACAACCAAGTTTTGATTCAAAAGTAAACAATCAAATATTCTTTATTTTGAACAGATACAAATATTAAGTTGAAGTTTCATAAACGATCTTGATTATTTTGTGGCTAGAAAAATGATATTCGTATCTTATGCGGACTTTCAAAAATTTAAAAAACAAAGAAAATTTTCATTATTTTAATATTTTTTTGGTTTTATACTTAGATTATTAATCTCTAATTCACGAATAATATATAGAAAAATAGGTAATGACAAATAGTAGGTAGATTATTCTCATGCTGCTTTTTCAAAAAGTGAATTTATGCTCAAAATAACAACAAAAACATTGAAAAAATGAAAAAGTGAGGTTATTTTCATTACTCTTCACACATAAAGAAAAAGACACAGATAGAGTTTTTGGAAGATCCTGCCCTTAAAATACTTAACTGTAGCGTTTCGGAGGCGGGCGCGAGACGTGTGTACATGTCACACGAGCACGTCAAGGCGCGATCCACGGCGCAGCAGGCGCGGCGCGGCGGGCGCGCTGGCGGGGTCGCCGCCGCAGTGGAACGACACCGTCAGCGTCTGCTGCCCCACGTTCACCTCGAACCTGCAACCCCACCCGCCCTCTTTATCGGCTGTTATGCAACTACCTCGGCGCTATTGATATATCCGCTGTCGAGGCGCCGCGCCATATTGTACAAGTTAAAACACTTAAGTTGATAAGAAAGACAGCGAGACTGAATAGAAAAGAATAGGTTTTTATTGCCATATGTCACAGTATTTAAGGCGATACTCGGAAAAGTTATGCTAAAGCGAGATAGCAATGAGAAAACGACCCGCGCGGGAGCGAGACTGATTTTGCCGATTACGCAAAAAAAACACAAAATCACTTCGTATTCAAAAACTATAGCGATTTTTAAAAAATGCTTCTATACGATCCTAAATACTATTGGTGTCCACTAATTAAACCAATTTTCAATAGTATATGTATCCCCATTTAAGAATAATCTTGATATTTCTTATTTTTTTGAGGTATTTTCGAAAATAAAAAGTGTCGAACTAAAATCATAAATTCGTATTTCTGAAACTATACGATCACTACATAGTATAAAACAAAGTCGCTTTCTCTTTCCCTATGTCCCTTTGTATGCTTAAATCTTTGAAACTACGCAACGGATTTTGATGCGTTTTTTTTTAATAGATAGAGTGATTCAAGAGGAAGGTTTATATGTACTTTTTATCCCGATATTCCCACGGGAACGGGAACCACGCGGGTAAAACCGCGGGCGGCCGCTAGTTCTAGATAAAGGTATGAAGAAATATATATCTTATTACCAGATTTATAACAACTCTAACCGTCCTATAGTCTTATATCAAAGAGTCCATACTTTTTCCGAGTAGCGCCTTAATGTATACAATTTGAACGTAGCGTAGTAAAGTAGTTGCATTTTACAAATACGTAAATATTAGCTGCTAGCGGATCCTCGCGGTTTCACTCGCGTGGTACCCGTTCCCGTGGGAATATCGGGATAAAATATAGCCTATGTCACTCGGGAAGAATCTAGCTTTCGAATAATGAAAAAATGTTCTAAATCGGTCCAATAGTTTCGGAGTCAATTCGATGCAAACAAACAAACAATCAAATCTTTCCTTTATAATATTAGTATAGACTAGCGTATCGCGGTTTTAGCCGCGTAGTATTCGTTCTCGTGGAAATATTGGGATAAAATTGTAGCCAATGTCACTCGTGAAGAATGTAGCTTTCTAATGGTGAAAGAATTTTTAAAATCAGTCCAGTAGTTTCAGAGCCTATTTGATGCAAACAAACAAACAAAGAATCAAATCTTTTCTCTTTATAATATTAGTATAGATTTAAAAAAAATTCTGCGCCACGGCCCTCCAGGGACGTGGTCGCCACAGATATGCTGAAATACCCGTCCAGGTAACAGCAGTTTTCAGGCAGTGTTTAGTCGGTAAGAGTCCGACATAACCATTACAGCCGGCTGTAATGGTATCCATGAGGATTCACTGCCTCCTTCCCCCGTAGTCCGGAAGGTTGCCGGATGAGCGATTGTTTCAATAGGAAACGGTCGGTCGTTCGACGCAAAAAAAAAAAAAAAAAAAAATTAAAAAAATATTTTTTTTTGTCGTTTTTGTAATTCATCGATTAATATGTTGGTGCATATTTACTGCGGGGCGATGTTGACGTGGGGCGGCGCGCCGACGGCGTTCTGCACGACGAGGAACAGCTTGGTGGCGAGCTCGAGCACGTGGCACGTGCGCAGCAGCAGGTCGCCCCCCCGCGCGCCCCCCCCGCCCCCCGCGCGCAGGCAGCCCCCCTCCGCGCCGCGCCCCGAGCACTGCGACGCCTCCTCCAGGGAGCTCTCCGCGCCGCCGCACTGCGCACACACATACACATCGGTCACACGCTAATGAGAGATTTTCTGCCAGCAAATTAAAAAAAAAAGTTTATTTATTAGCTCGATAGATGGCGCTGACCAGACATGTATCTCATCTGATCTGACCTACACTTGTATTTCAAAGTTGTACAAGAAGGTGCAAGGCCAAAAAAAAGTTGACGTTGACGGGAGAAAAGAAATGTCAAATAATTCTATTCCTCTTGTTTTCGTTGCAATACCATACCGACCATACCGCGAGTTGTAAATAAGGCTTTTCAGTCCTGTAAATGTTTTTTTCCTTCTGCAAGTGTTTTTTTTTTTAATTGACAGTCTTAACGTAAACTCCTTGCCAGCAAATAAAAAAAGCAGACCCATGTCTGATGAACGCCATCTGTTGACATTTTTGGAACTAACTTTTTCTTTTTTAATCATCTGTCAGAAAATCCCTCATTCTGGCGACAGTACAGTCTCCTGTCAGTTTACTGTCATTCGAAACGGACTGACGACTACTATTAAAAATATTTAATTTTCATCAGTCTAGACCATCAGTCTGTCAGTCTGAATGGTTACACGATAATTCTCTCGTAATTCTGACCATAATGATGGACTGAACTGACGCCAGAAATAGCGTGTAATTGTTTACTTGACGAGACTCATGGGAATTTTCCAAACATAGTCGCAACAGTAGTACTCATCATGGAACACAAGAAAAAGGTTGGAAAATGAAAATTGAAGTATTTTCCAGAGAAACGACCCGTCTCACAACTAGCTCTGATGGCCGTGGGTTCGTGTCCCATCGGAGCTAGTGGTTAGAAGGGTTGATTTTTTCTAAAATACTTCATTTTCCATTTTTCAAGAATAAAAATTGCATTGTGAATGCAAAAAAAATAAAAATTTTAATAACAAAAAGGTTCCTTCTAACTTTCTACGCAGTTCGTACTCAATACTCAATCAATACTCAATACTCAATCATTTTATTGCATACCACAATGTAAATTAAGATGGTGAACATAAAAAAAAGATCATTATGGACCCTCGTACTGAATGAAATGTGGAGCCGAAAACGAGCTAATTGCTATGACAACTTTAAGAAAGATATTTAAATTTTTACTTTTTTGCATTCACAAATGCAGTTTTTATTATAGAAAAATTGAAAGACTGCTCTAACCACTGAGTACTGATATCGCCCGGATAGGGAAAGGTCGTGGGTTTGAATTCCATCGGTGCTGGTTGTGAGATGGGTAGATTTTTTCTAAATACTTCATTTTTAATTTTTAAATTTTAAGAAAATTTAAATCGTTCAAAGAAATATAAAGAGAGGGTTTGCTGCTTTAAGCAAGGATTTTAAGATGGACCCACACACTTATTAGTTCTAACGTGTTGCTTATATTGTAATGTGTGGGTGGGTACGTACGGCGCTACATTGCAACGTGTGGGTGGGTTCGTACGGCGCTACATTGCAACGTGTGGGTGGGTACGTACGGCGCTACATTGCACCGTGTGGGTGGGTACGTACGGCGCTACATTGCATCGTGTGGGTGGTACGTACGGCGCTACATTGCACCGTGTGGGTGGTACGTACGGCGCTACATTGCACCGTGTGTGTACGTACGGCGCGCACGTGCACGGCGAGCAGGTCGTCGGCGTAGGGCGACAGCGACAGGCGGTGCACGTGGTGCGCTACATTGCACCGTGTGTGTACGTACGGCGCGCACGTGCACGGCGAGCAGGTCGTCGGCGTAGGGCGACAGCGACAGGCGGTGCACGTGGTGCGCTACATTGCACCGTGTGTGTACGTACGGCGCGCACGTGCACGGCGAGCAGGTCGTCGGCGTAGGGCGACAGCGACAGGCGGTGCACGTGGTGCGCTACATTGCACCGTGTGTGTACGTACGGCGCGCACGTGCACGGCGAGCAGGTCGTCGGCGTAGGGCGACAGCGACAGGCGGTGCACGTGGTGCGCGGGCACGCGGCGCTTGGCCCGCAGCGAGCGCGGCTCGAGCAGCAGCAGCGCGGCCGTGGAGAGCACGCAGAGCGCGGGCCGCGCGGCGCCGGCGCGGCCCACGCGGCCCGCCACGTCCGCGAACACGACGTAGGCGTCGGGCGCGGGCGGCGTGGGCGCGCCGCAGCCGCGCCGCCACGCCAGCGACGCGCGCAGCCGCACGTAGTCGCCCACGAACGGGTGCGACACGCTGCGCGCGTACGACGCCTTGCGCTCCTTGAACAGCACGCTCGCCGTCACCTGTGGACGTACGACACCACTATCAGTATCAGGAGCCGTACTCTGTAACGCAAATCCGAAACTTCGGTCAGCCCCGCCCCTTTCACTCGATTCTGTAATGACTGGAGAGTGAGAGGGACGGGTATAACGAAGTTTCGGGTTTTACGTTTTAGAGTAAGCCCTCAGATACTGTAGAGAGTCATATCATAATATCTCGATGACAAAAAATATCTTGAAATATAAAATATTTAGAGATACTTTCCAGTTTAATTGACAGTTTTGTATGGACTATCTGACAAGTAACAGCTGATGATAACTTACTTAGACATTGTGGAACAGGAGGCCGATTCTCATTTTTCGAGTTGTAGTCTCGATTCGAGTTCGAATTCGAGTTTTTTTCGAGTGGTAATCCAATTTAGTTATTTTGGATATCTCAAACTCGACATTTCTCGAATGACAGCCGCTCGAATTCTTTCGAGTGATCGGCAGTGGTCGAGACGAGACGTAATTTCGAATACGAGAAACGAACGAAACATCAAATAAGAAGAAATTAATAGTGATGTAATTGAAAATATCGAGAATGTCGCAGAAAATTCGCCACGTAGGAAACAGACATTACCTATAGACGTATTTGAAATTTGAAATTAAATAAATAAATAAATAAATTGAATTGCGATACGCGGAGGTAAAAATATTTTAGGTTAGACAAAAACCCTTAAACGATATTTAATAGAGTTAATTGTTTCGGTCATCTTAGATACAAGTAAACTGGATCGCCAAACAAAAGTAAAACATTCAGAAAATTCATTTATTATCATAGGATTTACAATCCAAAGTTTTGCAACTATTAATAAATAAAAATATTTGAGGTACATACATAGTTGCAATGCAACCGGTTTAAAACCGGATGAAACATATGGAACGGAACGCATCCCGCCCGAGTTGATTTCATTAAAAGAATGGCAACATTCATCACGAAAAAGTCGAAGTCTATTTCGATTGTGCTGAAAATAGAAGCACAATGTCGATTATATATTTTATGGTCGAGATAGAGATCGAAATCAAAACTCGATTCGAGATTACAATTAGAAAAATGAGAATTGACCTCCAGGCCCTTAGAATGAGTCACACCAACACATCAAAATATGACTATAAAAATTACTGCATTTAATGCGCGAACTCGTGCAAGTACTAATAGTTTTTGTTTCATCGAAATATGGCCAGGATTTCCAAAGATACAGCGTTGTAAAGTTTCACCAGTTTCACAGCCCCGCCCCGTGGCGTGCGTACCTTCTCGCGCATGCGGTTGCGCGCCACCTGGTCGACTATGGCGCGGTAGAGGCGGCAGCGCCAGCGGTGGTGCAGGCGGCGCAGCAGCGCGTCGGCGCGGCCCAGCAGGCGCGGCTGCGGGCACGCCGGCCACGCGGCGCACAAGGGCGAGCGGTGCCGCGCCGGCAGCCGCGCCCACAGCCCCGCCCCGTGGCGTGCGTACCTTCTCGCGCATGCGGTTGCGCGCCACCTGGTCGACTATGGCGCGGTAGAGGCGGCAGCGCCAGCGGTGGTGCAGGCGGCGCAGCAGCGCGTCGGCGCGGCCCAGCAGGCGCGGCTGCGGGCACGCCGGCCACGCGGCGCACAAGGGCGAGCGGTGCCGCGCCGGCAGCCGCGCCCACAGCCCCGCCCCGTGGCGTGCGTACCTTCTCGCGCATGCGGTTGCGCGCCACCTGGTCGACTATGGCGCGGTAGAGGCGGCAGCGCCAGCGGTGGTGCAGGCGGCGCAGCAGCGCGTCGGCGCGGCCCAGCAGGCGCGGCTGCGGGCACGCCGGCCACGCGGCGCACAAGGGCGAGCGGTGCCGCGCCGGCAGCCGCGCCCACAGCCCCGCCCCGTGGCGTGCGTACCTTCTCGCGCATGCGGTTGCGCGCCACCTGGTCGACTATGGCGCGGTAGAGGCGGCAGCGCCAGCGGTGGTGCAGGCGGCGCAGCAGCGCGTCGGCGCGGCCCAGCAGGCGCGGCTGCGGGCACGCCGGCCACGCGGCGCACAAGGGCGAGCGGTGCCGCGCCGGCAGCCGCGCCCACAGCCCCGCCCCGTGGCGTGCGTACCTTCTCGCGCATGCGGTTGCGCGCCACCTGGTCGACTATGGCGCGGTAGAGGCGGCAGCGCCAGCGGTGGTGCAGGCGGCGCAGCAGCGCGTCGGCGCGGCCCAGCAGGCGCGGCTGCGGGCACGCCGGCCACGCGGCGCACAAGGGCGAGCGGTGCCGCGCCGGCAGCCGCGCCCACAGCCCCGCCCCGTGGCGTGCGTACCTTCTCGCGCATGCGGTTGCGCGCCACCTGGTCGACTATGGCGCGGTAGAGGCGGCAGCGCCAGCGGTGGTGCAGGCGGCGCAGCAGCGCGTCGGCGCGGCCCAGCAGGCGCGGCTGCGGGCACGCCGGCCACGCGGCGCACAAGGGCGAGCGGTGCCGCGCCGGCAGCCGCGCCCACAGCCCCGCCCCGTGGCGTGCGTACCTTCTCGCGCATGCGGTTGCGCGCCACCTGGTCGACTATGGCGCGGTAGAGGCGGCAGCGCCAGCGGTGGTGCAGGCGGCGCAGCAGCGCGTCGGCGCGGCCCAGCAGGCGCGGCTGCGGGCACGCCGGCCACGCGGCGCACAAGGGCGAGCGGTGCCGCTTTGGCAGCCGCGCCCACAGCCCCGCCCCGTGGCGTGCGTACCTTCTCGCGCATGCGGTTGCGCGCCACCTGGTCGACTATGGCGCGGTAGAGGCGGCAGCGCCAGCGGTGGTGCAGGCGGCGCAGCAGCGCGTCGGCGCGGCCCAGCAGGCGCGGCTGCGGGCACGCCGGCCACGCGGCGCACAAGGGCGAGCGGTGCCGCGCCGGCAGCCGCGCCCACAGCCCCGCCACGTAGCGCCGCCGCGCCCACGCGCACCACGCGCGCCACGCCACGCCCGCCGCCCACGCGAGCCCGCCCGCGCCCAGCGCGCGACGACGTGCCTACAAGCGCACGACATATTTAACTGAGGGAAGAAGATCACATCTATTCTCACGTGAGAGAAAGGGAGGGTCTCGGAAAATATCACGTAATTATTTTTCGCAAGCAACAATTTAACATTTTGTGAAAATGAGTTTGCAAGGTTATCAGTTTCATTTGCGCGAGTGTGAAGTTGAATTGCACAAACATTCAGCTTAACCTATTCTTCCATCGGACAACCAGACGTACGAATCAGCGCCATCATCAGCTTTCGATGGATATTACAAAGACTCGGACTTGGGGTTTGGTTTCTAAACATCAGTCATTTATCACTTCATATCATAAGTTATTCAAAATATTTTCACTAAAACATGAATTTAAAAAAATCTATTTTCACTAAAAACATGAATTTCAAAAAATCACACGTGAGATAAGAGGGGAGGGGGAAGGCAATCCAAATCTCACCAAGGGGGGAGGTGGGGACGAAAAAGCGCCAAAACCACCTCACGTAATTAATGGACTCCCCCTGAACACTCCACAGTTTACGTTCCACTTGTACGTACCTACTATAAATAAATGTACCGTTGGTTTCTATTCCATTTGATTAATAGTACATTACAGCCGAGGACAGGTAAGTAAGAAATTACATTGTCGAGGATGGTTTGAAGCACGAGCCGCAGGCGAGGGCTTTAATCATTCGAGGCAAGGTAATTTGCTTACCGTACAAGGCTTGTATAGTGCTTTTCTCAAGAAATGCGAGGAAATAAAAAAATACTGTTTAACTAAATAATATTTATTAAAATTTATATCACACATGTTCGGGCAATTATTAAATGTAAAAGTTATTGTTTTCCCGGGCACACTTATGTATAAATCGCCCATAATAATATTATTTTTCACACTTATGCTCTGAAATGTTAATATTATATTTGAGAAAAGAATGCAGTACGAGGCACTTTTCCGAGGTAAACATTCTAAATTTGAAAATCACTGCAGTAATGAATTTCAGTACTTACTTACTGCACTAAAATCAGTGCAGTAAGTAAGTACTGAAATTCATTACTGCAGTGATTTTCAAATTTAGAATGTTTACCTCGGGAAAGGTACTACCCAAAGATATTATTACCAAATTTTTTCTTTATTTTTTCTTTCGTTATTCCTGTGTATAAAAACAGAAATAGCAAAGGGACATTTGCACCATACAGCCACATTATTATTATTATTAATATATAGGTAATTATTATATCATAATTAGGTTAACTTTTTTTTAAATACGGTGCGCACAGAGTCTGGTCCTATTTAAATCTGGAGACAAGAGTGACCCCACTAACTTTAGGCCGATATCAATTTTACCAGCACTTAGTAAATTTTTTGAAAAGATAATATACGCTCAATTAGTAGATTATTTGGTATTAAATCAAATCTTTCATAAGAATCAGTTCGGATTCTCTAAAGGTAAAAATACCACAGATGCTGGAATTGCACTTCTTAAACATATCCTTGACGCTTGGGAGGGTAGGCAGGACGTAATTGGTGTATTCTGTGACCTTTCCAAAGCTTTCGATTGCGTTGATCACCAAACTCTTTTAATGAAGTTAGAACATTATGGTGTCTCGAAAAAATCAGTTAACCTTTTGCGTTCATATTTGAGTAATAGAAATCAAAAAGTGATGGTTAATAATACTGCGTCCTCTGGAGCCCCCATTATAATGGGCGTGCCCCAAGGCTCAATATTGGGTCCTTTACTATTTTTAATCTACATTAACGATCTACCTTACTACGTGCATAATTTATGTAAGACAGTACTATTTGCAGATGATACTTCTCTAATTTTTAAAATTGAGCGAGGGAATAATTGCTCTCACGAAGTAAATAGTGCTCTCTCAAAGGTAGCACATTGGTTTAACATTAATAACTTGTCTTTAAACCCTAAAAAAACAAATTGTGTCAAATTCTCACTACCAAATGTAAGGAAGGTTGATTTAAGTATTAGTTTGAATGCAGATGCAGTCGAATTAGTTGACAGCACGAAATTTCTTGGTATTACCTTAGATTCACGACTACAATGGGATCCACATATTGAGGCCTTGTCGAGTAGACTCAGTTCAGCTGCTTTTGCAGTAAAAAAGATAAGGCTATTAACTGATATTGAAACGGCAAGACTTGTTTACTTTAGTTACTTTCATAGTGTAATGTCCTATGGCGTGTTGTTGTGGGGCTCAGCAGCCAATATTGGAAATATTTTTGTACTTCAAAAAAGAGCGGTACGCGCCATTTACAGCCTCCGCCGCCGCGATTCATTAAAGGTTTTGTTTAAAGAAATTAATATACTAACCTTAGCAGGGCAATACATCTACGAGAATATATTATATGTTAGGAAACATCTTGACTCATTCACTAAGAATAGTGATATTCATAATTTTAACACAAGAAATAAAAATAAGCTTGCCGTTCCAAGATTTAGACTTGAAAAAAGTAGAGGCTCTTTTTTGGGAAAAGGCATAGCATTCTTTAATAAAGTTCCACAAGAAGTAATCGAGCTGCCTTTGAATAAATTTAAAAAACATGTTAAAAAGACGCTCTTAAGCAAAGGCTATTACAAAGTAGAAGATTATTTAAATGATCATAACGCATGGTTGTAATAATTATAGTAAGTAACACTAACAATGTATAAAAGGAAAATATTCCTATACTTAAGTATGTGAAAACTTTCCTTCAGCATTAGCTTTTTGTATAAATTTTATTATTGTACCATTTTGTCTAGCAACGACATAATTATTTTGTAAATGCGTTGCTTCTGTTAAAGCTGATGAGTTTTTTTCGCCTGTTTTTCTTGTCAGTTAAAAGATGTCCATAACAGGTGGTAGGTAAAAAAATGTTGGACGATTCATAAGCATTAATTTTATTTAATCTATATGAATAAAAATTTATTGACTTTGACTTTGAGTATATTACTTCGTATTGTACCACAAGCGCTATGTACCCTTAGCACGAACATCAATACGAAAAAAAATTAGATTTATAATAGACAAAAAATATCCTTTAGGAGTAATTTTGTATGGGAAATATGTACAGCGCCATCTACCACCCAGAAGCGGGTATTGAAGTTGCTCATTTTAGTAGCAAGTAGTATCAATAGGCTGTATGACCGTTCCACTTGGCCTCACAAACCAATATTAAAAAAACGGCGGGAATGATTTTTAGCGGTTGATTTGATATCAATACAGTTTATTTATATTGTGTAATAAATTATCAAAATGAGTTCTGCCAATGAAACATATACAGACATCTACCTACTCCACCAAATTTGAGAGCAGAAGCAAAATGAATAACAGAAAACTTACTGCCAGCAAAATCAAAAGAAAGATATATGAAAACCTACGATCTGATTTGGAAAAGTCAAAAAAAGCACATACGTTTTCGGAATCTGTGTTGTTGGCGTATTTTAATGATACCTACATCATTAAAATAATATTATTATGGGCGATTTATACATAAGTGTGCCCGGGAAAACAATAACATTTACATTTAATAATTGCCCGAACATGTGTGATATAAATTTTAATAAATATTATTTAGTTAAACAGTTTTTTTTTATTTCCTCGCATTTCTTGAGAAAAGCACTATACAAGCCTTGTACGGTAAGCAAATTACCTTGCCTCGAATGATTAAAGCCCTCGCCTGCGGCTCGTGCTTCAAACCATCCTCGACAATGTAATTTCTTACTTACCTGTCCTCGGCTGTAATGTACTATTAATGATGTATCATTAAAATACGCCAACAACACAGATTCCGAAAACGAATATGCGCCTTTTTTTCACTTTTCCGAATCAGATCGTAGGTTTTCATATATCTTTCTTTTGATTTTGCTGGCAGTAAGTTTTCTGTTATTAATTTTGCTTCTGCTCTCAAATTTGGTGGAGTAGGTACGTACATACAATGTCTGTATATGTTTCATTGGCAGAACTCATTTTGATAATTTATTACACAATATAAACTGTATTGATATCAAATCAACCGCTGAAAATCATTCCCGCCGTTTTTTTTTATATTGGCTTGTGAGACCATGTGGAACGGTCATACAGCCTATACTTGCTACTAAAATGCGCAACTTCAATACCCGCTTCTGGGCGGTAGATGGCGCTGTACATATTTCCCATACAAAATTACTCGTAAACATGGAAGTATTATTTAGGTAATACTTCCATGCTCGTAAAGGATATTTTGTCTATGATAAATCTCATTTTGTTTTTTCGATTGATGTTCGTGCTAAGGGTACATAGCGCTTGTGGTACAATACGAAGTAATATACTCTGTGCGCACCGTATTTAAAAAAAAGTTAACCTAATTATGATATAATAATTACCTATATAATAATAATAATAATGTGGCTGTATGGTGCAAATGTCCCTTTGCTTTTTCTGTTTTTATACACAGGAATAACGAAAGAAAAAATAAAGAAAAACAGTTGGTAATAATATCTTTGGGTAGTACCTTTTCCGAGGTAAACATTCTAAATTTGAAAATCACTGCAGTAATGAATTTCAGTACTTACTTACTGCACTAAAATCAGTGCAGTAAGTAAGTACTGAAATTCATTACTGCAGTGATTTTTAAATTTAGAATGTTTACCTCGGAAAAGTGCCACGTACTGCATTCTTTTCTCAAACATAATATTAACATTTCAGAGCATAAGTGTGAAAACAATCTTACCTCTAAGCGGCGTTGTAAAGCTTGACGTTCGGGCAAATTGCGTGTCGCCTAAAATATAAAAAATAACACATAAAAACCTATTCTCATCAAAAAATATAGCCTTTAGCAGTTATGTTAATCTTACGAGTCTTACTTTTTATTAAACATAACTTAAATAACATTGTACAATGTATTATGTATGACCGTTTGTTTCCTTAATAAATAATAAATAAAAAATAAAATAAATAAATTAAATGAGACAAAAGCAAATCAGTAACTCCAATGTTGTCGTTGTTGTATTTATTCACTTATTTTTTAAAGGAAGACCAACAGTCAATATTATCTATTAATAAATACAATAGACTAAATAAAATAGGTAGTATAAAAAATATACATGTCATACAAACAACAAAGTGACCCTGTAACTACAACTAAAATACACGATTAACACCATAATTATATACACCATACATTATACATATTAATTTATATAAGGTCGTTCTTAAATAGTGCACATAATTTTAAGAGGTCAATGTACTCACGCATACAAACAACTTTTACTATGGTACCAACATTGAAAATGCGAAAAAAAAACTGCTGTTCCATAGAAATTTTCAAATCGAATAGATCAAAATGTATGGAACAGCTGATTTTTTTTCGCGATTTCAATGTTGGTACCATAGTAAAAGTTGTTTGTATGCATGAGTACATTGATCCCTTAAAATTATGTGTACTATTTAAGAAGGACCTTATAAGATAAAACTTTGCCATTCATGTATCTAATCAAACAAAATCAAACAAATAAATAAATTTGCTATGCCCTATTCAGGGTCTACAATGTACTATGTTATTCTGTATCTACCATCTTGTTACCATTGTAGACCGCAATAAATTAAATTGAATTAATATTAATTATCAATCAAAAAACTCTCTGCTTAATGCATTTTTTGTCACCGTGACACTAGTATCAAACAAATCTATGTTATGCTTATGCAGTATACCTTGTGTCGTCGCCAGGCGCGCGCGATGACGTCGGCGGCGCGGTGGTTGCGGCGGCGCAGGTAGCGGCGCCACGCGCGCTGCACACCCACCACCAGCGCCGCCACGCGCGCGCTGCGCAGCGCCTCCAACTGATGTAGTATGCATGCAGTGAGTATACCTTGTGTCGTCGCCAGGCGCGCGCGATGACGTCGGCGGCGCGGTGGTTGCGGCGGCGCAGGTAGCGGCGCCACGCGCGCTGCACACCCACCACCAGCGCCGCCACGCGCGCGCTGCGCAGCGCCTCCAACTGATGTAGTATGCATGCAGTGAGTATACCTTGTGTCGTCGCCAGGCGCGCGCGATGACGTCGGCGGCGCGGTGGTTGCGGCGGCGCAGGTAGCGGCGCCACGCGCGCTGCACACCCACCACCAGCGCCGCCACGCGCGCGCTGCGCAGCGCCTCCAACTGATGTAGTATGCATGCAGTGAGTATACCTTGTGTCGTCGCCAGGCGCGCGCGATGACGTCGGCGGCGCGGTGGTTGCGGCGGCGCAGGTAGCGGCGCCACGCGCGCTGCACACCCACCACCAGCGCCGCCACGCGCGCGCTGCGCAGCGCCTCCAACTGATGTAGTATGCATGCAGTGAGTATACCTTGTGTCGTCGCCAGGCGCGCGCGATGACGTCGGCGGCGCGGTGGTTGCGGCGGCGCAGGTAGCGGCGCCACGCGCGCTGCACACCCACCACCAGCGCCGCCACGCGCGCGCTGCGCAGCGCCTCCAACTGATGTAGTATGCATGCAGTGAGTATACCTTGTGTCGTCGCCAGGCGCGCGCGATGACGTCGGCGGCGCGGTGGTTGCGGCGGCGCAGGTAGCGGCGCCACGCGCGCTGCACACCCACCACCAGCGCCGCCACGCGCGCGCTGCGCAGCGCCTCCAACTGATGTAGTATGCATGCAGTGAGTATACCTTGTGTCGTCGCCAGGCGCGCGCGATGACGTCGGCGGCGCGGTGGTTGCGGCGGCGCAGGTAGCGGCGCCACGCGCGCTGCACACCCACCACCAGCGCCGCCACGCGCGCGCTGCGCAGCGCCTCCAACTGATGTAGTATGCATGCAGTGAGTATACCTTGTGTCGTCGCCAGGCGCGCGCGATGACGTCGGCGGCGCGGTGGTTGCGGCGGCGCAGGTAGCGGCGCCACGCGCGCTGCACACCCACCACCAGCGCCGCCACGCGCGCGCTGCGCAGCGCCTCCAACTGATGTAGTATGCATGCAGTGAGTATACCTTGTGTCGTCGCCAGGCGCGCGCGATGACGTCGGCGGCGCGGTGGTTGCGGCGGCGCAGGTAGCGGCGCCACGCGCGCTGCACACCCACCACCAGCGCCGCCACGCGCGCGCTGCGCAGCGCCTCCAACTGATGTAGTATGCATGCAGTGAGTATACCTTGTGTCGTCGCCAGGCGCGCGCGATGACGTCGGCGGCGCGGTGGTTGCGGCGGCGCAGGTAGCGGCGCCACGCGCGCTGCACACCCACCACCAGCGCCGCCACGCGCGCGCTGCGCAGCGCCTCCAACTGATGTAGTATGCATGCAGTGAGTATACCTTGTGTCGTCGCCAGGCGCGCGCGATGACGTCGGCGGCGCGGTGGTTGCGGCGGCGCAGGTAGCGGCGCCACGCGCGCTGCACACCCACCACCAGCGCCGCCACGCGCGCGCTGCGCAGCGCCTCCAACTGATGTAGTATGCATGCAGTGAGTATACCTTGTGTCGTCGCCAGGCGCGCGCGATGACGTCGGCGGCGCGGTGGTTGCGGCGGCGCAGGTAGCGGCGCCACGCGCGCTGCACACCCACCACCAGCGCCGCCACGCGCGCGCTGCGCAGCGCCTCCAACTGATGTAGTATGCATGCAGTGAGTATACCTTGTGTCGTCGCCAGGCGCGCGCGATGACGTCGGCGGCGCGGTGGTTGCGGCGGCGCAGGTAGCGGCGCCACGCGCGCTGCACACCCACCACCAGCGCCGCCACGCGCGCGCTGCGCAGCGCCTCCAACTGATGTAGTATGCATGCAGTGAGTATACCTTGTGTCGTCGCCAGGCGCGCGCGATGACGTCGGCGGCGCGGTGGTTGCGGCGGCGCAGGTAGCGGCGCCACGCGCGCTGCACACCCACCACCAGCGCCGCCACGCGCGCGCTGCGCAGCGCCTCCAACTGATGTAGTATGCATGCAGTGAGTATACCTTGTGTCGTCGCCAGGCGCGCGCGATGACGTCGGCGGCGCGGTGGTTGCGGCGGCGCAGGTAGCGGCGCCACGCGCGCTGCACACCCACCACCAGCGCCGCCACGCGCGCGCTGCGCAGCGCCTCCAACTGATGTAGTATGCATGCAGTGAGTATACCTTGTGTCGTCGCCAGGCGCGCGCGATGACGTCGGCGGCGCGGTGGTTGCGGCGGCGCAGGTAGCGGCGCCACGCGCGCTGCACACCCACCACCAGCGCCGCCACGCGCGCGCTGCGCAGCGCCTCCAACTCCCACACCTGCGGTACAGTACGGCCGGCGTTACGGCTGCCCGGGAGGACCGTACGGGCTAAGCGGATTTGGATGTCGGATCCTAACCAGCTCCAGTCGATGCACACTTGAGATTTTATTTTGTCTGATAGTTTATTTCAAAATTAGATTGAAGTCATTTGCTTGGAGATCTCAAAGTCAAAGTCAAAGTAATGCTTCTCAAAGAGTGGGTCTTAAAATGAACATGGATAAGACGAAACTCTTGTCCAAAACTCAAAAATTCAAAATCATTTATTCATTTTAGGCTAACACAGCACTTGGGAACGTCAATGAAGCTACGCTATCGGTTCAGAGATCCTACGGCGGGAGGCCTTGTAACGAGAAGAACCGGCAAGAAACTCGCCAAGGGCTATTTTTTTCTTTGAGTCGTCAAATTGAAAAGTGACTTTAACATAATATAATATGTAAAATCACTTTCCATCACAAATTAATCTTAAATTTAAAAACAAAAAACAAAATGCGGCCAATGCGGCCTCAATGCTCCAAAGACATGTGTCCGAATGTAGTTCATTGTTTTATTTTAAAAGCATCGATTTCACTGATATATTAAAAGCATTGGAATCTCTTAAAATGAAAGGTACCAATGATTTATGGGGTACATCTGTAACTATTCTTAAAGGCATTATTTACACCATGGGAGCAATGGCTCCATATCTTGCTGTCATATTTAATGATTGCATCGCTGATGATGATGATGATAGTTTATTCGTTAAGAGAGTAATAATAAAGTTTAAATGACAACGCTCGGAGTCAACTCGTTATAAAGATAAAAATTGTCGTACCTACGCGAGCGAAAGTGCCAAAACTATAAAAGTTACCGTCCGCGGGCTCCTGATGAACACCTTGGTGCGTCCGTAGGCGAACTCCGCGCTGGGGATGGGCAGCGAGCGCAGCAGCGCGCGCGCCGCCCGCACGGGGTCGCCCCCGCCCCCGCTCCCACTGCCGCCCCCGCCCCCGCCCGGGCGGCGCGCCCCCCCCTCGCGCCCCCGCCCCCGCCCCCGCCAGGACCCCGTACCGCGCCAGCACAGCGCGCGCGCACATCGACTCGCACCAACCGTTGCGCCGCAAGTGGGCCATGTCCATTATTCTAAAGAGACATGACGATTTGCGTACATTATAATATTCATTTAATTCGGAATGCTTTGAATTAAAGGAGTTAACTATTGATCTGTTTACTATAATGCTGGGGCTTTACCTGCGTGTAATGCAATTAATTAGTGCGCTATTTGATATAGTAAACAGGGGGCCAATTCTGCTAACGTTAAGTCATAATCGTGTCTCAATCGTGTTTCAGTTAAAGTTCAATTGTAGTGCTTTTTTTACACATTAGTTACAAGAAATGTGTACTTTTTTCACCATACTACTGATGGTCATACCACACACTACATTTACATCACATCATATTGTCATAATTCTTGTAACTAGTGTGTAAAAAAGCACTACAATTGAACTACAATTGAAACACGATTGAGACACGATTATGACTTAACGTTAGCAGGCTTGGCCCCCAAGAGTCTTAGCGCGCAAATTTGCTTAGCATTAGACGTTAAGCGATAGCTCAGACGGAATTAATTTTCGACTTAACGAAGGCATTTAGCGGACCTCTAGTACGTTGTTGTGGCTACACCTAGACAGTCATTCACTATAGGAACTTGTCAAAACATGGTCACATTCAAAAATTCTTTGTGAAGTAATACTCTCCCACCAGTAAATGATAGAGTGCATTGTCATTGGGTTAGGATGGAGTAGACAAATGAGTTTGGCATGGTAATATAATAAATATACAGATATAGATATAAATAATAGATTTTTTAATCCACAGATCACACGCTAACTAAGCTGCTAAACGCTAGAATCAAATGCTGAAATCAGTGTGGCCACACATTTATTTTATAGTTTAGTGCACAATTGAATGAACGCTAATCATGCCGTCATGCTGCGTACACACCGGACCAACGAAGGCCAACGAACGCCCGCCAAGGGGTTCTGTTTTCCCCTCTGTCTCAATCAGATGATTTGAAAATCCGAATGTGAACTGGAAACGCTCCCAGTGATCCTTTAAGCTTTAGATTGATCTTCGAAGACCAGAAACGTGCAGCGGGCAACTTCTAAAGTCGTTCGTTGGGCCGGTCTGTACGCAGTCTTATTTGAACGTTACGCGCCACGCAGGTGAAGCCTCAGCGTAACAGTTTCATTAAAGCACATATATGAAGGTTACCAAAATTAAGTGGTAAAAAAAATATCGGAAGACACGACAAGTTTAGGTATATCCGGATAAAACAAATAAGAAGGAATTCCGGTTAATTAAGAAGGGGAACATAACATGTCATGGCTCGCGAATTTATCAGGAGACAAATTAAATAACTTTCAGAAGATTGTAAATGTTCCTTTTATAATAGTCATGTAAAAATTTTGTGTCCTCTACTTTTTAAACTGTTATACAGTCGGGGACAAATTCGGTGAACCACATCTTACTTCTTTTCGTGTGGCTGGCGTCTCACCGTGTTGCAGTCCCTATCCGTAATAGCTTCTGCATTGTACTACCCTAGTTTAATACATAAAAAATTAGTAAAAGGGTCTGCGCGTGAATGGCGAGGCACCAGCCACGTGAAAAGAAGTAAGAGGTGGTTCACCGAATTTGTCCTCGAGTGTACTTACATATTCCGTTTCTTGACTGTTATGTCTATCTTGTATTAAAAAATCGAAATCTACAAATATTGCTAAATGAGAAAAGAGGTGGCATGTTCCCTTTGCTAATGAACCGGTTCAATATGGTGTGATAGTGACCCCTGGTCGTGTATCTGTCGGCGCAGCAGGTGGTGGTCGAACCGGTGCGGGCGCAGCGCGGGGTCGGGGCGCAGGCAGCGCACGAGGCGCGGCGCCGCCCCGCCGCCCGCCAGCCGCCGCGCCAGCGCGCCCACCAGCGCGCGCTGCCGGCACGCCAGCGCCAGCGGACGACGCGGGGAGCCCCCACCGCCCCCGCCGCCCCCGCCTGCCGCACGGACGTGTTGCTCATTATGTGGACGTAGGGGAAGCTCTACCATTTGGGAGTTTCTTGATCATCGAAACATTTTACAAATAGATTGAGGAGGAACTTGATGATTTTATAAATCCTAAAGCCGGGTCTCCAGCGAAAGTTTTTTGAAAACATTCAACAAAAACACATACACAAAACTTTGTTTCTGAAAAATGTTTCTTGACATGCGCCGTCTATACCTCCTTGGCTTGTATAAACAAAACAATAGTTTCTCTAGCAAACAAAATGAGTTCGGACGAAGAAGACGTAGTTTCAGGTCGTATCTTTATTCCAATCCATCTTATTGCATTGCTCTAAACCACCGTAGAATCAAACTTGGCGCGAAAACCAAACTTTTTTTTTGTAATGGCTTCTTCCATTTTACACAGAAATTCGGCCATTGTCTAGCGAGTTATCAAAATTAAAAAAGTTAAAAGTTGTCGAAACGATAGATTATATACAGTGCCCTGCCCCTCGACTCGCGCGGGGGAAATTTTGTTTACGTGTTTTCCACCGGGCATGGAAAGCAAAAACATTGTTTATGCAAACAAAAATGTGTAGTGAAACAATGTTTTGTGTAAACAGTTTTGTTGAATGTTGAGATGTTTTTGTTGATTGTGTAGGGCAAAACACGTGCTGGAGACCCGGCTTAAAGTAAACACGTTGCACGTACAATAAAGAAATTTATTAAACAACAACAAATTTCGTTGAAATTTGCAATGCTTTAAGCAGGCCTGTCTCACTTCCATACAAGCGGCGCAAAATCCCCGAGATATTTACCTACTATTCTGGAAAACAACCTAATTTCAACCTTTTGCATTGGGTATAGCGTTCATAGTACAATAACAGTCTGCCGTCTCGTTTCAATCTGCTAGGGCTGTCAGAGGTACTACTTTATCCGTGAAAGTAATACACGCGAAGCGAGACAGATGGCGACACATGCGAATGCGTGCGCTGCGTGAGCGACAAGTCGAGCGAGTGCCGGCCTACTGAGACTAGTTCGGTGACCGGACGCTTGCGTTTATCATACCTAAACTCGGAAGTGAAATTTCTGTACCGTAAGGTACTAATATATATTCTGTGCTTTAAGGTCGAAAATTATACTTCTTGTCACTATTCATTCATGTCACTCTTATGGTGACAGTTTGCTGTATAATATTAAACCAAAAGTGGGTTAGAATTTTAATTTTTTGACTGAGTAAGCACTTTTCGTATTACGGTTAACCAAAAAGTTTTATGAATTCTGTTCTAAAATAAGCCCCCTTACTCTATAACGGAAAGCTTTGGTATTAGATTAAATTAATATTAAACTTCAAAAGAAACACTTTATTGCAAAACGATAAGGCTCGCCGATTCAACGTTTAACATTAATATAATAAATTACTTTCAACAGTAAGGGAGCAGATATAGATTGGTTTTGTAAACTGAAATGACAATAGTTGTATTCGGATGAGACATGCAGTGGCATACCGGCGTACGGCGCGGGCGCGAACAGCGCGGCGAGCAGCGGCTCCTGCGCGGCGTGTAGCGCGGCGCTGCAGCGGTCGTGCTGCACGATGCCGCGCGCGCTGTACGTCACACCCTAACACCGGTGACGGACATACCGGCGTACGGCGCGGGCGCGAACAGCGCGGCGAGCAGCGGCTCCTGCGCGGCGTGTAGCGCGGCGCTGCAGCGGTCGTGCTGCACGATGCCGCGCGCGCTGTACGTCACACCCTAACACCGGTGACGGACATACCGGCGTACGGCGCGGGCGCGAACAGCGCGGCGAGCAGCGGCTCCTGCGCGGCGTGTAGCGCGGCGCTGCAGCGGTCGTGCTGCACGATGCCGCGCGCGCTGTACGTCACACCCTAACACCGGTGACGGACATACCGGCGTACGGCGCGGGCGCGAACAGCGCGGCGAGCAGCGGCTCCTGCGCGGCGTGTAGCGCGGCGCTGCAGCGGTCGTGCTGCACGATGCCGCGCGCGCTGTACGTCACACCCTAACACCGGTGACGGACATACCGGCGTACGGCGCGGGCGCGAACAGCGCGGCGAGCAGCGGCTCCTGCGCGGCGTGTAGCGCGGCGCTGCAGCGGTCGTGCTGCACGATGCCGCGCGCGCTGTACGTCACACCCTAACACCGGTGACGGACATACCGGCGTACGGCGCGGGCGCGAACAGCGCGGCGAGCAGCGGCTCCTGCGCGGCGTGTAGCGCGGCGCTGCAGCGGTCGTGCTGCACGATGCCGCGCGCGCTGTACGTCACACCCTAACACCGGTGACGGACATACCGGCGTACGGCGCGGGCGCGAACAGCGCGGCGAGCAGCGGCTCCTGCGCGGCGTGTAGCGCGGCGCTGCAGCGGTCGTGCTGCACGATGCCGCGCGCGCTGTACGTCACACCCTAACACCGGTGACGGACATACCGGCGTACGGCGCGGGCGCGAACAGCGCGGCGAGCAGCGGCTCCTGCGCGGCGTGTAGCGCGGCGCTGCAGCGGTCGTGCTGCACGATGCCGCGCGCGCTGTACGTCACACCCTAACACCGGTGACGGACATACCGGCGTACGGCGCGGGCGCGAACAGCGCGGCGAGCAGCGGCTCCTGCGCGGCGTGTAGCGCGGCGCTGCAGCGGTCGTGCTGCACGATGCCGCGCGCGCTGTACGTCACACCCTAACACCGGTGACGGACATACCGGCGTACGGCGCGGGCGCGAACAGCGCGGCGAGCAGCGGCTCCTGCGCGGCGTGTAGCGCGGCGCTGCAGCGGTCGTGCTGCACGATGCCGCGCGCGCTGTACGTCACACCCTAACACCGGTGACGGACATACCGGCGTACGGCGCGGGCGCGAACAGCGCGGCGAGCAGCGGCTCCTGCGCGGCGTGTAGCGCGGCGCTGCAGCGGTCGTGCTGCACGATGCCGCGCGCGCTGTACGTCACACCCTAACACCGGTGACGGACATACCGGCGTACGGCGCGGGCGCGAACAGCGCGGCGAGCAGCGGCTCCTGCGCGGCGTGTAGCGCGGCGCTGCAGCGGTCGTGCTGCACGATGCCGCGCGCGCTGTACGTCACACCCTAACACCGGTGACGGACATACCGGCGTACGGCGCGGGCGCGAACAGCGCGGCGAGCAGCGGCTCCTGCGCGGCGTGTAGCGCGGCGCTGCAGCGGTCGTGCTGCACGATGCCGCGCGCGCTGTACGTCACACCCTAACACCGGTGACGGACATACCGGCGTACGGCGCGGGCGCGAACAGCGCGGCGAGCAGCGGCTCCTGCGCGGCGTGTAGCGCGGCGCTGCAGCGGTCGTGCTGCACGATGCCGCGCGCGCTGTACGTCACACCCTAACACCGGTGACGGACATACCGGCGTACGGCGCGGGCGCGAACAGCGCGGCGAGCAGCGGCTCCTGCGCGGCGTGTAGCGCGGCGCTGCAGCGGCGGCACACGGCGTCGCGGTTGTGCTCCACGATGCCGCGCGCGCTGTACGTCACCGGGCCCGCGAAGTGCACCACCCTAATACACAACATTACCTTCAAATAACGTCAACACTTGTATCCTCACGAGTAGGGTAGCGATATGACTCGAGTTGTTACGATGAACTGTGCAAATAACATCATATTAGTCAACATTATGTAATTATTTCTAGTTTGTTTAAATGTCTATATAACCATCTATTGTGTGAGAAAAGAAAATTTATTTTATTTTATTATTATTTTATTTTATATACCAAAATATGCAAATGCAAATGCGCCCCGTAATATGATTGATTGATTTGGTTTTCCTTAGCAAAATTGTTGCTGGCGTTATTGATTGTAAAGAGGTTTTATCCTAACTCACGCTTAGAACAGACTATCTCCAAGTCTCTTAGGTTGAACCCTCTTTTTTACATCCCCTCTGCTTCTTACTTTAGGCAGATTGTTTTTTTTTGGCGAGCGAGTAATAATTTTAATATACTTTTGAGAGTTCTGAGACAGGTAAATCTTGATCTATTTGACACTAGTGTTATCTTTTATTAATCATTATTTTATAATTCAAGTTATGACATAATCTAATTCATGAATATTAGTAGGTCTATGTCTGTCAAGTCATGTCCACCGGAAGTTCGGAGATTATCTTCACTTTATAAAGAGATATTATACTGACTCAAATTGTGACAACCCCCGCCACAAAATGGCGACAGGCAGATGGACGGGTGGACATGACTCGACAGTCACGAAGTGATCGTTCAAGAGTACAGACGTGTTTTATAATTTGCGAAAGTGTCAAATAAAGTGTAATAATCCATCATCCTGGCCTTTGATTTACTGAACTCTCAAAGGTCAGAAGCGGGATCGCACCGAGACATATAGTCTTGATGTTCACCTTAACGCCCATTTCAAGGTAATGTTCTGAAATTCTAGTATAATTTTGCATATTGTTTTAAAAGTTGTAATGTAAGAAATCCAAAGGGTTTTAAGAGGTTAGGTAACGGAGTTTCTGTTATTTTTCTTTTTAATGGAAATATGAAATGGCCACGTCACATATTGTGTATAAAGTGTAGAGTGTGTGAAGTTAGGGCTCGTTAGAAGCTTGGCTCTGTATGAGATCTGATATAGCAATGCGAGCCATGTGGCCTTGCAGCATTTTACATCAAGATGATTTGGTGGGTAAAATCATTCTAAAAACTTGAGTGTGGATTTGGATTGCAATTCCCATCGTAACTTTTCTTATCTTACCCGCCTTGGAGGTAGTATAACTTATAATGAATACTCATTGCAATGCGACATTCTTATTTTCAAAATAAAATATTTACACGCTTATTAGGTTATTATAAGGTATTTTTTTCAACTTTTATATGCTTTTGGTGTCGAATTCATGACATAAGAAAACTAAGTGATTAAATATAAGAAGAAAACATCAAATGAATCAAATATTTTAACACTTAACAAGTTAAACACATCTTACGATTTCTGTGTGAACTGTTCATTTAAATAAAACACTTTTACGGATTTTTCACGCATTTATTTAACAACTTGGTTAAACTTTTAGTTGTTTTTAAAGGTTTTTTGGTTTATCCGACGTTAACTTAACAAGTCTACTTTTGCAACAACTACTGCTGTGCAAATTAAAATTTCAGGTGATTGGCCAAGTATGGATAAAGAGAGATCCAGCCGTAGATGTAGAAGTGATTCGAGTTCTTACAGTAAGTCTCCTCTGGCACAGCGCGGCATCATAAGAAGTTTAAATCTCGAACTCGACGTCTGCGGTCAAGAAAGCGTGGGAGCCAATGTCAGCCGCAGAGCAGTTTGACTTCTGATGCTCCAGAATTGCCCTCAACCGCAAGTTCAACTATAGATTCAAATAATTTGTTTGGAATGTTTAGAAAAATGTTTCAATTCATTCGTAGCGATGAAGGTGCGAGACTTTATCCTGCCATTAAAGTTATACCATAGTTTGACCTTTCCAAAAGAAACCTACCAATAGACATGTAGCTCTGGCATAGACATGTGGTTAATGAATGTACCAAGATTTATAATTGGTCTGAACGCCAGATTATCTACTATGCTTTACTTCAATTTATGGGACTGGTTCTGAAGTCGTACCAGGGATTACCGAGCTCACTTTTTACGTGTAATGAATGGCAGGATAAATTGTGTTTAGCCTTTCCGAGTGTCGAAAATTACGATCAATTAACTACTTACAAAAATGTTAGCTTGCGAAGCTCGTTTTGGAGATTTGCTAGAAGGTTATTTTTTCAAAAAGATGGTTATGCTAAATCGTTATAAAGTAAGTAAAAAAACCCTAATTATTGTATTCTTTTGGAGATTGAGAATAGTTCTGTTATTACCAGTGCCGAAGCAGCTCAATGTACGGATCCTGAGAAATTATTAGTTTGCCATTGGAATGTTAAATCTTCTGAAATGTCTGAAAGAGTAGATGGGCTCTTGAATCATAATACACTTGACAAAAGATTAAAAAGACAAAATTTGGATTCACAAACTAAGTAGTGAAGTAGGCTAAATGTTCCATTGTGGTGAAGACAGTCACCCCTTTTATAGATGTGAATCCCCAGTAAAAAGATGAGATGCGTTAATGACTGTTTTGTAAAGTCAACAGAATTGTGGTAATAAATTTTTTTAACGTTTCCAAAGATAAATCCAAAGTTTTCAAAGGAGTTAAAGTCAATGGTATTGATGTAAATTCGTACATATGACAGTCAGTGTACCATGCTTCGAGAAACGGATGCAGAATTCCTTAGTTACAGCTATAATTAAGATTTTCCATTGGTTAGAGGTTTTGTTCATTCTCTGTGTGTGTATAGCTAAACTTCTAATGTATCTAAAAGTGGACTCGGTTAAAGTCGTAAGTAGAGGATAGTAGTTCCAGACCTAATTTTACAAGTTGCCCTTATGGCAGGGAAAGCTTTACCGAATATAGCTTGAAGCTGTTTATTAAAGTGGTCATGTTTTAATTTTTACGCAGAAAGCTATTTATGACGGATAAATATTACCTATATTTCCTGTATTAAGCAGAATCTACAGCTGTAGACGTTTTCATTCAAATTCCATTCGTCCATAGCTTTTTTTAGATGAAAAAGTATTTGTTGATTTTAGTCTAACGACCTCGGTCAGAATACCAAAAGGTCCCATGCGTAGTCAATCTTATTTATGGAAAAAGGAGCATGAGTAATATCCTTGAGTAAATATGTTTTGATAAAGATATTCCAAATCAAAACTCGAATAGACTAGCTAAACTGCTAAATGAATTTTGAGACTTATTTAATTTTCAATAAAGGAGTTAGGACTTTGAAATTATATGATCATACTCTAGTGTAATATATCTTACAATGAAACTAATTATCTGGCTCAGCTAAAAGTGGTTTTCATTGTCAAACTGTGTTATGGTAACTAGATAACGGATAAACATATATCTATCTACGTGTATGCTATTCGTTTGTAATTACATTGTTCGCGCCGCGCTGCGAGCAGTCAGTTGTCATTGTCAAGGTCGCGAGACAATGCGCTCGGCCGGCCCGAGTGTAGGATTCATTCGCCAGTGCGCCGCCAACCACCGTCCGCGCAACTCGCGCTCAGTTCGCCACTTGTGACCCGTGTGTGTTCGCTTTGAAAAGCGCCGGGAAGTTTTAGCTGTCTATTAGGGCATTGTGTAGTTATAAGAGTGTTAGCTGTAAGAGTTTCCCATCGGGGGTTGTGTGAAGATCGTTTTGCCAGGCGCGCGCCGGCGAGACAGCGATCAGCCCCCTGGATTACGGACAGTATTTTCTACCATAAGGTAGGGCTAGTTCTTAATTTACTTAATTTTGCATGAGAAACATCCGTTTCAATAAACTGTGGAACACAGTCGATGGTCATCACAATTGTGCGTGATCATACATACTTAAAGTATAATATTGAAAACAACCAGACCAAGACAAATAAATCAAATCGAATCAAAATCAAAAACATTTATTCAGCACAGTCGAGGGACAAATTATTACATAAAACCAGACAAATTCTTAAATGAAAACAACACAGTAAAACGATAAACAATATAAAAAAATAAGGATAGTTCTACGACTGTACCAAAATGGCTCTAGTTCAGCATATGTCAGTGTTTAAAAGCTGAAGCTGGTTTTCAACTGGATCCCTTTTTCCTTGACATCCAAATGTCAAGGCAGCCGTCTAACTGTGGGTTTTAACCTTCCAGCTAAATTCAATTAAAATAAGAAGATAATTATCAAACAATGCCACTGACAACAAGGCGCCATCGCGCCGCTCAGTGGTGTTCGAGTAAGACTAAATAAACATGTTCAGGCACACAAATATTTGTCTTCTTCGGGATTCGAACCTATGACCTATGACATCCTATGACCCAGAAGCATTAGTGGGTGGGTGTGGCTCTTTGAATAGGTTCGTGGTATACTCGTATGAAAATATAAAAAAAAAAAATTATTTACATGGACATAATAAATATGTAGCTACTTATGAATCGTCAACATTTTCCTACCGCCCATTCAAGACTTTTTTGACTGACAAGAAGAACCTATTCTACCCAAGAAGAGAATATTGGCAAGAAACTTGCCAGCGTTTCTTAGTTAGGTAACAACATTTACAAAAAAAATACATATCGTTACTAATACAACAATAATTGCATATAGCATAAAAATATCTATTTTCCATCAGATTAAACATTTTAAGTGATTATGTTATGTCTTACTTACATCAGGACCATGCATTGCGCTCATTCAAAAATCGTCTACTTTATAGTATCCTTTGCTCATCAGCGACTCTTTAATGTAACAATTAAATTTATGAAATGGTAGTTCAATTACATGCTGTGGAACTTTATTAATAAAAAGGGCTATGCTGTTCCCCAGAAATTAGGATCTGGGTTTTCTAGCCTAAACTTAGGAACGACAAGTTTATGTTTATTTCTTTAAATAGATCTCTTAAAAAATTGCCCTTTTTCGAGCACGAATATATTTTGGATGGAAACTAGGAACCTAAAAAAGGGAACTGGTGAATATCGTATTGCTGGAAGTACAAGTGCAGTAGTCAAAATCTACCTTGATTTTGTAATGGAAACAGTGATTATGATTTAGAACCAACGAAGGATGAAGACAGTAGGAAGTTTCAGTTTCCAAAAGTTATTGTTTTGATATTATAATAATTGTTATGGATACCTATAGTTAGTGGCCATACTTTCTCTAATTGAGACTAAGTATAAAATATGAAACGAGCCAGCTGTGTATATGAGAGGCTACAATGGTTTGATACAATGACGAAATATGATTCAACAATTATTGTAAGTAAGCTTGAAATTGAATCAGATATGGATATGAAGAGGCCATAATGATTCTTCTCGATGTCATATGTGGATATGTAGAGGCCACAATGATGAAAATAATTGCTTGATATAATTTTGGATGAAAACAATAATTATTGTAAATAAATTGAATCAGATATGGATATGAAGAGGCCATAATGATTCTTCTTAATGTCATATGTGGATATGTAGAGGCCACAATGATGAAATTAAATTGCTTAGTATTATTTTAAATGAAAACAATAATTATTGTAAATAAGTTGAATCAGATATGGATATGAAGAGGCCATAATGATTCTTCTCAATGTCATATGTGGATATTTGATACTAATTTGATAATATTTAACGATTATATCACCTCAAAAATGGATAATGGCAAACAAATTCATGTAATATTCACTGACTATTGCAAGTGTTTTGACCGCATTGACCATCATCTTCTTCTTCAAAAACTTAATTTTGCAGGAGTACACGGTAGCTTATTCAGGTGGTTCACCTCATACATAAAAAACCGATGTCAAGCAGTGGCTTTGAACGGTTTCATATCAACATGGTGTACTATCCCCTCAGGGGTCCCGCAGGGATCGATCCTGGGCCCTTTACTGTTCATACTATTTATAAACGACGTATCCACATGTTTTTTAGCACTCTCAGGTACTCCTATTCGCAGATGACATGAAGATTTATAAGGAAATAAGTGACGAAACAGATTGTCTCTTACTTCAAGAGGACCTGAGTAGGTTCGAAGCCTATTGCGATGCAAATAAACTTGAACTTAATACTAGTAAGTGTCATACTATGATTTTTTCATGTAAGCGCAGCGACATAAGCCATACATATCGACTTAAAAGCCAAGCTCTAACTAGCGTTAACCAGATGCGAGATCTCGGGGTAATCCAAGACTCCAAGGTACTATTCGATCAGAATGTGATACACACTGCTAAAAAAGCGTCAAAAACTTTAGGCTTCCTGATCAGATCCTGTTCACAATTTAAAAAAGCCAAAACTATTAAAGTCTTGTACTGCTCACTAGTTCGAAGTATCTTGGAGTATAACTCACAGGTCTGGAATCCTCATTACTCGGTTTATATCAATCGACTTGAATCAGTTCAAAAAAGATTTCTCAAGTACCTAGAATATAAAACCAGAGTTTATGACAGTTCATATAAGGATCGATGCATAAGACACCACCTGCTTCCCCTCGAGATTCGTAGAAATATTTCAGACTTGGCTTATTTGTCCAAAATATTGAAGGGCAGTGTAGACTCGAGCAAGCTGTTAGAACACATAAAGCTTGTGGTACCTCGCAGTTCCACCACGCGTCATAAATCGTTGAAGTTACATGTACCACAAGTGCGTACTAATTATCGACAGAATAGCTTTCTAGTTCGCTCGTGTCGGTTGTTCAACTCATTGAGCGATCAAACTGATATCGATCTATATTTGAATAGTACTGCATCACTGAAGCGAGCACTAGCAGTGGAATTACTTAATAAATACTAACGTGGATAGTTTGGTTAGGTGTTGTTTTTTTGTTGTGTAATATTATTTGTACTGATGATTGTTGTTTACTGAATAGTTAAGTGAGCCTATTTGCTAATTGTTTGTCATTCCTGCTGTCATTCCAAAGCATGTTCGTATCGTAGTGTAAAAAAACGCATTTATCTACTCGCAAAATTTTTAAACTCATTTGTATCCCATATGTGAAAACTGTTTCTTGGCTAATGAGTAACCATATTTTATAAAAACATTTGTATTAATAGCTGTAAGTTTTCCAAGAAGTAAAAATAAAAAAATAAAATATGTAGAGGCCACAATGATGAAATTAAATTGCTTGGTATAATTTTAAATGTAAACAATAATTATTGTACATAAATTGAATCAGATATGGATATGAAGAGGCCATAATGATTCTTCTCAATGTCATATGTGGATATGTAGAGGCCACAATGATGAAATTAAATTGCTTAGTATAATTTTAAATGAAAACAATAATTATTGTAAATAAATTGAATCAGATATGGATATGAAGAGGCCATAATGATTCTTCTCAATATCATATGTGGATATGTAGAGGCCACAATGATAAAATTAAATTGCTTGGTATTATTTTAAATGTAAACAATAATTATTGTACATAAATTGAATCAGATATGGATATGAAGAGGCCATAATGATTCTTCTCAATGTCATATGTGGATATGTAGAGGCCACAATGATGAAATGAAATTGCTTAGTATAAGTTTAAATGAAAACAATAATTATTGGAAATAAATTGAATCAGATATGGATATGGAGAGGCCATAATGATTCTTCTTAGTTCCACATGTGGGTATGTAGAGGCCACAATGATGAAATTAAATTGCTTAGTATAATTTTAAATGAAACCAATAATTATTGTAAATAAATTGAATCAGATATGGATATGAAGAGGCCATAATGATTCTTCTTAATGTCATATGTGGATATATAGAAGCCACAATGATGAAATTATTGCTTAGTATAAGTTTAAATGAAAGCAATAATTATTGGAAATAAATTGAATCAGATATGGATATGGAGAGGCCATAACGATTCTTCTCAGTGTCATATGTGGATACGTATAGGCCACAATGATGAAATTAAATTGCTTAGTATAATTTTAAATGAAATCAATAATTATTGTAAATAAATTGAATCTGATATGGATATAAAAAGGCCACAATGATTCATCTCAATGTTATTTATGGATATGTAGCAACTACAATTATTGAACTAAATTGCTTAGTATAGTTTCGAAACAATAATTGTTAAATAAAAAACTTGAATCAGAAATGGATACGTAGAGATCATAGTGATTCTAAATCGATGCTTATGTGAATACGTAGAGTATAGGCCACAATGATGGAAGAAAGTTGCAATAGTTATATTAAAATATTTAAATATTAAGTCTCTTACACAAAGGTTACATCACAGCAAAATATTTAAATAAAAAAAAATGCTGTAAGCAAATTAAATCAATATGGATATAGAATGGAGAGACCATAATATCTTTTTTTAGTCAATAATATTGTGAATATTTAGAGGTCACAATGATTTTGTTTTCTCTTATATAGATAATTTAAAGTTATTTAATTTAGTGTTCAAATAAATAATTTTATTTTTTATTTATTCACAACGGGGTAGCATTTAGCCTTCATCACACCTAAATATTTAAAAAAATATAAATATATTAATATTTATAAATATTTGCTTGTGCTTTAATGATGTAAGTCGATCAAAGAATAAGCATTTAAAAAAATTATCGGTGTATTGTTTCACGGGACGTGAAAATGCAGGAAAGGCCGAATGTTATCTTTTATTAATCATTATTTTATAATTCAAGTTATGACATAATCTAATTCATGAATATTAGTAAGTCTATGTCTGTCAAGTCATGTCCACCGGAAGTTCGGAGATTATCTTCACTTTATAAAGAGATATTATACTGACTCAAATTGTGACAACCCCCGCCACAAAATGGCGACAGGCAGATGGACGGGTGGACATGACTCGACAGTCACGAAGTGATCGTTCAAGAGTACAGACGTGTTTTATAATTTGCGAAAGTGTCAAATAAAGTGTAATAATCCATCATCCTGGCCTTTGATTTACTGAACTCTCAAACTAGTGAGGCGTCGATTAGGCGTATTGCAAACCACTTATTTTTCGGTGATAGTTGATAAATATGATGTGTCACTTAGATATAAGTCATATTTTTAAGTTATGTAACTGTATCCAATAGTAAGGCTAGGCTAATTTTTTATTTATTATTGTAACTTATTTGTGGAGACCTATAAATGGCTTTAGGTTTATATTTAGGTAAGCTTTCACTGGTATTAGGTTTAGCAGTTGACCTTCCAGTGAATAAATAAATAAATTAAATTGAATTAAATTAAAATAAATTAAATTAAAAAAAAACGTAAAAGAATAAAATAAAATAAGACGTATGTGCGATACTGACTGGAAGCGGTCTGGCGGCGCGACGCGCAGGCGCGGGTGGCGGCGGCGCGCCAGGCGCTGCAGGAAGGCGGCGTCGGGCAGCGCGCGCGCCGAGCACTCGCGCAGCGCGCCCAGCACGCTCTCCGGGCCCAGGTCCAGCAGCCGGGCCACCTGCTCGATAACACGTATGTGCGATACTGACTGGAAGCGGTCTGGCGGCGCGACGCGCAGGCGCGGGTGGCGGCGGCGCGCCAGGCGCTGCAGGAAGGCGGCGTCGGGCAGCGCGCGCGCCGAGCACTCGCGCAGCGCGCCCAGCACGCTCTCCGGGCCCAGGTCCAGCAGCCGGGCCACCTGCTCGATAACACGTATGTGCGATACTGACTGGAAGCGGTCTGGCGGCGCGACGCGCAGGCGCGGGTGGCGGCGGCGCGCCAGGCGCTGCAGGAAGGCGGCGTCGGGCAGCGCGCGCGCCGAGCACTCGCGCAGCGCGCCCAGCACGCTCTCCGGGCCCAGGTCCAGCAGCCGGGCCACCTGCTCGATAACACGTATGTGCGATACTGACTGGAAGCGGTCTGGCGGCGCGACGCGCAGGCGCGGGTGGCGGCGGCGCGCCAGGCGCTGCAGGAAGGCGGCGTCGGGCAGCGCGCGCGCCGAGCACTCGCGCAGCGCGCCCAGCACGCTCTCCGGGCCCAGGTCCAGCAGCCGGGCCACCTGCTCGATAACACGTATGTGCGATACTGACTGGAAGCGGTCTGGCGGCGCGACGCGCAGGCGCGGGTGGCGGCGGCGCGCCAGGCGCTGCAGGAAGGCGGCGTCGGGCAGCGCGCGCGCCGAGCACTCGCGCAGCGCGCCCAGCACGCTCTCCGGGCCCAGGTCCAGCAGCTCCGCCACCTGCTCGTGATCCTGCGCACACACGAGTTAAGTCAATATCGAATTAAGATCGACTTTTTGTGACCTTAAATCTGTATAAGACACACACCTATAACGATTTCATTCATTACGATTACGATTTCGTTACTAGAAAGGTGATTTTCGATCTTGGTACGATTTCGTTCTGTTTGTTATAACATAGAGTAGCTTCAAATGAAACTCGGAATCTTCTTAAAAACTTATAATTTTGATAAGCTTAATTTAAGCGCAGAATGATCTGTTCGTGACAATGCAGAAAAGTGAAGTAAAAAAAAAAACATAGTACTACCTACAGTTACTAACTCCTACCACACATGATAAAAAATTACATTATTTAACGCGATTGCTGAAGACAAACGTTCAGACGCATAGGCGTAAACATCTTCCCCCCCGTTCAAAGGGAGCCTTTCAAGCACCAAGTTCTTCTGCTGACGGCAATGGACATAGACGAACAAGGGCTTTACGAATACATCCCCTTGTAGTCATGATTTCAGCAACTCGGGGTATGCCGTCTGCTCCAGGAAATAATCGAGCTACTCTTCCAAGACGCCAGCTCAAGGGTTGACATGGTTGTTCTTCAAGAAGACTACGTGCCTAGTCTTCTTGAAGAACAACCATGTCACCGACATTCAGCGTGGCCTTGTTGGATTTACATTTCACTCTTTGTTGTAGTTCAGAGATATATTCCCGTTGCCATCTCTGCCAAAAATGCTGTCAAATTTGTTCTAGGCGGGCGTACCGTTGTAGTCTATTTTCGTTGCAGTTCTCCAGGGCGGGTGCAGGTAAAGCCGTTAGAGGTCTTCCGATGATAAAGTGTCCCGGTGTAAGGGAAAGGTAGCCATTGGAAGAGGATGACAGGGGACAAATAGGGCGGCTATTTAAAATAGCCTCTACCTGAGCGAATAGCGTAGAAATTTCTTCAAATGTTAGTTTACTATTCCTTAAAACCTGTTTTATATGATATTTGGCAGACTTAACTCCCGCTTCCCATATTTCACCAAAATGTGGAGCATAAGCCGGGGTGAAAATAAATTTAATGCCATTTTGAGTAGCAAAGTCATATAGGAGTTCGTCGTTATGCTTTAAAAAAAGTCCTATTTCCCTGGCAGCAGCGAGAAAGTTTCAGCCATTGTTGCACTAAATTTTCTTTTTCGCAAAGGTTTTATTTTTTCCTGGGCCCCCTGCTCTATAATAGACTCAATAAAATAGGTGATATATACCCTCTGTCTTATAGTAGCTGTAAGAAAAGGGTGAAAACTATTCTGAAAGACATGCCGCATTACGATACAGAGAAGTTACTAGTTATATTACAATAAGCGTCTGAAATTTACTTTTAGTATTAAGTTTTAAAGTGTAGTTTTGTGTGGCTTTTCTATTTAAGAATGTTAAAGCATTTAGAATGTTTCGCTGTATAATTGTAAGTGATTCGTTTTAGTTTTAATCTAATACTGTAATTAAATACCTGCCTTACGCTCGCCTGGAACACAGGTTTTCCTAGTTCAGGCAAAATGTAATATGTTTTTATTTAATGTCAGGTTCAATCTCCGGCCCGTCGGACTCACCTGGTGGGGCAGCGGCGTCCAGGCGAGCCCCTCGCGCGCGTAGTCGTCCTGCTCGCGGCGCAGCGCGGCCCCCGCCACGGCGCCCTGCACGCGCTCCGCCGCGTAGTTGATCAGCAGCCGCTCCAGCCCGTTGCGCGCAAGCGACTCGAACCCGTACACGTCTAGGATGCCCAGCGTGCGGCGCGCGCCCGCCTCCAAAGGCTGCAACCACACACGCACGTTACCAACGCGACCACACTCGAAACGAAACGACGGAAGATCTTAGATTCTGTAGAGAAGGTTTATACTGTGAAGATATGTAGGCTGTGGCGAGATATCTATATAAGCCTCTTTGGAGGATTTCAAACCACTTAACAGAATATAGTTTTATGAAGAAACAGTAATTTGACACATTCGATGATAGCCCGTCGTAAGGGCACGATCCCTAGTGTAGTAAGAAAAGCTATGGAATAGTAATTAAGATCGTATTCCTAATAATTACATCTAAACTGAAAGTATTCTTTAATTTCAACCCCTACAGGATAAGCAGCGGTGCGAGCACGCCCCAATACTATTCGAGGTCATCAAAGAAAATGGCGATTTAGGGAAGAATAATTAGACAAAACACACATCGTATGTAACTGGAATGCGATAAAATCAGAACAGTGTCGATAATGATAATCGTGATGCAGGAGAGAGTGACCTTGATGGCGTCGTTGACGTGCACGATGAGCCAGGTGAACAGGCGCGAGTAGAGCGCGGCCAGCAGGCGGTCGCGCGCCGCCGCCGCCCACTCGGCGCCGCACTCCCACGCGCCGTCAACCGAGCCCGAACCCTCGCCAGAACACGACTCCAACTCGCTCGACTCTGGCACAACACATCGTGCAAAATAAGCTACAACGAAACTAGATTTATTGATATTCAAGGAACATTCATTTAGATTTAACATAGCTTTAGATTGAAAGACTCTATACAAACAAACCATCTGATACTAAAGTCAAAATTTCAAGTTGTTTAATTTACAATCAAGTATAGGAAAAATGTGATAGTAAAAAACCACGAGCCCTATAAGTAGCTTTCAGGCGGGATTCAAACCCGCGCCTCCGGGAATCCGGCCCGATGCTCTGACCAACTAAGCTACTGAAAGACTTACACGACTATAAAAATATGTTCATAGAATCTTGCAAATGTAATGGAGATCCTAATGACAAACATTCATTTCACACACTTGTAGAGGCTTACTGAAAAACACGTATTTCCTGGCACAAGTTTTCGAACAATGTTATTGCGTTCTAACTTGCTCACTTTTTTTCTACAACAAGCTTTCCAACTATGCTCGCGTTGACGATATGTAATACAATACCCTGTAGCAATAGCCGGCACTGACCTGCGTTGGCGTCGTCGGCGGGCGGCGGCGCGGCGCCCAGCGCGGCCGCCAGCGCCTCCTCGTCCACGCCCACCAGCGCGCACGCCTCGCTCAGCTCTGCGCCGCCAAGCCACCCGCATTGCAATTACAGTACATTATAAACAACAGTGCTCCCAGAGGAAACCCTTTTAGTACGCTAATGTGAGAGTTACGCGATACAAATAAACTCAAATGTATTTTTTTATGTCTGACTAAACGCTGCTCAATTTACACGCAGATTTTATGAACTACTTACCATTACTGTTATTTAAATTTTTACTTTTTTGCATTCACAATGCAATTTTTATTATTGAAAAATTGAAAATGAAGTATTTAGAAAAAATCGACCCGTCTCACAACACTGTGAGGGTAGTAATATCATCACATTGATGAAATTAGCACTGGCTATACAGCGCGTAAGAAGTATTGGATAAATTCGACGCTTCTCGTAACGACTCCGCAGCTCAGTGGTTAGAGCAGTCGCCCGGATAGCGAAAGGTCTTGGGTTCGAGTCCTATAGGAGCTGGTTGTGAAACGGGTCGATTTTTTCTAAATACTTCATTTTCAGTTTTTCAATTACAGTATATTACAAAGAACAGTGCTCCCAGAGGAGACCCTTGAGGTACGCTAATGTGAGAGATACGCGATACAAATAAACTCAAATGTATTTTTTTATGTTTGACTAAACGCTGCTCAATTTGCACGCAGATTTTATGAACTACCATTACTGTATTTTACAGGAAATTAAAACGTACCTCCTATTCAATCAATATCAATTAATCAAAAGCATTTCTTTATTCTTCGTGGTTTGTCACAAAAGCTAGATAAAACGATGCGATGTGTTGTGTGTGTGCGTACCAAAGAGCTTAGACTAAATACTGAGGTAACTGGAGATAGTAGTACTAACACTTTTTTGTAGACTGTGGCTTTCTTCCGTCTCCCCTACTCTTTGAAACAAAACGTATGGTCATATGAGACAACAGACAGCCACTACATAATTAAATGTCAAAGGATGGTGGGCAAAATATACCCTGCTCCGCCAGCCATTTAATAAGTGTGACTCAAAACACCAACCAAAAATGAACGTTATATTATGACACCTTTACAAAATATCCCAGAGGTCATGAGATAAAACTGTATAAGTAAAAACCAAATAAGATGGGCAAATACACCCAGCTTCGCCAGCCATTTAATAAGTGTGACTCAAAATACCAACAAAAAATGAACATTTTATATTATGACACCTTTACAAAATATCCCAGAGGTCATGAGATAATAATAACTTATTATAAGCTCTGGCGGTAGTGGGTGTGCCGTCCATATATTTTTGCCCACCACCCTTTGCTGGGTACACTTTTTTATTTAGACTGAAAACTCCAGTTTCCTTGTGGAATCTCCTTGGTGCGTACCGTAGCGCTGGCGCAGGCGCACGCCGATGGAGCCGTCGATGTTGTGCGCGGGCTCGAACTGCACGTTGCCCAGCTTGAGCAGGAAGGCCAGCAGCCGCAGCACGGCGCCGCACTCACCGCCACCGAACCCCAGCGCCGCCATCGCCGCCTGCGCCACATACCACATCACTACGTCGCCGTCGGCTGCTACTACTACTAATACTATAGGGCGCATGCCCGCAAGACGGTTTTTCAACTGCAATACAACTGTCTTTATTATTGAGGTGTTGCCTGACAAAGACAAACATACAAAACCGGCTGTGTCCGGCAAAAAACTGTCTCATGGGCATGCGCTCTTACGTGAGCATGGCGGGGCGTTATTCACATACACCAATTATTTATGTTTTGAGCCTGTCATCACCCTAATCGCATTTAAATACCTGATCAAACGAGAGACTGTCCGCCGAGTAGTTTTTTGTCCATCGATATAGATGTCTTATAAATTGTATGGAATAACGAACACGAGGAACTAAACGTACCGCGGACAAAAAGTCCCCGAAAGTACCGCGGACACCGAGAGACTGGACTGGACAAAAGTTCACGGTAAAAATAGAACTAACGTAACTAGGCGCAACAACGCACACAACAATAGTAGATTGTATTACAAGGGAGCAAAATAACATATTTACGGCGAGGGCGCTATTTTTAATCCAGAGCGCAGTGAAGGATTCTAAAGTAGAATCCTGAACGCAGCGAGGGATTCAATATACGTCGCCCGAGATGAAAATAATTTTGCGGCCGAGTAATACACTCTACTTTTCATTTCGAATATAAGGAAAGTAAATACACTCTGCTTTTCATCCCCCTCTATAAGAAAAGCAATAAAGACAACTAAAACTATCTAGAAAAATAAAAGAAAGGAGGCGGGGTGCTTCGCTTTCTCTGTTTTTTCTATAATAGGAATATAAAAAAAATAAAGTTTTGTAATAAAAAAAAAATTTTAGAACAAAAAAAAAATTTTGAACAAAAAAAAATTTATTTTTATATGTCTATCGGATGCCTCCTAACTAGCTCCAGAGTACCATAGGGGAGTTGAAAATTAGATTTTAGCTACGCTACGAGACGCACCGTTTTTGAGATATTCTCGTTTTTATAAAATTCTTTTTTTTTTTTAATTTTGCAAGTCCCGTCCCCGTACAAAATTAGTTGAAAACTTTTTCATTGCCGATGAGGTAACTCTATGGTTGACTGTAGTAACCATGAAGTTTGACTTAATACTCTGAGGTAACTGGAGCTCTCACCCTGAATAAAAAAATGTCGCCAGCAAATTTGACATTTATGTATGTAGTGGCAGGTAGTGGCTGTCAGTTGTCTCATATGACCATACGTATTTTTTTAAAGTGTAGGTGAGACGGAAGACAGCCACTGTGTTATTTGTGGTATTAAAAAAATTGTTCGTACTGCACTCTCCAGTTACCTCAGTATTAAGTCGAGCTTCATGGTAGTAACCAAATTCAGTTCTATTCTTAAAATTCATTTCCACCCTAGGGTGAAACGGATAGTTTTGGACCCGCTGCCACAGAATAAATAATAGTGCCGCTGCTCAGTTTAAATATACATCACTTTCCGAATCTGAGAGATGAAAACTTTATTCTGCATTGAGCGCTCGTTAGTGAATTCCGTTTCCGGGCAACAAATGACCGCACACCGTATGCTTTGAGTCCGCGACAAGTACTCGGCGGACATATTATTTGGACGTACAGGGACTTTTTTTCCCACGGGGACAAAAGTCCCTCGTCTGATTAGGCCTTAACGAGTAAAGCAAAGTTAACGAGTCTTCCGAAAAATCAACCAACATAGTTATTTTTATTTGAAATGCAAAATTACACAAATTAACTAATTAATAATACAGAAAATAACTAATTAATCAAAAGAGTCGCAAACCGCCCAACAACGAAATTTTACTATGTTTAAAATATGACAAAAACTTCGAATTCGCTGGCTAGGACATGTGGAAAGAATGGCAGAGTATTGACACAGATCGAACTGCAAAATGAACGTATCTTGGGCAACCAGCTGGGTGTAGTCCAGTAGGTCGTCCGAGATATCGCTTGGAAGGATGAAGTCGCCAAAGATCTAAAGTAGTACAATATTGCTGAGAGGTTGAAAAGGGCACAAGATTGAATAAGAGGCTTAAGGCACGCATACACCAAAACCGATTTTGTCGGCCGATCGCGGATAGAACTACTCGGACAAGCATGTGCTTACACTGAGCCGACATTGGACGTTGCCGGTCTTCTGTAGTTGACTTTGCGGCTTAACAGATTGTAGACTCGTTTTTAAAACGAACGAATTCGAAGAAATGTATCTTTTAGAAAATTCGTACCGAAATATTTAATTCGTCGGCGTCAACGTCGTCTGTGACATCGGCGTGTGTTAATGAAATATCTATGTACTGGAAACAACTGGGTGAATGGGTAGATAAAAACACTGGCCGTAACACAACAGAATCAAGACATAACGATTCAATTAAACTATAAATACACATAATTTGGACGCGCCGGCAGACGGGCGAGAAATCCCAACAAGTTCTGGTTATCGGGCGTAATCGGACGATGGGGGTTGTTTTAGTGTATGCGTTTCCATTCGTTTACATACGTTCGATTCGATCGGCCGAGTTCGGCCGTAGACGCCCGAGTAAAGATCGGCCGATAACGGTTTTGGTGTACACGTGCCGTTAGACTAGCGAAGTGTAGGTAATAAGAGAAGGTCGGCCAACCTTGGTGTAGGCGAAGTGGTCCTTGTCGGCGGCGTCGGGGCGCGGGCCGGGCGGCGGCGGCGGCGGGTGCGCGGCGGCGGGCGGCGCGGGCGCGGCGCGACGCGGGGACGCGCCCGCCTCGCCCCCGCCCGCACCTGCGCCCCCGCCCGCGCCAGTCTCCGGCGCACCCGACCCGCGCAGAACGCGGTACTGCTCCCACGAGCGCTGCAGCCGCAGCCGCTCTGTCACCCCGCACAGAACGATCGCAACATTAACCAATACGTTAAGTTTTCACATAAGCTCATACCCCCTTATTCCAAAACGTGGACTAATATTGTCCTGGTTTAAAACTGGTACTAAACTGGTGCTGTCACTTTCATTTGCCAAATGAAAGACAGAATTAGCATCAGTTTTGAACCAGGTCTAACTTTAGTCCACGTTTTGGAATAAGGGAAATAGTCGGGTGACGTTCGTCAGAAACGACGCACGTTATGCTGCGTCAGACCGGCCCAACGAACGACATCAGGCGTTGCCCGCTGCACGTTCATGGCCTTCGAAGATCAATCTAAAGCGAAATAAAGGATCACTGGGAGCGATTCCAGTTCACATTCGGGTTTTAAGATCATCTGATTGAGGCAGAGGGGAAAACAGAACCACTTGGCTGGCGTTCGTTGGCCTTTGTTGGTCCGGTATGTACGCAGCATTACACGACGATGAGTGAATCATAGAATAAGAATTCCAAAGTGTTTGTAATCAAATAACAATTTACTCGTTTTGTACAAATACTGCTGTTTTAGCCTGCCGGTGGTGAACAGTTTTGCTCCGTTAAGAAAGAAAATAGAATAGAGTACCTACATGAGGTATGACAGTTAATAGATAGAAGTTATGTTTGAGATATGAGATGTAAGTGGAGGAAGTAAGAAGGTAAAGGTCAACGCAAATGGAAAGAAGTGATATCTGTCTAAAGTGTGTGTATTAATCACGACCACACTATTGAATGTTGTTATTGTTACTGAATGTTAGCAGTATCTAAATGATTGGTAGTTAGTGTGGGCATACTGACTGAGCAAGTGCGCGTCGGCGCCGGCCAGCAGCTGGTAGAACACGTGGAAGTTGCGCTCGCCCTCCGCCGCGCCGCACACGCGCTCCTGCCGACACCACAACATCATTCACTCATGGTGTCAGCTTGCACCATCTAATACGCTATACAGTGCGATTCAATATTGATGGCGTGAAGGTAGCCATTACGCGCTGTAGACTACCCCGCGACCTCAACTCTCCCAGCCGCATGGCTCTACAATGTCTACTGCACATCGTCTAGCGCGATGTTCCGACAGGTCAACAAGTTTGAATCGGCCTGCATCTACACGGGCTACGAAAATCATAATTAATTACGTGAGGCATGTTGAGGAAAAACGAAAAATCGCTAAAATCGTCGTACCTAATTAGACGTGCCCATACTAAGAGATATCTACGATGTAAATCTCTATTTATTTTTGGTCATTAACATATAGGTCCAGACATCTGACTCGTATTGTGAGATATATGATCATCTCAGTACCCAACTCTCTGGTTGACTGGTTGAGAATGCATTATGGCATTAAGTCCGCCATTTGTACATTGTGCAATGAAGTTTAAATAAATAAATAAATATACCATATAGGTTACAAGTGAATTTTATACAGCCCCCTTACGAAATTCCAAGAGCCAATTATTGAGTAAATGTCAACCGTATCGCTTTGCAATAAAGTCCTCACTTTTGACGATTGACACATTTCATTCAAGAATAAAGGGGAAGTTCACCAGAAACTGTTTTGATTCAGAGTCGCTAACAGTGAGTTGTAAACACAATAAATTTAACGTAAAAGAACGCGAAAGTAGTTTGCATGTTTACTTTACCTTCTCCAAAAGATCTGCATGAGGACGAGAAATGTATTTATGAGTAGGTATTACATGATAGGTGTACTATACTGCAGTGTATGCCATTCATTTTAAACAAATAATAATAAATAATACTCACAGTGCGTTATATGTCCTCCAACCGGTAGACCACGGAAGTCAAATTCTACATCTAACAGCTTTCCCTGCAATTGAAAATGTTGACGATTCATAACAACAAAGTAATACAAGACAGTAAAAAAAATAAACCGGGAGACCCGTATGAGACACGGTGATCAGGGTTCGGGAACGTTTCGCAAAATACTGCTAAATTGAGATCTTAAGTGGTTTTCAAAAACGGCTCGCGCAGAGCGGATTCTATCGCGAGCGTTATAGCCGCTGCGATTAGCCTGGTTACCTAATCGAAATAAGCGGGAAGTGTCGGAGGGACGTTGTGACATCTGCTGTCTCTGTCATACGGCTTCCGTCTGATTGGCCAACCGAAATTAGCGAGCGGAATTAACCGGTATTTCGAACAGGAACCGTTTTGTTATGAATTGAAATAAAATAATATCGATTCTGAAAGAACGAAACCGAAATGCAAATGCTCTTTTGATAATGTATGGGAGTATTTTGCGAACCGCTCGCGAGTCTTAACCCGGGGGGGCAATTGCGTAAGGTAATCGTATTAATTTGATAGTTCGTATCGTATTCAATCGGCTGCAATTTGTATGGAATGACATTTAATATGATACAATATGAACTGTCAAATGAATACGATTGACTTTACGCAATTCCATAGCTGAAGGTCTACTCCAAAATGCAACATCCGTAACTTCGTTATACCCGTCCCTCTCACTCCCCAGTCGTGACAGAGTCGAGTGAAAGGGGCGGGCGGTTTTCCGTTTCAGAGTAGGCCCTCAGGTTTCCGAGCTCCGACGGTGAAACCTCCCGTCGCACGTAGTCGGACTGGACGGACCAAGGAGATTTAACCAAGGAAACTAGAGAGTAGTACTAACATTTTTTTGTACACTGTGGCTGTCTTACGTCTCACGTACTCCTTGAAACAAAACGTATGGTCATATGAGACAACAGACAGCCACTACGTAGTTAAATGTCAAATTTGCTGGGTACACTTTTTTATTCATGCTGAAAACCGCAGTTTCCTTGTAGAATCTCCTTGGGACGGACCGACCCGCGTCGCTGTAAAACGATCCCCTAGCACGTGTGTCTAATCAGCCTCAGTGGAACCGGCCTAAGTGTACGGCCAGAGTGCAGAGCGTGGAGCGGGGCGGGGCGGGCAGCGTTCAGTCCGTGGTTGCCGACCGACGCTACTCAGGACACCACAATGCGTTAGCATTTGTTTAACATACACGCACATACAAATTACAGGCTTAATACCTTCCTGATACGTGGTCTCGCTACATATAACAAGTATAGCACTGAATACGATTTTAACGTTTACAACAAGCACTGCAACGATTAGGCGAACTGTAAATTCCAGTTACTTTGGTCAGCAATTATTGTCTAGGTAAGCTCTAAGTAGTGGTTGGTCGATAAGATAAATAAATAAATAAATAGTTATATTAAATATTAGGTCAAGTAAACGCGAGACTCGAAACTTATTTTTGACTATAATTTGTGGATTTATTTTTGGTTTTTATAAGTTATTTGTTGATTGTTTTTTTTTACATTGTTTAAGTATCCTTTTTTTTCTTCCATGGGTAACCATTGGTATCATTGTCGCCTTAGCATGTAACATACTTGTGGAGGTTTGTAATAGGCTTTTAAGTGTTATTTAGCTAATCTAATCTGAGTCAATAGCTGTAAACCTTCCTAATATAATAAAATAAAATAAAACATGAACATTGCCCGCCCAGCCTTGCTCCACGCTCTGCACTCTAGCCATGCACTAAGTCTAGTGCTACATTTACATTCAGCCCCTGCCGCTGCCTCTCCCGCTGCCGGCAATAATTCTCTAAATGCTGCTGCAGCAGGATCGAAAGAAGTGTGTGTTTACATACTGCGCTGCCACTCACTTCGCTATCGAGTATCGACTATCGGCAATGGCAGACGTTGAAATAGTTACCGCGTCCGCACTGTGTCTTTTTTGTTACTGACGTCCCAAATTACTCTTTCCATTTCTATCAATTCTAAAAATGTTATAGTACTTTCATTGATCCAGTTGAATGGCATTATAATCATCGATCTTAACCTTAAGCAATAAACAGACATCTTTCTCCTTCAAACGCTTGGCGAGAAGTAAGTGACCCGAGGGCAGTATGTAAACACGTACCTACTGCTACTCGCGCTGCCGGTCCTTTGACTTCCGCACAAAAAATCGCTCTTTTGGGGAGCGCCGGGCAGCGCGAGTGGCAATGGCAGTAGCATGATAAGTATCGTGTTCACATACTCGTCCTGCCCACGTCCCTGCTCACGTCTCGACTGTATGTACCTAAATGTGGTATAGGATGTTAAAAGAGTCTCACGAATCTGCTGGCGTTGTGGTTGCGCGCGGTGGCGGCGTTGCCGAAGGCCTCGAGCAGCGTGCCGGCGGCCGTGAGCGCCGCGCCCGCGCCCGCGCCGCCCCCCGCGCCCGCGCCCGCGCCGGCCACCACCGCGCACTGCAGGCACACGCGCGCCGCCTCCGTCTTGCCCGCGCCGCTCTCGCCCGTTATTACTGCCACAAATACACCACATACAATGCGGTTATTGAAGTAAAACTTTTTTTTAATACAGTTGCTCAAAAAGTGGCGTATTGCAGGGACGTATAGCGTTCGGGATGTGGGCTATTACACACTCGAACTTTTTCTTTACCTTTCCCGAACTCGTGCGTTTTCTTTCCGAACTGTCAAAATATTGTCTATTAAAAAGAAAAAACCAACCACGAAGTTTTTACAAAAAAAAAATCATAGAAGTTTTTATGATTCATGCAAATATTTCTAAAAAGAAGCTACTAATTTGTTTCAATATCAGATTTAAAAGTAATTTTAATTATAGTTACATTAAATTAATATTAGTATCGGCCAAATTAAATTTATGAATATAAAAAATACATAAAATTGGCTGTATGACCACAGATTACTAAATATGGTATGACTTGCACTATTTACCATAGTATCTGCTTATAGGAGTTTGCGCAAGTAAGTGAAAAGAAAATGAAGGACCTTATTTCTTAATTTTCTTAATTAGTTTTTTCTGGTTTTTATTGTGGTAGGTACTTAGTATGGTGGAAATTTGTGCAATAATGTGGCTAAGGAAAGGCGCTCCTGTAGGATTCGGATTGCTTTTGTTAGGTTTCATTTCATTTCATCTCATTTAATTTTCATTTCATATCAATAAAAAAATTCTACTGAAGCCTTGGCTGTATGATCATAGTTTCCTTTGCCAACCCAGAATGGGTGAAGAAAACATAAAAAAAGTATCTGCTTATATTCTTTTACGATTAGTTAGTTGAGTTTATTGTGTTTTATTATTTTATTAAATTGCTTAATTTTTTCGCAACTGTATTAAAAATAGTTGTTCAGTACACGTGCGGAACCGTCATTGCAACTTGTTCCGACTGTCAACCCTCACCTTCGGCTGCGCCTCGGCTCGGGTAGACATTTGTCGGAACTCTTTGCAATGACAGGCTTTCCGCACTTGTAATGAAATCTACTATTAAGCACGCTTGACTTGGGAAGTACAGTGCCACAAGCTTTCCTGTTCCGGTGACAGCCGTTACAGAGGAGACACTTGCAATACCAAATTAGCTGTCAAAATGGTCGTATGAAAACAGTTTTAGTTCCAAAGATAATCACCGGAACAGAAAAGCTTGCTGCACTATATACTGGTTAATGTTGGGGAACTGACAAAAGCGTTACGACGGAAGTTGATGGAAGAGTATAAACTTTAAAGAGAGTAAACTGTACTGATGACAAAGTCTTATAAAGGAGATCAGTCACGCTTCATACATGTATACATGTTTGGACCAAAAAAGTAAAAGTATCGGCCAACGAAAAAAAATTGCATATTACTATTGTAAACAGTGTAGCGATCATTTTTTGTTATAGCGTCAACAGTGTACGATTAGCGGCCAAGCAGTTATTCAAGTTTGAAAATGTCATTTTTTTTCTCTTTATTTTCAAACTTGAATACAGCACGGTCAAAGTGCGGCCAACGAAAAAAAGTTGCACATTACTATTGTAAACAGTGTAACGATCATTTTTTGTTATGGCGACAACAGTGTACGATTAGCGGCCAAGCAGTTATTCAAGTTTGAAAATGTATTTTTTTTTCTCTTTATTTTCAAACTTGAATACAGCTTGGCCAAAGTGCGGCCAACGAAAAAAAGTTGCACATTACTATTCTAAACAGTGTAACGATCATTTTTTGTTATGGCGACAACAGTGTACGATTAGCGGCCAAGCAGATTTTCAAGTTTGAAAATGTATTTTTTTTTCTCTTTATTTTCAAACTTGAATACAGCTTGGCCAAAGTGCGACCAACGAAAAAAAAATGCATATTACTGTTGTAAACAGTGTAACGATCATTTTTTGTTATGGCGTCAACAGTGTACGTTTAGCGGCCAAGCAGTTATTCAAGTTTGAAAATAACATTTTTTTTCTCTTTATTTTCAAACTTGAATTCAGCTTGGCCAAAGTGCGGCCAACGAAAAAAAAATGCATATTACTGTTGTAAACAGTGTAACGATCATTTTTTGTTATGGCGTCAACAGTGTACGATTAGCGGCCAAGCAGTTATTCAAGTTTGAAAATGTAATTTTTTTCTCTTTATTTTCAAACTTGAATACCGCACGGCCAAAGTGCGGCCAACGAAAAAAAGTTGCACATTACTATTGTAAACAGTGTAACGATCATTTTTTGTTATGGCGACAACAGTGTACGATTAGCGGCCAAGCAGTTATTCAAGTTTGAAAATGTATTTTTTTTTCTCTTTATTTTCAAACTTGAATACAGCTTGGCCAAAGTGCGGCAAACGAAAAAAAATTTGACATTACTATTGCAAACAGTGTAACGATAATTTTTTGTTATGGCGTCAACAGTGTACAATTAGCGGCCAAGCAGTTATTTAAGTTTGAAAATGTCATTTTTTTCTTCATTTTCATACTTGAATACAGCTTGGCCAAAGTGCGGCCAACAAAAAAAAATTGCATATTACTATTGTAAACAGTGTAAAGATCATTTTTTGTTATGACGTCAACAGTGTACGATTAATGGCCAAGCAGTTATTCAAGTTTGAAAATGTAATGCAAATTGCATTTTTTTTTCGTTGGCCGCACTTTGGCCAATCTTTATTCAAGTTTGAAAATTAAGAAAAAAATGTCATTTTCAAACTTGAGTAACTGCTTGGCCGCTAATCGTACACTGTTGACGCCATAACAAAAAATTATCGTTACACTATTTACAATAGTAATCTGCAATTTTTTTTTGTTGGCCGCACTTTGGCCAAGCTGTATTCAAGTATGAAAATGAAGAAAAAAATGACATTTTCAAACTTCAATAACTGCTTGGCCGCTAATCGTACACTGTTGACGTCATAACAAAAAATGATCGTTACACTGTTTACAATAGTAATATGCAATTTTTTTTCGTTGGCCGCACTTTGGCCAAGCTGTATTCAAGTTTGAAAATGAAGAAAAAAATGTCATTTTCAAACTTGAGTAACTGCTTGGCCGCTAATCGTACACTGTTGACGCCATAACAAAAAATTATCGTTACACTGTTTACAATAGTAATGTGCAATTTCTTTTCGTTGACCGCACTTTGGCCAAGCTGTATTCAAGTTTGAAAATAAAGAGAAAAAAATGTCATTTTAAAATTTGAATAACTGCTTGGCCACTAATCGTACACTGTTGACGTCATAACAAAAAATGATCGGTACACTATTTACAATAGTAATCTGCAATTTTTTTTTGTTGGCTGCACTTTGGCCAAGCTATATTCAAGTTTGAAAATGAAGAAAAAATGACATTTTCAAACTTGAATAACTGCTTGGCCGCTAATCGTACACTGTTGACGTCATAACAAAAAATGATCGTTACACTGTTTACAATAGTAATTTGCAATTTATTTTCGTTGGCCGGCACTTTTACTTTTTTGGTCCAATTTGACTGATCTCCTTTATAAGTTTAACTATTCAGTTCAGACGTGTTGTCTAAAGCACACTCGCTTTTTTTATAAGAATAGGACGGGTTGTTGACAAACTTCACTCTGATAAGTTACTACAAGTTACTACTAACAGTTCGCAAAATAGTGCAAAAAAAAACAGCGGCAGCGCGCGGCACGGGTTCACCGACACCGGCGCGTTGCTATGAGAGCAGGGACGATACCTATGCACTGGCTCTCGTTGCGGTCGCGCACCCAGCGCACGGCGGCGGCGGTGATGGCGTACAGGTGCGGCGGCAGCGTGTGCGGCGCGCGCGCCAGGTACGCGCGCACCAGCTCCGCCGAGTACAGCGGCAGCGCGCGGCACGGGTTCACCGACACCGGCGCGTTGCTATGAGAGCAGGGACGATACCTATGCACTGGCTCTCGTTGCGGTCGCGCACCCAGCGCACGGCGGCGGCGGTGATGGCGTACAGGTGCGGCGGCAGCGTGTGCGGCGCGCGCGCCAGGTACGCGCGCACCAGCTCCGCCGAGTACAGCGGCAGCGCGCGGCACGGGTTCACCGACACCGGCGCGTTGCTATGAGAGCAGGGACGATACCTATGCACTGGCTCTCGTTGCGGTCGCGCACCCAGCGCACGGCGGCGGCGGTGATGGCGTACAGGTGCGGCGGCAGCGTGTGCGGCGCGCGCGCCAGGTACGCGCGCACCAGCTCCGCCGAGTACAGCGGCAGCGCGCGGCACGGGTTCACCGACACCAGCGCGTTGCCCACGTACGTCTGCCCCAAATAACGACACATACAATGCGGTACCTTAGGGCCCTCGCCCACAAAATAAAAAAAATAAAAAAAATAAAAGACGGAACGCGGATCTAACCGGTTTAAGGTCATAGCATTGTCTCCGTATCAACATGAGTTGTTCCATATTCTTTGTTTGAAACTCCCTATTGCAACGAACACTAATCAGAATTGTGAAGCTATCGCGTCTCCTCGGGACAAGCTCACAAATCGCAGTGCATGGACAGCTTGCAGTTCCCGCGCTTGCGGCCTGACGCGCCGGCGGCCCGCGCTATTGTCACTCTATGTCCGAACTTAAGACCTTTCGTCCACGCTTCTCTCGCCCGTCCCGCGGGTGCGAACTAGTGCTGCCTACTCGTCGATCAGCGGTCGGCGGCGCATAGTCGTAGCCGTTAAGCCGCAGGAGCTGCTCATGCCTTTTCGTTATGTCTTTACGTCAGGTTGACGACGATGCGGAAAACTATTTTTTCCGTGTTGTTTTTTTTTTATATAAAAAGAGCACTTAGCCTTCATCACACCTGATGTTAAGTAGTGGTAAGGCTGAAGGTGGAAGCGCACTACTCCCGGAATCCTCAATCACTGAGGAACTGGCTATATTATCTTTAACTGCCGGAACACAACAATGCTGAAAACATCGTTGTTATGGCGTCAGACTTAGATGCGATGGTGGTAGCTAGCAAGGCAACAGGCAAGAACAAGTCCTGTCACCAACCAAACCGAATACAATATTTACCCCCCCCTGGGAATCGAACCCGGGACCTCCTGGTGGAATAGGTGGTGTGAACTACTAGACCACAGAGGCGGTTGCTATGTTGGCTAGGAATATGACCTTTAAGAGTCCCCGCAAACTGCAGACTTTCTATCGGCCGATAGTTTAGTCGGGCTCTTAATCAGAATGAAGATGTATGCCAGTGCGCACACTAGAACGATCCGGATAGCCTTCAAACTAATCAGTCGGACAGCTATCGGCCGACTGGAATGTCTGCAGTTTACGGGGACTCTAAAATGTCTGCTAGGATTATTATTATTATTTATAGGTGGGACGCCAGCTAAGCCAGACGGGTGATCAGTCACCTAGGTCGGGACTATTTTACCCAGTTCCCCAAGTCCCCTAAAAGCTGAAAGCAGGGGGAGGTGGGTTATCATTTACCCCACCGGCGCCGGCGTCTGCTAGGATAGAGGCTTCCGCTGGTACTCACGTAGATGAGGTCCCGCTTGTAACGCACGTGCAGATTGTGCAGGAAGGTGTCCTCCGTGAGCGGCGACAGCAGCACGGCGTCGGGCTGGCCGTGGCCGGCGCCCGCCTCGCCCTCCGCCATCGCGCGCGTCACCGCTGCCGCGCCGGCCAGCCAGCCCCGCCCGCGCGCGGCCTCATCGCCCCGCGCCCAAAGCCGGTACCGCCAGCTTCCACATTATGCCTAAACTTGTAGTAAGTTACGAATTAACTTACCAGAATCAAAAAATATAATTTATTTCTCCTTGGGGCTAATTGTGTAACTCAACACTATAGCAATCATTTCAAATTTAACAAATGTGTGACATCCATTACTCTTTGTTAAAGACACTTGCTATTATTCAAATTCATTACATATCATTTAATTAAAAGAAGTTTTAAGCAATCAACAAAATACTTTTTGATAATTTCTCAAATAGCATGGTATTTAGGAACATATATTGTGATATGTGGATGACAATATTAGCATAGGGAAACTATGCCTATGATACAGCGTAAGCATCCTTTAGAATTTTTATTTTTTTGCACTCACAATGTAATTTTTATTATTGAGTGAGATGGGTTGACTTTTTCTAATAAGTACTTCATACTTTAGAATTTTGGATATTCGATTTAATGATTATTGTATCTGCGGGGTGCAGACACATGCGGCTGTGGGCTGAGGGTATGAGTGAGGAGTAGTGAGGATTGGTGACTTACGTGATATGATGGAACGGAGAACTCGTCAATGTGCTGGTACGTCAATGTGCTGAGAATGCTGAGATGAGTATGAGCGGATGGAAGATCGGTTCTTCAGACCGACCTTGGGACCTATTCTTGAGCCGACAATTCACGCACTGAGAATAGTTAATCACGCACTTATTGTCTTAATTAAATGCACTTTCACCGGCCGGGATGAACAATGAGCCGATAATATTTCTAGAATGTTCTAGAATGAGTAAGTCGTTCGTGGCTACGTCACGCGCGCGCGCAGTTCAAGGTTATTCTTAAGACTCTAAACTTGCACTGAGCCGGCGAGCGGCGCTCGCGGCGCCGAACCTTCGAGAGTGAGTGAGTGTGTCAATGAGCGAATGAGTCAGTCCGTCGCGTCGTGAATGGCGCGTACATCCTGGGGGGCCCGGGGAAGACCCTCTTCTTGAGCTGAATCCAACGGCAACCTGGCTATCTTGAGGACAGGTCTGCGCAGATGTCCTTGGGCTGTGTCCAGATCCACGACTCGGATCATTCCATCTTTGCCCGGGATTGTGCGGGTAATTCGACCCAGTCTCCACTGTAGCGGTGGCAGGTCATCCTCCTTGATGAGTACGAGTTCGCCGACTTGGGGATGTGAGGAAGGGGAGAGCCATTTGGAGCGAGTTTGAAGGGTATGGAGGTAGGACTGGGTCCACAGTGTCCAAAAGCGCTGAGAAAGAGCTTGTATGAGCTGAAAACGTCTATGAGAGGATAATGGCCTATCATCAAAGGACGGCTCAGGCAAAGCTGTGAGCGGACGGCCAATAATGAAATGACCGGCAGTTAAGGGTTCAAAGTCCGAGGGGTCGGACGAAAGTGGGCAGAGGGGCCTAGAGTTGAGTACGGCTTCGATTCGTGCCAGAAGTGTGCTGAATTCTTCAAAAGTGAAGTGCTGTTCACCAACTACGCGATAAAGTAATTGTTTCGTAGACTTGACATTAATCTCGTGTAAAGCACCGAACCAGGGCCCCTTAGGGGGGTTCAGTAACCAAGTTATGTGCTGAGTGGCAAGTCTGTGTGTGATTGCATCATTATTTGCAGTGAGGAAGTTCTGAACTTCAATGAGATGGTTCCTAGCACCTACATAATTTGTGCCGCAGTCGGACCTAATCAGGACTGGAGCACCGCGTCGCGAGACAAATCGTTGTAACGCCGCTAAAAAGGCTTCCGTTGTAAGAGCTGAAACGGCCTCCAAATGAACGGCCTTTGTCGAGAGACAAACAAATATGCAAAAGTATGCCTTTAGAAGTTTAGCGTTCCGTAACGTGCTAGACTTTACGTGAAACGGGCCGGCGAAGTCAGTCGTGACTTGGCTAAATACCGGTTGAGGGTTAACCCTGTCCGCTGGCAGGTCACCCATGACCGGGGCTGTAGGTTGAGCGCGGGATCGGAAACATCTAATACATTTATACACACGGTGTCGGACCACACGGCGAGCGGATAGTATCCAGAATTGCTGACGTAGAATGGCATGCAAAGTATCAGCGCCAGGATGGCAATGTATTTTGTGATAGTGGTCAATGATAAGGTCTACGAGTGGGCTTGAGCTGGGCAGAATGAGTGGGTGTTGAGCCTCATATCTAATTGACGCATGAGAGAGACGACCACCGACCCTCAAGAGACCGTCTTTCAAAAATGGTGAGAGACGCTGTAGTCGGTTGGTACAAAGTCTGTTAGTTTGCAGACGATGAATATCATCCGCAAACTCGTTCTGCTGAACGGAGCGCACCCAAAATAACAGAGCGGCCTTACGCTCACCAGCTGTCAATGGACCAGAGCGACGTTCGCCTGGTTTGTGTTTAGAGTTAAATATAAAGCGCTGGATGCAAGCCGTCACTCCGACTAGCTTGTCAAGAGAGCTGAAGCGCGCAAGCAGCTCGTGATCTATATCGGGAACTGCTATATGAGCAGGCACCTTTTGTGGCTTGAGACCGGGCAAAGCATGATGTCCCAGAGCCACTGGCATCTTGGGCCAAGTGTGAGGAGGCTCTTTGAGCCAGCTGGGGGACCACCAGAGGTCATGAGCAGAAAGAGCGTGAGCAGACATTCCCCTGCTTGCACAATCTGCAGGGTTCAGGCCCGTGGGAACGTGTCTCCACGTGGAGCTGGTCGGGCAGGACTTTATCTTAGCCACTCGATTGGCTTCGAAAGTCTGGAGCCGATGAGGGGGCGTGTTAAGCCACGCCAGCACTATCGTGCTGTCTGACCAACAAGTATGTTGGCTTATAGTGAGGTGAGCCGACAATTCAGCTGACACTCGTGTCATGAGCTGTGACAAAAGAGCTGCAGCTGATAGCTCCAGCTTGGGAATCGTGAGCTTATTCTTAATTGGAGCCACCTTTGACTTGGCAATGACCAGGTGTACATTAACCAGTCCATTGGCATCGAGCTCATGGAGATAAACGACAGCGCCAAAGCCGGCTTCTGACGCGTCCGCGAACCCGTGAAGCGAGTAAGTGGACGTGGACTTGTATTTACAAATGTGCCGAGGTAATCGAAGAGCTGAGAGCTGAGGAAGATCCTCTGAAATGTGTTGCCACTCTGTGTGGACTTCATCTGGGGTGGGCTCGTCCCATCCCAGTTTCATGAGCCATAACTTCTGTAAGAGAAGCTTTGCGCGGAAGATGACTGGGGTAACCCAGCCATTAGGGTCATAAAGGGATGCGACTGTGCTGAGAATGGAGCGTTTGGTAACCTGAGTGAGTGAGGGGAGAGAGATGCGATACGTGAACTCATCCGATTGAGGAATCCATTGTATGCCTAGGACCTTGATGGTATTCGACTCTGGGCTGAGGTCGAAATCTTTAGGCATGTCGCATTGGTCATCTGGGAACCGTTCAAGGAGCTGAGGAGAGTTTGAGGTCCATTTACTGAGCTGAAAGCCACCCAGAGCCAGTAAATTAATCAGCTCTGTTTGAAGTGCCTGAGCTGACTCCACAGAGTCATGACCAGTGAGGATATCGTCAACGAAAATTGATCGTCGTATGATGTGAGCAGCATAGGGGTAGCGATGACCTTCATCATCAGCCAACTGCAGCAGGGTGCGGATGGCGTGGTACGGGCTAGACCGTAACCCGTATGTGACGGTATTGAGCGAGTATGTGAGCAGGGGCCGGTCAGGTGACGACCGCCAGAGAATGAGCTGATAATGTCTTTGGTCTGGGTGGATGAGTATGTTTCTGAACATCATTCTGATGTCAGTACTGAAGACTACGGGATGTGTCCTAAACGACATAATAATGTCAACAATATCTTGTTGGAGAGCTGGACCTGTATGAAGGCAATCATTTAGGCTGACGCCATTTGAGCTTTTACTACTACCGTCAAATACAGTACGTAGCTTATCTGATCCCGTCTTGAAAATGCCATGATGGGGGATGTAGTAATGAGGCTTATTCGCGAAAGTACTTGGGTGACATGGTGCCATGTGTCCCATGTTCACGTACTCAGTCATGAAATCTACATATTTTGAGCGGAGGGGCGGATTTGCCTGTAGCTTCCTTTCAAGGTTGAGGAACCTACGTAACGCAATAGCATGAGTGCTGCCTAAGGTCGGCGCATCTGGGAGAAAGGGCAAAGTTACCATATAACGACCTGAAGGATCACGAGTGGTTGTGGTGCGGAAAATCTCTTCGCACTGTTCTTGTAATGGGCTGATTTGTGTTTGAGGTTGGGGTTCCTCTGACTCCCAGAACCTCTCAAGGTTCTTACATATTTCATGAGTAGAAACGTCGGGTTCTGGATGTGAGCTTATAATGTGAGCTGAGTTCGACTGGTTTGCCGGTGTTGCACATAGGTCCTGAATGGGGCCTATCAATGTGAAGTCAAAAATCGTGCCGAAGGCTATGGGCTTCCCCCGGCCTAACGAGACCTTAGTCCCGTCCAGAACTTGGCCGAGAACATCACAACCCAACAAAAGATCAATTGGAGCTGGTGTATCGTACTCCTGATCTGCCAAAGGAATCGGTGTTTCCCTTTTTACCCGTGCGATATGTGGGACTTTATGCAGCGGTAAATAACCGGTAACATTTTCTAAAATATGAGCTGTAGCTGTAATGGTAGGTGTGTCATGATGTGTAGGACGACATACTATTGAGATTGATGCCTTTGACTCCTGTGAGCTGTGGCCTCCCACTCCTGCGATTTTTAATGATGTTGAGTTGAGCGGTAATTTTAAAATCCGAGCCATGCGCTGTGTTATAAGCGTTAACATGCTACCAGTATCTAACAAGGCTCGCGCTATGTGAAAATGGCCATGTACGTCTGCTATTTTTAGCGAGACGGTAGGCAATAAAATGGGCTGATTAATGACGTGTTCATCACGTTGTGCAGAATTACAATAACTATGATCCTCTTTTGGATCTGATATCGCAGAGTGGGCTTGTGGTGTCTGTGTATGGGCTGAGTGAGTATGTACTTTATGTGAGTTTGAGTGTGTATGTGGTTTGTATGAGTGTGTGGGCTGAATGTCGTCCCCGTTGTGCTCTGTGATTGTAGGTAGTCATTGTTGACCACCTACACGTGACCTACTGGGTGAGCGTGAGTGATTGGGTGGGTTGTTGGGCGGTGGTGGTGCCACCTGTGAGGCGTGTGCAGATTGATGTTGGTACTCATGAGCTTGACGTTGTCTGGGCTGCTCTCTCAGATGAGGAGGTAGAAGATGAGCGGATGAATGTGGTGGAGAAGAAGCACCGTGACGATGCAGGGATGTGTGGTGTCTATCGTCTCCACACTCCTTGCAAGCCCGCGTGGACCTGCATTCGTTCTCATAGTGAGGACCTAAGCAGCGTTGGCAACGGTTGCGAGCCTGAATGAAATCCCAACGACCTTGGATGGGTTGATCGTTGTACTGTGGGCAGGCGATCAGCTTGTGCCCTCTGTCACCACAGTATGGGCAGCGCATATTATTGGGGGTGGGAGCGGATCGAGGTGGAGAGTGAGCTGGAGAGTGAGCAGATCGAGCTGAAGGCTGAGCAGAGTAAACAGGGGTATGAGCGGATTGAGCGGAAGGCTGGGCTGAATAAACGGGCCTGTGAGCCAGGACCGGGCTACGGTACATTGGCTGACTGCCAACGGGTGCTATGGGCCTAAATTGTTGAGGCACGGGCTGTCGAGGCGGGCCTCGCGGAAAGGCCATGGGAGACTGCCTACGGTATGGGCTAGTCTTTGGCGAGGGCTGATGGGCTTGTGGAGGACCTGGGTTGGACCACTCGGTCTCTACACAACGCGCGTGCTCCTCGAGGAACGCGATTAAATTTTTGAGTGTGGGCAGAGTCTGGCGCGATCCGTACTTTCGTTCGAAAAGCGTCCGGAGCTCACCCTGAAGTTTTCGCACCACTATGGATACGAAAACATAGTCACAATCTTTCATGGGCAGATCCAGATTGTTAAGTGCCGATTGAGCTGAGATGAGCGGAGTGAGGAAGAGTGTGCGGATATCTGAGCGGGAATTAATTTGTGGCAACCCCATAATGATGTCCACAAAGCGGTCGATGAGGACGCGGCGATTCTCGTAGCGCCTGGTTAAAATCTCCATAGCTACGGGGTAGTTATCACCGGTGAGCTGAAGGTGAGCAATCATACTACGCGCCTCACCTGATAGGCACGAGAGCAGGTAGTGGAGCTTCACAGCATCGGAAATATTGGACATTTCGTCCGTCAGGCTCCTGAAGATGGCTATAAAGGATGGCCAATCTTCAACCTTTGAGCTGAATTTGGGCAAAGCTATTTTGGGCAGAACATTTGGGGATGTGGGAGAAGCCGACGAAGCCTCTGAGGCAGCTTGAGTCAAACTCAACTGCTTAAACGCCACCAAGACCTGATCATAGTCCGCGAGAGCAATGTCGTAATTCTTGTTATACATCGTCTCCGACTCATCCGAGAGGTCGTCATCGTCCAAAATCTCGTGATAAACATTTTCCAATTTGGACTTGTGCTCCTCCAGCTTCGGGTAGCGAGCTGTAAAGTCGGTATTACTGTACTTCCGGGTGTCCTTGGCAATCACCGCTGAGGCAATTTCCTTCAGCAATGCGATTGCTTTAGCTGCCTCCCGGAAAATGGCAGCTTGAGATTTGGTCGGCATGTTTTTATTTTTCAAAAAGTAATAATAAATAAATATGAATGAAGTGAGCGGATGTAATTGAGCGGTCGGCAGCTTAACCGTACATACCAAAAAAACTTAAATATATTAACTGATTGAGCTGAAACTTGATTAGCAAACTCAACTTGATTGAGTAGCTATTTATTAGCAAAAACGAGAAAAAAATTTTTTTTTTTTACACCCTGTATAATCACTAATGTGCCGACACGGTAGTATAATACCTTACTATACGTAAGAAAATTAACCCTAATTAACAAAAAAAATCGAGTGAGAAAAAATTAAATTCACCACCCTGTATATCGAAAAATGTGCTGAAACGCCTTTACAGATACTAGATGCAATACTATGTGTATCTGACCCGAAAGAACAAAAGAGAAAAATATTTTTTTTTTTAAAGTTTTAATTGAACACCCTGTATATAAAGGGAGTGAGCCGAAATTACTAAGAGAAGAAAGAGAGAAAAAAAAAAATTGTTAAACAAAGTTACGAAAAGATTCCCTACTGCACTATCTCTGCACTGTGTCTACTTACTTTCACTGTGACACCAAAGACAAATAATGTAAATAAAACTACTTTATTAAATTAATGTGAAATATATATACGCCCGATCGCAACTCCGATCGTTCGGTCGTCGGGTCGGAACTTGTGTATTGGGCTACGATGACGAAATAATGATTTTGCCATCCACACGCAAACAACAAAAAAAAAAATATGTGCCGATAATTACTATTAACTGAGCCGAACGGGTAGGTAACTAGGTACGTAAGTAATCTCACGCTAGCCGTTGAGTGAGTGAGGATACTTATAGGTAGGTAACACTATGGTAGGTACTTTCCGTATTTCGGTATATTCGTATACCTACACTTTTTCGACAAAAATAATGATACTGCAATTAATGATGATACAATCAACACCTTTTTCAACATACACGAAACGTATAATCAATTTCACATAAACAATTCGACACAATTAAAGAAGTAAACAAATTATGGGAACTTCCACTTCACTGTTGAATGAATCCGTTGAACCGTCTTGTAGCTAAAAATAGAATTTTTACCTATGCAATTTAATGTAAACAAACTCAAACTAGGTATGATATTTTAAATGGGTATAAATAAGTAAGTAGGTATTAATTTTAATTGTGCTGAAGTGGTACCATTATTCTAGGTACTAAATGGGATGAGCAGAGAATTTACTAGAATTTTTTTTTTTTTATGTAGGTAGGTAGGTACTTGCTACTTATCTACTTTGCGAGAATGAAAAATTTGAATTTCAATAGATATAACTAGAAAATGTGCTTAGAATTGAGTGATAATTTAGTGGACTGTATTTTAATAGATAATATGTAGTAAGATTTTATGAGATTCGATGAGAAAATAGGTAACAAATATTTTTTTTTTACCTATCTACCCAATAGGGTAGATAACTAAGTGGACTGTATTTCAATAGGTTGAGAATGGAATGTGAGGCCGTTACCGGCTCGATTGGACCAGAAAATGGGAAGGTCCAGGAGGCTCGAAGGAACCAGAAAATGTGGTCGCTGGGGTGCAGACACATGCGGCTGTGGGCTGAGGGTATGAGTGAGGAGTAGTGAGGATTGGTGACTTACGTGATATGATGGAACGGAGAACTCGTCAATGTGCTGGTACGTCAATGTGCTGAGAATGCTGAGATGAGTATGAGCGGATGGAAGATCGGTTCTTCAGACCGACCTTGGGACCTATTCTTGAGCCGACAATTCACGCACTGAGAATAGTTAATCACGCACTTATTGTCTTAATTAAATGCACTTTCACCGGCCGGGATGAACAATGAGCCGATAATATTTCTAGAATGTTCTAGAATGAGTAAGTCGTTCGTGGCTACGTCACGCGCGCGCGCAGTTCAAGGTTATTCTTAAGACTCTAAACTTGCACTGAGCCGGCGAGCGGCGCTCGCGGCGCCGAACCTTCGAGAGTGAGTGAGTGTGTCAATGAGCGAATGAGTCAGTCCGTCGCGTCGTGAATGGCGCGTACAATTATACTCACAATACTTGTACAGTCGAGTTCAATAATATCTTTTTTTCTATTTATTTGGGTTGACAAACAGTTTCACAATAGGAAATTATAGCTGATTTTACATAATATATTGTATAATTGTGTGTGTTGTATAATTGTATAATCTGTGCATTTTTGGACTTCGTTGCATAAAATTTTTAAGACATCTGACATCAGACTTTGACTTTCTGTACCAATTTTTACAATAACTACTACGACAAAGTTCAAAAGTGCACAAATATTATTGAACTTGACTGTACCTATAATACGAGGGGGATACTGAAAGTTTTGCGTAACTAAGATTCGAAAATCAAACATTTATGAGCGGCCAGGAGTGCAGAAATTTCAGTGTGCCCTATGTAACTTACTACCAAACACATTTTACAGCGAAATCTTAGCCCCGTGGATAAATGTGCATACTGTTTACAAGCTTACACAACTCAAATTCATTCAAACATTAAACAATTGAAGCAATAGAGGAACATGTTCTATTTTTTATATTAATTCATCTAAAATTACTTTTAGTGCTGCTTTTAATTTTGTTAAAAGGGTATATGTATCAATGTATCCAAGTGTATCAATTGCAATTATTTATATTATAAAAGATAAAAAATAATAATAAATAATTATGCAAGACGCAAGCACTGCTATTATTAGCCCTGTTTAGTTTAAAAACATATAAGTTGTTTCCACGACCCTACAGATAAATTAAATAAATAATGTCTAGTGCACATAGTGCTTGACCTAGTTACACATTAAATGACATTAAATTATTGAAAAGGCCAAAGTAAGCACTGTATCGAAGACTTTAGGAACCAAGAAATTACCAAAAGTTATCGAAATACTAACAGTATAATCGCAATATAATTAAATCTATAAATTTATAGTGCAATATTATTTTATGTTCCAAGAACTATATTTCATACCTGGTGCGTGATTTTATTGTTTATATATATATCAGAATATTAGTAATAATCACATTAACATAATAACAGAATGTAATTCTATCCCAGCCTCTTAAAAATTACAAGAATTAATAAATACTGAATTTTATTTAGTTTTGAGTTTTTGAGAATTAACCACAGATGGTAATCATCGTTCTCGCCTCGCCTGTCAGCCACAACTGTCAGCTGTCATTACTACAAAACTTTATTCACAAATTATCTTTATTGCTCTGTGCCATGAAGTTTGACTTAATACTCTGAGGTAACCAGTATTAAGTCGAACTTCATGTACTGCACGCTCCAGTTACCTCAGTATTAAGTCGAACTTCATGTACTGCACGCTCCAGTTACCTCAGTATTAAGTCGAACTTCATGCTCTGTGCAGTGCAATGCGGTACATTAGCCCTCGTCGTTCATACGAGCTCTTTTGGACACTTTTTTATTGGGGAGAAACCTCTGACATTCTAAACTATTCTACTGATTGGCGAAACATACATAATTTAAATGGTGGTGTCTTTGGAGATAAAGGTTTTTAGTGTTTTTCTCAAAAGCTGCACATGTGGACATAGTCATGTTTGTTTCTATACCCCTCAAGTATCTGAAGACATCATATTTTCAAGACTGAAGAAAGAAAACCTACTATTGACGAGGCAGCATGGTCTCAGACTTAGCCTTCCTTTAGGAACTAATTTAAGTAAAAAAAGAAACTGACATTGTCTATGTTCCGAAATACGCCAAAAGTGCTTAGCGCGAATCCATATCAATGCAGTAGGTATGTACAAAAAGCCCCTAGTACAGGATGGCCGATCATGTTGGCCGACCATGATGGGCCATCGTGTACTACAGGGCCGGTTTGCGTGTGATTATTGCCGTCTGCGATCAACGCAAACCGCCCCTGTACACGATGGCCCGTCATGGTCGGCCAACATGATCGGCCATCCTGCACTGGGGGCTTATTTTATGTCTATCGGACTCTCGCTACCAGCGCTGTCACGCTGTCAGCGTTCGGAACACGGCCATTGATCTGTCAAAGGAAGGAGGGCCATAGCTAGAAACAGCTTGAGACCTATCCTCTGAGTACTGAATCCTATGGCGATGGCATATTGTTCTATATGAACTAACGGTTATACACATAGATGTATTATTCCTGTAGATGGATCACAAAAATAAGCTATAACTCACCCATCCTTTACCCCTTCTAACACTATCAAATTGTCATAAGATAGAAAGAGACATACATATTAATCTGTTGCGTCGTAATTAGTGAATGTCTCCATTTTGACTATGCAATGCTAGATGATGATGATGCAATGATAGTGCTGTGGTTTTTTTTAATAACAAGTTATCGATAAAAGATTTAAAAATAATTTGAATGCAATGCGATACATAAAATTACAATGCATATGTATATATCGCAGGCGTATTGTATATTTCACCGTATTACATAGCAACTAGCTGTATTGGAAAACAGCACCGCATTGTAATGCGGCGGATTCAAGATACGCCGTATTCAATACGGCTGATCGAAACTACGCCGCATTGAATAGAGCGCTTCGCGCTTTTCAATGCGGCTAGAGACTTGTAATTGGGCGGTTCATAGTCCGCTTTTCTGACAGTTTTAAGTACCTACTAATAATACATCTATGGTTATACAAATATGAGCTAAATCGACATTGTACTCATAAACCTGTAGCCATCTTGTTCTATCTTACCTCCAATACTTCATGTAAAAAGAGACAGCAATATATTTATTCGACCTATTTTTTGGCAACATTGAAACGTGACGTCATCGTAATGCATGATTGAAGCCGGTCGCCATTTAGGTTTCTCAATATGTGAGCTGTCAACCAGGCGTTGGAATCACCCATAGAATAGGTCAAAACTTAGTGGCCGGTAGCCCCGATACCCATTCATTGGCTATAATTAAGACCGCCATTTTGTTGGGATGCCCCCATTGGCTAAAATTAAGGCTGTCGCTTTTTTCAAGAATTTCAAGATGTCGTTTATGTTTGTGTTTTTTACTCATTTCGGTTTTCTAGTATTCTTTAGATGTTTTTCCACTTTTTCTCAGATATTTCTTTACAGAAATATAGATACATTATTCGAAGATGCCTTCGGTACAAGTAAGTAAATCTATTTACGTAGTTTTATGTATCAATTATTTATTACATTAACCTAAATTTGAGTTTTGTTGTTTTAGTAATTGTTGTTTTAGGTAATTCCAAGAGGCAACATTGTATTTCTTAAAACTAACCAAAACGAAAGAAAATACAGTTCACAACTTAACCGGAGTAAAGAAGATTCGGTTTCTCAGAAAGTTATGAAATTTATCAATGGCTAAAGAGTCGCAATAGTTTTTACAAGTGCGTCATTCCTGGCACCACGGAGGCCTCTTTAACCAAAGTTAAACTGTGGGAAAAGTCTGCTACCCTTTCACACCCATATGTGCTCATCCAGGAAAAGCTCCCTCCTGGCGTTGAACTTCCCAGATCATTATGGAGATCTTTAAATAGACTCCGTACCCAAGTTGGTCGAAGTAAAGGCAACCTGTTCAGGTGGGGTTTCACCAATAACACGGATCTCGCGTGCAGGTGTGGTTACACTCCACAGACCCTGGCCCACCTCATTGATTGCTCTTTATGCCCGGACACCTGCACGTGTGAGGACCTCATGTTGGCTGCAGATAATGCGGTGAGAGTGGCTCAGTTTTGGGCCAACAACATATGATTTTGTACTTGTCATTGACATGTTGAAGAAGAAGTTATGAATGTAAGTAGGTATGTGTAATTAATTATTGATTAGTTTTGTTAAAAAAAACCTTCCTAATACCTTATTTCAATATACATTTAGAAGTGATATCATATGGTGATAATGATAAAGCACAGTAGATTACTTGGGATTAAATCAGTCGTCACATTTAACAAGTTTCAATTTAGTGAAGTTGTTAATACCAAGTTAAGAGAAAATAACAGTGTAAGTAATTCAATAACTTTGTCAAAACATTTAAAATGCCTTATCATCAAATTCATATTTCTGATTCTGACAAACAGAACAGAATTATAACAAATGTACCGGTGGGATAATATATGATTGTTGTCGGTACGAATGATGGTTTATTGTGATTGTCTTATGACTATGTTATAAACTGTTACTGCTACCTACTATCTTAGATCTTACTTAATTATATATACTACCTCTCATCAGTCATCATCGTCTAACTTAATAACAGTTATTAAATATAAACATTGATTATCTATAACTTGTGCATAGCGGCACGACAAACAAAATGTGCTTTATACACACTACTCTTTCTTGATTTACAAACTTTTCAGTTAAACTATCACTTAGGTATTTGTTTATAAAATGTTATGGCAGATTATAGTAACAATATATAGAATCTATACTAACCAAATCTAATCTTTTCAGATAACTTGACTCAACGAGGTTCGAGGAGTGCTGCGAAGATGCCCGTGTCTGCCTATTCTTGCCGTAATAAGTTATCAAATCAGAATTATGGTGCAAATTACTGCTGTTAGTTGCTATATTGATTACTTACTGCATTAAATGTTTAACTATTAGAGTTAGGTTATTGCGTCTTGCATTGAAAGTGATATTAACAGTAAATAATGAAATGGCAGATACTAAATAAAACTACTAGGAAAAATAGCATTAGAATTTGTGCATAAAAAATATTTGCAAGCAGTTTAATTGTTCTTGTGGCTGATAAAGTATTTATATTTCTTAGTTTATCTATTAAGTCAATTTAGTAAGTAATTTCATTACTCTCATTCTTTGTCTTGTATAAATCTCAACTTATACTTATGTACTTTGTATTTGATAAAATTATAATGTCAAGTATTAAATGCCTTCTTTCATCAAATGTGGTTTTTATTTGAGCAGAATTTAAAATAGTATATTACTAGGGTTGTACCAAACGTCGATGATTTGCACAACTATCGATAACGAATCAAGGGTCGATAGTTCTGGCAGCACTATGTTGTCAAAATCTAATCGGGGTCCGTCATTCACTAACAAACGGCCGCTATAAGGCTTGATTCCTATCTGTACTAGTCTATATAATTTGTGCTGTCAACGCGAGTTGTTTTTGCAGTGTTTTGTGATATAAGTCTTTTAATTTGAGACTTTCATGTGAATAAAAGGTATTAATAAGTGAGAGAAAGCAACAAGGAACATGTCTAATTGCAGTGTGGTAGTTTGTGGCATCAAAAAAAGTGAAAATCGTCCAAACATTACATTACACCGGTACGTAGGTACTATTTATTTTGCAAAAACACCAAAACAATACAATAAATGCCTTGTGTTTTGGTTTTCCTGTGAATAGTTTACTTAGAATTCATACCAAATGTAGCTTACTAGGTACTTATTTTGGTGAGTTTTGTTGGTGTATTTCAAGAAAATATATGTTCAGTACACCCCTGCCTATACCGCGGAGTCAGCTAGCGCAGTGGAAGCTGGTGTTACTAATATAGACTCCGGACAAAAACTTGGTTTCAGCCGGGATGTAACTGAACAATTGAACTGCGATACACAGCGGAGAGAATTTTAAGTAAGGTAAGGTTACATACGGGTCTGTGGGTCGACCGTCTCCAAGGCAGAAGTGGTGTAAGGGGGCGCGCGCGCCCCTGGGGTCCTGGTAAATCTTCTTCTTCTGCAGACCTTACCAATTAGTCACTTCACTCACAACACAAATAACAGCGTTCACAAGACACTGGGCGTTTCAACAATAGATACACAATAACACACGGAGGAGCCTTTTGTCAAGATATATATTGCCCCTGCAACAACACGTGTGGTGGATGATTATCCTTCAAAGCATCGCGACCGGCCACTCATCAGGATGGCATCAAAATCGTGGTCGTACAACACGGGATCGGCAGGATAATTTAAGATGTATTCAAACTCGATATGCCAGGCACATTCAACGCGAGCGATTTTTAACAAATTCAGCAAAATTATTCCGACATTTTTTCAAGAAGAATTCCAATCAAGTGTCACTGTCAACTTCAAGTGACAGCCAATGTCAATTTGACGTGACATTAGAGTTGCGTTCAGAAACGTCGATCTTTTCCGAACATCCCCCCGCCCCGGACCGTTAAGAACGGTACGTCAATCTACGGGTAATCGGGAGAGCCCACTAACGGCTCTCTTCAAAACCGAATCTCGAACCAAAACCTCAGCAAAACGAGGAACTCCGTCAGTTCCGGGGTAGAGTTTAACAATGCGCCCCCTTCGCCAACATAGGGGCGGCAGGTTAGCATCCTTAATCAACACGAGGTCGCCAGTCTGGGGTGGGGTGGTTTTATCTGTCCACTTCACGCGCTGTTGTAGGATATGCAAATACTCCATCGACCAACGTGCCCAGAAGTTTTGGGACATCTGTTTCAAAAGTTGGTATCGCGACAAACGATGGGATCCTACATCCTGAATCGGATATTCAGGCAACGCCAAAAGGGGCTGTCCGATCAAGAAATGACCTGGGGTCAACGCTTCCAGGTCATTCGGGTCCGAAGACAACGGGCACAAGGGTCGCGAGTTGAGGACGGCCTCAATTTTACAAAATACCGTATCAAGTTCCTCAAACGTGAGAATAGTTTCTCCAATCACGCGACGCAAGTGTGTCTTGGCAGCCTTTACACAAGCTTCAAAAATTCCTCCCCAGGTCGGACAAGCTGGAGGGCTAAACTTCCAGATTATCCCACGCCGGGAGAGGGTGGTTCCAATGTCTATTTTATTATCAACAAAAAACTTAACTACTTCCTTAAGATAATTACACGTTCCCTTATAATTAGTACCACAATCGGAACGTATCAATGACGGCAGTCCTCTACGGGAAACAAATCTGCTCAAGGCGGCGACAAAGGCTTCGGTAGACAATTCCGAGACAATTTCCAAATGGACAGCCTTGGTGGACAAACACACAAACACGCACAAGTACGCCTTATAGGTTTTAGCATTACGCAGTCTCGAAGCCTTTACAGTAAAGGGACCGGCGAAGTCGGTGGCGACTCCGGCAAACGCTCTACATTCCGTGACGCGATCAGCAGGCAAATCACCCATCTGGGGCTGCATGGTCGCGGCCTTCAATCGATAACAAGGCAGGCAACGGAAAACCACAGTGCGAATGGCTCGACGAGCAGACAAAATCCAAAATTCACGCTGCAAAATGGCCAACAAAGCATTACAGCCAGCATGCTGTGCATTCACATGGCGATCCGTTATTATCAGTTGAGTCAAATGTCCGGCTTTAGGTAACAAAAGGGGGTGACGAGCTCCATACGGCAGGTTCGCATTTCGAAGTCTTCCGCCGACTCGCAAAAGCCCACTCTCGTCCAGGAAGGGATTCAATCGCGATACCGCGCCCTTCAACTTGCGACGGCCTAAACGCAAAATTTCAATCTCGGACTCAAAACTATCAGCTTGTACTCTCCGGACCCAAAACAAGAGCGCGTCCCTACGCTCGTCCGGAGTGAGAACCGACGAATCACGCCTCGCGCGTGGGTTTCTGCAATTGTACACAAAACGTCTGATCCAAGCGGTAACACCAAGCAGCTTCTGTAAGGAGCTGTACCGATCCAACAACAAATCCTTTTCCCCGGCGGGGTTAGTCTCCAGGACGCATGCCCGCATATCAGGAACGGCTACGTTCGACAACGCTGGAGAGGGCGGCCACTCCGACTCAGGCCGCATCAACCACTGGGGGCCCCACCAGAGGGGGTGGTTAATTAGGGTTGGGGCTACACAACCCCGAGACGCACAATCCGCGGGATTCATGGTTCCCGGCACGTGTCTCCAAATCAACTCGATTTAGGAATTACAAATCTGCGACACTCGATTGGCCACAAACACGTCCAAGGTGTGCGCCGGAGCCTTCAACCAACAAAGGACGACCTGACTGTCCGTCCAAGCATAAACCTCTTGTATCTTAATAGATCGACCTAATGTGAGCCATACGTGGTTCAACAAACGCATTAGGAGGGCAGCTCCACACAATTCCAACCTCGGGATCGTATGACGAGTCCGAAGGGGAGCGACTTTGCTTTTCGCTATCACCAGATGCACAGCAACAACTCCGTCAACCGTAACGGTGCGGAGGTACACGGCCGCAGCAAATCCACGTTCGGAGGCATCGGAAAAGCCGTGAAGAGTAACTTTACAATTTTCAGAAGGGAGGAATAGCCTCGGCAAATGCACTTCATTAATCTCGGGGAGGGATGAAACGAAGCTCGACCAATCTCGGAGTAACTCGTCCGAGAGGGGTTCATCCCACGACACACCCGAAGCCCATAACCGTTGCAAGAAACACTTGGCCATAAACAGCACGGGGCAAATCCACCCATTGGGGTCAAAGGTACGTGCGACAGTAGACAATACTAAACGCTTGGTCCAGACTTTCGGTGGTCGTAAATCCACACAATACGTGAAAGTGTCAGAGACCGGTTTGTACTGTACGCCAAGGACGGTCACCACATGGGGATTATCAACATTTTCGAATAGGTGGGGGTCCTGCTGGTGCTCTTCGGGCAAACCTACCAGTACATCAGGCGAGTTGGATATCCATTTCCTCAACTCGTAACCTCCCGACTTCAAAAGGGCGGTGAGTTCGTCTCTCAGGACAATCGCCTCTGAGACAGATGAGGCGCCCGTGCAAATGTCATCCACATAGACGTCACTGGCCAAAATGGCGGAGGCGCGAGGGTATCTCAAGCGCTCCTTCTCGGCCAACTCCAACAAAGAACGAATCGCAACAAACGGGCTCGAAGCCAAACCGTACGTATTCGTATTCAATTCATAAATCAACAAGGGGTCCCTAGGACTCTCTCTCCACAAAATCAATTGGTACCTCCTATCCTCTGGATGGATGACCGTTTGTCTGAACATCATCCGGATGTCAGTCATAAATACAATTTGGTGCCGCCGGAAGTTGGTCAAAATGTCTGAGATCTCCGTGTGCAGCTTGGGACCTACATGCAGACACTGGTTCAAGGACGCTCCAGTAGAGGTGGGAGCCGAACCGTCAAAGACCACCCGAATCTTTCCGGATTTCAAAACGGCGTGGTGCGGCAAAAAGAAGTGCTCAACGGAGCGCCAATCCAAATCGCTCACGGACATGTGCCCTAACTCCTCATACTCCCGCATGAATTCAACATACTTCTGGCGGAAGACCGGATCCTTGCTCATGCGACGCTCCATCGCCACTAGCCTACGTTCCGCTAGCGGTCGGGATTCGCCCAGAGGAGGTCGGCCGGCACGAAAGGGGAGACGGGTGATCAAACGACCAGAGCGGAGGCGACCAGTGTTATTCTGGTAATACAACTCGCATTCATCCGCTACTGGGTCTACCCGCGGGGCTGGTGGAGGTTCCTCAACCTCCCAAAACTTCTGCACCACTTCGGAGAGAGACACATTAAAAACAAGACCGCGATCCTCCTCAAGGGAATCCAAAACGCGGCGAGCAGGGCCCATCACAACTGTACCGAGTGTCGTCTGCAGAGCTACCAAGCCATCTGGCTGCAAAACTCGCTTCCCCGTCAACAAAACTCGCCCCAGGACATCGGCTCCAAGGAGAGCATCAATCGGGCCTGGGCGGAAGAAATTTGGATCGGCGAGTGGGGAATCAGACACCAAAGACAACATACTCGGTCCCAAGTCAACTGAGGGTTGACGGCCAACAACTGTGTCCAACACAATCGCCGAGGTCTTAATGCCTGGCGTGGACTTATTACGTGATGTAAATGTGAAGTCAACATGCCCTAACAACCCGGGGACTTTCACATCGCCAACACCTCTCACGCCTTCCGTGTGGGGGTGCACCTTGAGGCCCAACCGCCTAACTAACCAAGATGACACAACACACCCCTGAGCACCGGAATCCAACAAGGCGCGAACTTCCACAAGGTCGCCATTCAATCCCCTGACAAGCACAGAGGCCGTGGGCAACAAAACGGTCTCTGGAGGGGTGGCTACAATCGACCGTAAACACGTTGATTGCTAGTATGTGGGGTCCCCAGACGTCCCCCCATGGTAAGGGGGTCGCTCATAGCGATCCAGTGGGTCCCAGTCTCCCACATACTGCCTACGTCCAAATCGCCCGGTATCAGGCGGGTTATATCTCCCGGCCCCTTGAAGACGGGGCGGGCGCCGCTCCAAACGCGGGTATTCGGCGAGCGGCGGCGAGAATCGGTGCCTATCATCCACCGTGTACGTCGCCCCATAGTCGCGGGGGCACGGTGACCGATTTTCAGAGGGGGGGTCCCGGGGACCCCCGGCTGTGCGAGGCTCAACACGTTGCGGGGGGCTTCTACGACCTCCCGCAACGCTCGCAAAATCGAACCCCCTAGTTGGGGACCGATTTCCCATGGGGGGGTCCGTGGGACCCCCGCCCGTGCGAGGCTCAAAACGTCGCGGGGGGCCTCTACGACCTCCGGCAACGCCCGCATAATTCATCCCCATCCTTGGGGATCGGTTTCCCATTGGGGGGTCCGTGGGACCCCCGCCCGTTTGAGGGTCCAAACGTGGCGGAGAGCGTCTGGGGCCACTCTGGTGGCCACTAGAACTGCTGCGGGATGCAAACACCGCGGGGGGTCCGAGCCCCCCACCCATACGAGGTGATCCTGCAGCGACGCGCTGCGGCGCTCCGCCGCCCTCTGGGCTGTTCATGCAGAGGAGGGGATGGTGGTTGCCCTTACAAAAGCGGCATGGGTGCGCTTGGGTACATTCGCGCTGCATGTGCAGGCCCAAGCACGAGTAGCACCATGTCCGTTGTCGCGCGATCGCTCGACGGCCTTGGACGCGCTGGTCGAGGAACTTATCACAACGGATCGTGCTGTGACCCGGTTCCCGACAGTACAAGCAGCGGGCGGTCTCCTGGACGGCGGCATAGCGGCCGGGCGCGCGAGGGGCCATACGCCCCCTACGGGGGGGTCCGGTGGGGGATCTACTCTGTGGCACAGGTCGTTCGGGTCCCATAGGACCGGCCAGAGAGGAATTATCTGCCAGTCTACTTTCTCCTTCCAGGAACGTCAAGAGGTCCGAGAAGGGTGGCAGATAAGTCGCACTATCCCCACCATACTGCTGCTCAAAACGGACCTTAACAGAGTCCGGCAACTTTCCCAGGACAATGTGCAGTAACAAAAACGACCACTGCTCCACTGGGAGTTTTAAGTTTTTTAATGCGTTGTATGCCACCAACAGCCGATTCAACAAAGCCACTCTCAAGTGCATCACGCTGGCAACGCGGGGTAAATTCAAAACGGCGGCAACATGGTTGTCCGCCAGACGTCGTACGTTCTGGTACCGACGGGCAATCAAATCCCTAGCAATAGGGTAGTTTTCATCCGAGGGGGCCAAATGTTGCACCGATTCAAGGGCCTCCCCTTCCAACACGGATAACAAATAAGCTAACTTCTGGCCCTGGGTCAAATCGTCCCGGGCATGTACAAGACTATCAAAAATATTAATAAAGCCCTCCCAGTCCTCTAGACGACCAGCAAAGCGCCTTAAGTCTAAGGGGGCCAATCTAGCAAAGAGAGGGGGCATACTCTTAGATGTGACCGGGGACGGGCTCGGTTCATTCTCTCTTGCCACTTGCAAAGGTCGAGCCACCTGGGTAATTCTGTCCGCAAAATCATAACACTGGTCCACATCCAAATCGACTTCTTGTCGCATTTCCACCTCGGCCTCAACAGTCCTTTCCAAAAATAAGGCATACTGCTCATCAACAACAGCCAAACGTATGGGCAGATCTACGTATCTGTTCAACAAGGCCTCCGTCCTATCAGGTCGATCCAACAATGCGACTGCAGACGCTAACCACCGTAACTCAGAACGTATTTTGGCTTTAGCAGAGGAGGCCGTCATTGTAACGTCACAAATTTATCAACAAAAACAACAAATTCAAAATATTCACTATAACACAAAATCTCCAATATTTTGAGGTTATTGATAACCACAAAATTCCAATATTACAACAACAAAGTATTTATAATGACACAAACTCTTAAATATTTGGAGGTTATCAGAAAACAACAAAACTCAAGTATATAATTATAACTCTAACTCTCAAGAGGTTATAACTTAGACACAAACTAACTTTGACTTTGTAAGTCAAAAGTTATTCAGTTCAAACAAATCACTGACCATTGAAATTCACTTGGATATCGACACAACATACTGTTACACAACAACAAGTTAATTTTAATTATTTCAAAGCACAAGTTTCAATGAGTTTCAATGTGTAAACAATGTCCCAAATCATTTAAGTTTCACTAAGTATTGAGTGCAAACTTATTAGCTAACCTTTTATTAGCTATTATTTTAGCAACAAACTTGTCAATATTCACAACTCAAATTTGCTAACAAAACTGAATAATAATTATTATGAGCAAAGAAAGGCATCTGTTTACAATTTGGAACTTCAATACATGACTTCAATACATTAATTACAAGACATGGAACCAATAACAAAGGAATGCCCTTTACTTTTCAAATGCAAGTTAATTACCATTTACAAGTACAAATTAATCTAGTCCGGACCAGACTGGGTCATCAACACGGCACTGATTAATACAAAGTTTTGGCGTGGGCCTCTCAGGCCTTCAAGCTACGCTCTTGGCTACCAAGAAATTTTCAGTACACCCCTGCCTATACCGCGGAGTCAGCTAGCGCAGTGGAAGCTGGTGTTACTAATATAGACTCCGGACAAAAACTTGGTTTCAGCCGGGATGTAACTGAACAATTGAACTGCGATACACAGCGGAGAGAATTTTAAGTAAGGTAAGGTTACATACGGGTCTGTGGGTCGACCGTCTCCAAGGCAGAAGTGGTGTAAGGGGGCGCGCGCGCCCCTGGGGTCCTGGTAAATCTTCTTCTTCTGCAGACCTTACCAATTAGTCACTTCACTCACAACACAAATAACAGCGTTCACAAGACACTGGGCGTTTCAACAATAGATACACAATAACACACGGAGGAGCCTTTTGTCAAGATATATATTGCCCCTGCAACAACACGTGTGGTGGATGATTATCCTTCAAAGCATCGCGACCGGCCACTCATCAGGATGGCATCAAAATCGTGGTCGTACAACACGGGATCGGCAGGATAATTTAAGATGTATTCAAACTCGATATGCCAGGCACATTCAACGCGAGCGATTTTTAACAAATTCAGCAAAATTATTCCGACATTTTTTCAAGAAGAATTCCAATCAAGTGTCACTGTCAACTTCAAGTGACAGCCAATGTCAATTTGACGTGACATTAGAGTTGCGTTCAGAAACGTCGATCTTTTCCGAACAATATAAATCTGTTTGTTTTGCGCTAGAGTTGCCCTTATAGCATTTTTCTTATCGAATTATCGATGTTTTCAAATTTCAAGTGTAAATTGAGTGTATTAATTTTGAACTGTTTTTATTGTTTTAGGTTGCCTAAAAATAACAAAAAAAGAAAATTATGGCTGGATACAATGCGAAAGGAAAATTTAAAGACTCGTACGAAAACTATTTTTATGTGCTCTTTTCATTTTGAAGAAGTTTCAAACGTCAACGACAGTTTAAGTTTTGAAAAAGACATTAATTAGGCCACTGGCAAAATTGAAATTATAGTGCGACAACGTTTTCTTTTCCGGTTGCCAAAAACTGGATACTTATATATCGTGTTTTTTTAATGTCATTTTGCTGTAAAGTTGTTGTCCAACTTACATTCATTCTAGCACATTAAAAGTAAGTATATTTTTATAGCAAAGAAGAATTCTTTTTTTATTTATATCCTAAGATTCACTTTTTCACACAGTATTTTTTCAAGTATTTATTTATTAAAAACTTGTACCTGTTTCCCTGGAATCTCCATCGCAAGAAACGTCAAGTTAGCAGCCAACTTAGAGACCCTAATATCTCGGCTTGTATTAAAGAACTACTTTTGAAATTTTGCGTTTACGATACACTATTTATACAGTATTTTTTGACATATAAATCACATTGATACAAACTGTATTTCTTGAGGTGACTGCTAACTTGACGTTAAGTTAGCAGCCTCACTAAGATACTCAAATATCTTTTGAATCAAAGTATCACTATTTATTTAATATACATCACTATTTAACACTATTTATACAGTATTTTTTGACATAATCAAAACCATCTAATTCTGTTGTGAGGCTGCTAACTTGACGCACATGATGCGTGCAAATAGCCGTTCCGAATTGAAATCGCGTCAACAGTGCTGTCAGCGCGATAATCCTCTGAGTACTGAATCCTATGGAGATGGCATATTGATCTATATGAACTATCGGTTATACAAATATGAGCTAAATCGACATTGTACTCATAAACCTGTAGCCATCTCGTTCTATCTTACCTCCAATACTTCATGTAAAAAGAGACAGCAATATATTTATTCGACCTATTTTTTGGCAACATTGAAACGTGACGTCATCGTAATGCATGATTGAAGCCGGTCGCCATTTAGGTTTCTCGGTATGTGAGCTGTCAACGCGAGTTGTATTTGCAGTGTTTTGTGATAAAAGTCTTTTAATTTGAGACTTTCATGTGAATAAAGGGTATCAATAAGTGAGAGAAAGCAACAAGGAACATGTCTAATTGCAGTGTGGTAGTTTGTGGCATCAAAAAAAGTGAAAATCGTCCAAACATTACATTACACCGGTACGTACTATTTATTTTGCAAAAACACCAAAACAATACAATAAATGCCTTGTGTTTTGGTTTTCCTGTGAATAGTTTACTTAGAATTCATACCAAATGTAGCTTACTACTTATTTTGGTGAGTTTTGTTGGTGTATTTCAAGAAAATATAGATCTGTTTGTTTTGCACTAGAGTTGCCCTTATAGCATTTTTCTTATCGAATTATCGATGTTTTCAAACTTCAAGTGTAAATTGAGTGTATTAATTTTTAACTGTTTTTATTGTTTTAGGTTGCCTAAAAATAACAAAAAAAGAAAAATATGGCTGGAACAATGCGAAAGGAAAATTTAAAGACTCGTACGAAAACTATTTTTATGTGCTCTTTTCATTTTGAAGAACAGTTTCAAACGTCAACGACAGTTTAAGTTTTGAAAAAGACGTTAATTAGGCCACTGGCAAAATCGAAATTATAGTGCGACAACGTTTTCTGTTCCGGTTGCCAAAACCGGGATACTTATATATAACGTGTTTTTTTAATGTCATTTTGCTGTAAAGTTGTTGTCGAACTTACATTCATTCTAGCACATTAAAAGTAAGTATATTTTTTTACCACTAGATGTCGCTTCGCTATATTCTATCTAAATAAAAAATATGCTTGCTAGTAAAGATCTTGATTCAAACTGTTTATTATTTTATTACTTAATAATGCTTGTTTTTTTTTGAGACATTTCTTTTTTTCTATGGTAGGTAGGTACCTAGTAGGCATTCTCCTTTGTGATTTATATTGTAATGTGTGTTATGTAAAAAAAAACAATCCTTGTTGTATAAACATAATAGGTTTTTACAATATGGAGCTTTTTGTTTTATTACATTACCTTTTTTTACTTAAACTGGTTCTCGCGACCTTTGATCTGGAATTCTATGGAGGTCTCGCATGTGTATAGACGCGTGACTCGGGAAACATAAAAAATTTGATCATAAAATTGCAGTTTCTAAGTAAAGGCGAGTAGAGCCGACAAGTGGGGCGCTCTCAATCAAATTTATTGCTCGCTAAGTATTAATGTATCTACAATCGTACAGATTGAAGCTAAGGTCGTGTAGTTTATTTACAAACTATAACCTCAGTAAAATATAGTAGGTTGGTCTTTTATCTACTACTACTGCAACATGAACTATATTTTACTAAGGTTAGTTTGTAAATAAACTACAGGACCTTATTTTTAATCTGTATCTCCGTTTGAATTTTTGATACATTATGTACTTAACAAGAAATAAATTTAATAATAAATTTAATAACATGCGGATCCTCGCGGTTTTACCCGCATGGTACTCGTTCCCATGGGAATATCACGATAAAATATAGCTTATGTCACTCGGAAAGAATGTAGCTTTCTAATGGTCAAAGAAATTTCTAAATTAGTCTAGTAGTTTTGGTACCTATTAAATTCAAACAACAACCAATCAAATCTTTCCTGTTTACGATATTACTATAGATGAGGAAGCACTTGGCGCCTCTTCTCGCCTTGAAGCCCCCAGTACAGGATGGCTACTCATGTTCGTCGACCATGATGGGCCATCATGTACAGGGGCGGTTTGCGTTGCTCGCAGGCGGCAATCACACGCAAACAGGAGGAGTTTTCCTACACCGGGGGCTTTAAGCCCCCAGTACAGGATGGCCGATCATGTTGGCCGACCATGATGGGCCATCGTGTACAGGGCCAGTTTGCGTTATGCCGCGTACACACCGCGCCAACGAACGCCAACGATGGATATTCAGCGTTGGCTGCCGCACGTTCGTTGGCTATCGAAGGTTATAGCACAAACAACAAACGTTGAGCAAACGATCGTTGGCACTCGATTCCGGCTCCAGTGCCCAGTGTTGCCAGAAGGTTACTTTTTTGTACATTTCAGGGTTTAGGTATATCTTTTGACAAGACCTCTCTGGCAACACTGTCCAGCTTGGCAACTGACCTCTATTATTAAATTATTATTTACACACTGGAGTCATGCTGGAGTCTGGACTGGACTGGCTGTCATAAAAGTGCCTATTTGAGTATCGCTATTTTGGCGCTGTAGGCATATGGGTACGAGTGTCAATGTAACTAAAACTAGTGATGTTCAGTCACTTGTGGTAATGATTATGTCAAAATTAGTTCTCGGGACACTCGTAGTGGCGCTTCAAATTGCCACACTAAATTAGCTTTCATTTGTATGGAGACAGCCTGTCCAGTGTGTAATAACAATAATAGAGGTCAGTAAGCTTTTGGTGAGCTTGGCTTTATTTTAATTTTAATACTAGCCTTCGGCCCGCGGCTTCGCCCGCATGGATTACAGAGTACAAGCTTTTCCGGAATAAAAATTAGCCTATGTCCTTTCGCAAGGTCAACTCTATCTTTGTAGGTACCAAATTTCATCAAAATCAGTTTAGTAGTTTAGGCATGAAAGCGAAGCAGACTGACAGACAGAGGTACTTTCGCATTTATAATTAGTAGTAATACTTAAATACTTGGGTATAAACAATATTTAAGTATACTATTAAATATTGAATTTAATAAATTATGCACTCATTATAAATACCAATTTATATTTTACTCAGCCTGCTATAATATTATAAATTGAATGATATGTTTGATGACGCTTGTAAAAATCAATATTGGGCGCACACACAAAATCGCAGCAATCAAAAGAATCATCAATAGATGGATTGATTGTTTATTTGCATATAACTCGCTACTGTACCTACTTATTGAAATGTTAATCGGTCTAGTCTACCATATCAACATCTCCTTTCAAATTGCTTTCAAAGAAGAACATACTAAACTATCAAGACCAAAGTGTTTGTAACATAAACACAAAATTTTTATCAGTGTTTTTATGAATTATTTAATTTAATATTTAATGCTTACATTGAATTGAATAAAAAATTTTTTTATTACATTTTGTTTTATTTTGTACTTTCATACTATATAGGGTAAATTTTTGTTTCCAATTATTCACTTTTGGAAAAAAATAAAACTAAAGTTTCATTACCCAATAACATTTGCACTTTTCACTTTTCTCATAATCTTAACAGTTGGATACATTTTAGTTTGCCGCAGCTTGTAGAAATTGTGTCAGCATGTTTTGGAAGCAGTCTGCTAAGAACATGGTCTTATACCGGCTGATATTTCCTTCATCATCATCATCATTTCAGCCGTGATATATTTCAAATTATTTCCAACATGAGCTAATTTGGATTTCTTCCAGTAGCAGTGTGTAAGTACTGGATGGTTTTTCACTGCACCTGTGTATTCACATCTGGAGAGCAACAGCATGTTTGGACGCTGATGACTTTTCCTTCTTTTTCATCCACTATCGCTGCATACGATTTCGAGCAGACTTTATGTTCTGTACACACCTTCAAATCAATTCATTCAAATCGCACCGAAGTATATCCAACGGCAGCATCACCGTAAGATTATCTTGCCGACCTGAAAAGACAGGGAACGTTAATATTGAACATAATAAAAATAATAAGTAGTTAAAAATATGATAAGTTACACTTTTGAGGTTAAGTTATTTTCGCAATGATTTTAAACTTTTAGGTAAGTATTTGATTATAAATAATGTAGTGGTTGACAAACTTACACGGATGTTTTCTTCACATTCCTAAATTCAGCAGCACAGTAAGTAATCTGAATTAGAGGCAAATAAATTGCCGACCATTATTATGTCTACTCCTGCCTGGGGCCGGATCACAAATTATATCGACTAGTCCGGATATTGCGATTATCGGCTTTCGTGAAGCGGTTCACAAATTTCACAATAGAGAAGGCTGTGCCTGGTTCCATGGTAGGTATTATTCAATGGGCACTTTCGATGACTCTTGAAACGGTTTGTTTGGCTATTATCACAAATTTTTAAAGTGTTTTGCAAACAAAAGCTAGAAAAACAATTAGAAATCTAGAAGAACACAAAAATAGAAAAATGATTCACAAATAATCACCTCACACCACACACCTCACATTTGACGTCACGCTCACGCGCTGTGATTGGTGTTTCGCTAGAGATTACGCACAGATTAAACTCAACGCTCTCGCTTTTGGTAGAAACTATGCTTCAACTGAGCGTTCGTTCGTTGGCCTTCGGCCGCGCCGTCCACACCGAGTTCGATCTAATGGCTCAATTCCTTTGATGTTACCGCCACGCTCCGGATCGCCGGCACACGCCAACGAACGATCGTTGGCCTTCGCCAAACCGTCCAAACAGGACCAACGAAGGGCATCGAAACCCATTCGTTGGCGTTCGTTGGCGCGGTGTGTACGCGGCATTACTCGCAGACGGCAATCACACGCAAACCGCCCCTGTACACGATGGCCCATCATGGTCGGCCAACATGATCGGCCATCCTGTACTGGGGGCTTTACAGTTGTTGCGGCTCACGCGCGCGGTCGGGCCAATGATTGTGTGCGTACAAGCACAAACACATACACATTGTGTCATTGTCATAAAGAACTTAATTATGTGCAAATGTAGGTATAATTTAAGCACATTATTAAGTTTTATTTTTCAAAAAAACTAGGTATATAATTATACACTATAATTCCGTTTTAAATTATCGAGGTGATTACGAAACTGCTTTTATAAAATATAGGGTAATATAGGTAGGTAGTCACAAAAATACTTGATCTATAACTTCATCAATAAATATATCGATGTACAAATAGGGCAGCACTACGGAAAGGCGCCATTTTGGTTTCTCGGTATGTGTGCTTGTGTGTGTGTGTATGCTTCAATTTTTCGTAGGTATGCCATCTCCATAGGATTCAGTACTCAGAGGCGATAATCAAATCGGAACAGCTTTTAGCGCTCACAGCGCCAACAGTACTATTGACTCAAAACGGAACACGGCCATATAATTTGCAGGCGTTGGAATCACCCATAGAATAGGTCAACACTTAGTGATTACCTCTGAGTACTGAATCCTATGGAGATGGCATATTGATCATATGAACTATCGGTTATACAAATATGAGCTAAATCGACATTGTACTCATAAACCTGTAGCCATCTCGTTCTATCTTACCTCCAATACTTCATGTAAAAAGAGACAGCAATATATTTATTCGACCTATTTTTTGGCAACATTGAAACGTGACGTCATCGTAATGCATGATTGAAGCCGGTTGCCATTTAGGTTTCTCGGTATGTGAGCTGTCAACGCGAGTTGTATTTGCAGTGTTTTGTGATAAAAGTCTTTTAATTTGAGACTTTCATGTGAATAAAAGGTATCAATAAGTGAGAGAAAGCAACAAGGAACATGTCTAATTGCAGTGTGGTAGTTTGTGGCATCAAAAAAAGTGAAAATCGTCCAAACATTACATTACACCGGTACGTACTATTTATTTTGCAAAAACACCAAAACAATACAATAAATGCCTTGTGTTTTGGTTTTCCTGTGAATAGTTTACTTAGAATTCATACCAAATGAAGCTTACTACTTATTTTGGTGAGTTTTGTTGGTGTATTTCAAGAAAATATAAATTTGTTTGTTTTGCGCTAGGGTTGCCCTTATAGCATTTTTCTTATCGAATTATCGATGTTTTCAAATTTCAAGTGTAAATTGAGTGTATTAATTTTAAACTGTTTTTATTGTTTTAGGTTGCCTAAAAATAACAAAAAAAGAAAAATATGGCTGGAACAATGCAAAAGGAAAATTTAAAGACTCGTACGAAAACTATTTTTATGTGCTCTTTTCATTTTGAAGAACAGTTTCAAACGTCAACGACAGTTTAAGTTTTGAAAAAGACGTTGATTAGGCCACTGGCAAAATCGAAATTATAGTGCGACAACGTTTTCCGTTCCGGTTGCCAAAAACTGGATACTTATATTATAACGTGTTTTTTTAATGTCATTTTGCTGTAAAGTTGTTGTCCAACTTTCATTCATTCTAGCACATTAAAAGTAAGTATATTTTTTACCACTAGATGTCGCTTCGCTATATTCTAAATATATAAAAAATATGATTGATAGTAAAGATCTCGATTCAAACTGTTTATTATTTTATTACTTAATAATGCTTGTTTTTCTTTTTGAGACATTTCTTTTTTCTATGGTAGGTACCTAGTAGGCATTCTCCTTTGTGATTTATATTGTAATGTGTGTTATGTAAAAAAAACCAATCCTTGTTGTATAAAAATAATAGGTTTTTACAATATGGAGCTTTTTGTTTTATTACATTACCTTTTTTTACTTAAACTGGTTCTCGCGACCTTTGATCTGGAATTCTATGGAGGTCTCGCATGTGTATAGACGCGTGACTCGGGAAACATAAAAAATTTGATCATAAAATTGCAGTTTCTAAGTAAAGGCGAGTAGAGCCGACAAGTGGGGCGCCCTCAATCAAATTTATTGCTCGCTAAGTATTAATGTATCTACAATCGTACAGATTGAAGCTAAGGTCGTGTAGTTTATTGATTGATTGATTGATTAATTCTTTATTTGCACACAAAAACAGAAACAACAAACATACAAGAAATACAGTAACATAAAAAATTGTGAACAAGGGGCGGCCTTATCGCTTAACAGCGATTTCTTCCAGGCAACCCGTATTTATTTACATACTATAACCTCAGTAAAATATAGTAGGTTGGTCTTTTATCTACTACTACTGCAATATGCACTATATTTTACTAAGGTTAGTTTGTAAATAAACTACAGGATCTTATTTTTAATCTGTATCTGCGTTTGAATTTTTGATACATTATTGTTTATTGTTTATTTGTTTATGGACAACTAACAAGACATAAATCGGATTAAACATTGAAATAACATAAAAAGGCTTAAGTAAATAAATCTAAATTTTGTCTTACTTAAAAGTTGCCACGGCATGCAAATTGTGGAATAAAAATAAAGCAATTAAGAATACATTACAATACCTGGAAAAAATATTTTATACAAGTGCACATCTTAAGAACTAAAAAAATACAACATAAAATGAATGAATTAATAATTTTACAAAAAGTCAAAAAATAAATAAAAAATTAAGTATAAAAAATATGATTTTGTTTAAAAAAATATGTCAAATAAGACTAGAGTTCATTAGATTAAAAATAGTGTAGTTCATAACAATTGAATTAATTAAAATGAAAATAAACAAAAAAGATACAAATAAAAATCAAAATTATAAATGAAATTATTGAAATTATTGTGGTACAGACGCGGCTATGAAAAAGGACTTTATCTCGTTTTTAAAACGTCCCAGCTTGTTAGAGAAAATATCAGCACTACATTCATTATGACGCTTGCTCAAAAGATTATACTGCCTCTGCAGTCTATTCATCGTAGCGTGATGACCAAGGTTGGTCTTGCTACCTCTTACCGAGAATGGAACGTGGCTCATCGAGCGAGGAAGTTTTATGGGCACCTTCAAGTTAATCTTGCTGAGCAAGAAAGGACAATCCACAACTCCGTTGACTATTTTATATAACAACATGTGGTCCAGTAGCAATCTCCTATCCTCCAAACTTAGTAACTGAAAGAAAGAAAGACGTTTCTCTTTTCGAATTATGTACTTAACAAGCAATAAATTTAATAATAACATGCGGATCCTCGCGGTTTTACCCGCATGGTACTCGTTCTCATGGGAATATCACGATAAAATATAGCTTATGTCACTCGGAAAGAATGTAGCTTTCTAATGGTCAAAGAAATTTCTAAATTAGTCTAGTAGTTTTGGAACCTATTAAATTCAAACAACAACCAATCAAATCTTTCCTGTTTACAATATTACTATAGATGAGGAAGCACTTGGCGGCTCTTCTCACCTTGAAGACCCAGTACAGGATGGCTACTCATGTTCGTCGACCATGATGGGCCATCATGTACAGGGGCGGTTTGCGTTGCTCGCAGGCGGCAATCACACGCAAACTCTCACACCATGTTGGCCATCGTGTACAGGGCCGGTTTGCGTTGCTCGCAGACGGCAATCACACGCAAACCGGCCCTGTACACGATGGCCCATCATGGTCGGCCAACATGATCGGCCTTCCTGTACTGGGGGCTTAGCCCCTCAGTGCAGGATGGCGTTAAACACAGACGGCAATCACACGCAAGCCGCCCCTGTACACGATGGCCCATCATGGTCGGCCAACATGATCGGCCATCCTGTACTGGGGGCTTTACAGTTGTTGCGTCTCACGCGCGCGGTCGGGCCAATGATTGTGTGCGTACATGCACATACACATACACATTGTGTCATTGTCATAAAGAAAGCACATTATTAAGATTTATTTTTCAAAAAACTAGGTATATAATTATACACTATAATTCCGTTTTAAATTATCGAGGTGATTACGAAACTGCTTTTATAAAATATAGGGTAATATAGGTAGGTAGTCACAAAAATACTTGATCTATAACTTCATCAATAAATATATCGATGTACAAATAGGGCAGCACTACGGAAAGGCGCCATTTTGGTTTCTCGGTATGTGTGCTTGTGTGTGTGTGTATGCTTCAATTTTTCGTAGGTATGCCATCTCCATAGGATTCAGTACTCAGAGGTGATTACAGTAGTGGGGATGCCCCTTTGGCCATACATTGGCTATAACTACGACCGCCATTTTGTTGGGGTGCCCCTATTGGCTAAAATTATGGCTGTCACTTTTTTTCGAAATGACGTTTAGTTTTTGTGTTTTTTTTACTCATTTCGGTTTTCTTTGATTATTTAGTTAATTTTATAGTTTTCCCATGGTTTTTCCACTTTTTCGCAGATATTTCTGTACAGAAATATGGATACGTTATTCGAAGATGCCCACGGTACGTAAGTAAATCTATTTACATAGTTTTTTGTATCAATTATTTATTACATTAACTTAAATTTTCGTTTGTTGTTTTAGTTAATTCCAAGAGGCAACTTTCTATTTCATAACAAACCAAAACAAAAGAAAATATAGTTTACAACTTAACCGGAGTAAGAAGATTCTCAAAGTTATGAATGAAAGGTAATGTTTGTTTATTTTTTATAAATGAATGTACTTACCTATGTTTATGTAATTTAAATATTGATTAGTTTTGTTGAAATCCATTCTAATACCTTATTTCAATATCCATTTAGAAGTGATATCATATGGTGATAATGATAAAGCACAGTAGATTACTTGGGATTAAATGCAAATAATCAGTTGTTACATTTAACTAGTTTCAATTTAGGGAAGTTGTTAATACTAAGTCAAGAGAAAATTAGGTACAGTGATTCAATAAATTTGTCAAAACATTTAAAACTGACTTATCAGCAAATTCATATTTGTGACAAGCAGAACAGAATTATGACAAATAAACCAGTAGGAAAAGAAATGATTGTTGTCGGTACGAATGACGGTTTATTGTGATTGTCTTACATCTATGTTATTACTGCTACTATCTTAGATCTTAATTAAGTATATAATTTATAGTATACACATCCACTCAGTCCATGTACACTCGACAGCATATCAGGTTAAACAGTTGAACTGCGATAACAGCTTTTATTACGTAGGGCATAAAGGCGGTCTCAAGGTCAACATGTATAGTCTGATGTGCCACCGTGTGTACAAAGCTTATCTACTTATTAACTATTATCTAGAAACGTTGATATCTATAACTTAATTATAAGTACATTCAACAGCACATCAAGTTAAACAGTTGAACTGCGATAACAGCTTTTATTACATAAGGCATACAGGCGGTCTCAAGGTCAACATGTATAGTCAGATGTGCTGCCGTGTGTAGGTACATACCGGCACAATAAACAATGTACTTTAGCCACACAAGTACTCTTTCTTGATTTACAAACTGATCAGCTATCACTTATTTGTTTATAAAATGTTATGGCAGATTATAGTAACAATATGTAGAATCTATACTAACCAAATCTAATCTTTTCAGATAAGTTGAGTGTCAACGACGTCAATGGAGTGCTGCGAAGATGCCTGTGCCTGCCTATTCTTGCGGTTATAAATTATCAAAACAGACTTATAGTCTAAATTACTGCTGTTAGTAGTTATATTTATTTCATACTGTATTCAATGTTTAACTATTAAGCACCCAGTACAAGATGGCCGATCATGTTGGCCGACCATGATGGGCTATCGTGTACAGGGGCGGTTTGCGTTGCTCGCAGACGGCAATCACATGCAAACTGGCTCTGTACACGATGGCCCATCATGGTTGGTCAACATGATCGGCCATCCTGTACTGGGGGCTTTAGGAGTTAGTTATTGTGTTTTGCATTGAAAGTGATACCTATTAACAGTAAATAATGTAATGGCAGCTATACTGATTAACTACAAGGAAAATTAGCAATAGCGTTTGTGCGTAAAAACTATTTGCAAGCAGTTTAATTTTTCTTTTATTGGTTTTATTGTTTATATTTCTTGGTTTATTCATAAAGTCAATTTAGTAAGTAATAATTTAATTACTCTCATTCTTTGCCTTGTATAAATCTTAACTTTCACTTCAGTACTTTGTATTTAATATAAAATTATAATGTAATAAATGCCTGTTTTATCAAATAAATGAGTTATTTTTATTTAAAAAAAAAAAATTCTAAAAAATCTATCACTAGGGATGTATGTATTTAAATATCGATACCATTATCGATAACGTATCAAGGGCGTCGATAGTTTTGACAGCACTATGCTGTCAATTTCTTATGGGGGCGCGTAGGGATGTGACTTCCATATAAAAAAATCGATTTTTTAATAATCGATTATTTCTACTCAGAAAAAAATCGATTATTTTGTATTGAAATAATCGATTATATTTCGTCGTTTCATTCTTTGATATAATATTTACAGAGTAGTCCCTTTAACCTACAGGCAACTTCGCACGTCTTTAGAGATTAAAAAAAAAAGTTCTCTAATCTGTCATTTACTGTTCTGTGGTCAGTTTGACGCCATTTTTCTCATTCCTTTTTCGTGCGAGGCAACGAGCGCACGCGTCTATTTCTAAATGCCGAAACGCAGCGCACAGGAAAATGTTGAACGAGTCCAACGTTTATATTCTTCAGAGAATGAAGATAATGCCACAGGTACGTTTATAGTGCTTTATCAATTCCTATTCGAATATTTGTGCATACAAATTATTAACAAGCTAGACAATAGACAATAGTTAACTAAATTTATCAGATAATAAGATACAATTAATACTTTTTTGTTTCTTGTTGTTCACTGGTGAACATTAACAAGTGATTTCACTAGATGCGTTTATTTAGTTACATAAAATCAAACTTAATCGAGATTGACTGCGAGTCAATTGCGATATCGTAATTAGCTGCGAGCTAATTATGGGTCATATTTATGACATAAAGTAGAATCTACCCGCGTTCTAGGATAGACGCATGTTACCGACAGTTTATTTAGTTACATAAAATCAAACTAAATCGAGATTGACTGCGAGTCAATCGCGATATCGTAAATAGCTGCGAGCTAATTATGGGTCATATATTATGACATGAAGTAGAACCTACCCGCGTTCTAGGATAGACGCATGTTATCTACACTTTTTTAGTTACATAAAATCAAACTTAATCGAGATTGACTGCGAGTCAATTGCGATATCGTAATTAGCTGCGAGCTAATTATGGGTCATATATCATGACATAAAGTAGAATCTAACCGCGTTCTAAGATAGACGCATGTTATCTACAGTTTATTTAGTTACATAAAATCAAACTAAATCGAGATTGACTGCGAGTCAATCGCGATATATCGTAATTAGCTGCGAGCTAATTATAGGTCATATATTATGACATGAAGTAGAATCTACCTGCGTCCTAGGATAGACGCACGTTATCTTCAGTTTATTTAGGTAGTTAGTCAAAATCAAACTAAATCGATATTGACTGCGGGTCAATCGCGATATCGTAATTAGCTGCGGGCTAATTATGGGACATATATTATGACATGAAGTAGAATCTACCTGCGTTCTAGGATAGGCGCACGTTATCTACAGTTCATTAAGTTACATGAAATCAAACTAAGTCGCAATTGACTGGGGGTCAACCGCGATATCGTAATTAGCTGCGGGCTAAGTATGGGTCACATATTATGACATAAAGTAGAATCTACCTGCATTCTAGGATAGATGCACGTTATCTATAGTTTATTGTCTGCGGGACAATATAAATTATTAAGCCATAATAATTTATTAAATTATTCTTAGAATTTTATTTTTTACATTCTACCCTCATGTTGTTTTTTTTGGCAAAAAAGAGTATGTTTGTTTTGGATACAATAAATATCATACAAAACGATGCGGGACTTTATCGAACAATCTTTGGAAATATCCATCCAACAAACCTTGGATGCCGCAGTATCGCAAACGGCTCACTCAAGAAATTACATCGATAACTTTCGATCCACAATAATATTGTCAGCGTTGAGGGCGTCTACGTCCGATACGCCTGATTTTGGAGATGCCATTCAGCTTAGCTAATTTATGGACACCTTTATGAAAAATAGGTCTACCAAAAGATCAGAAAGAGAACTTGATGCAGCGATTGCTGCCGCAGTTTCTGAAGTCGTCGTCGTGAGGGGACGCTACAAAATGTTTCTTGGTTTTCAACAACAACTTGATATGGGTACCTCGGCAATAGGTAAATAGAGCAATGGACACACTGCTCTCCTCAGACGATAAGATACAATCTCTTTAGTATTTAAGCGACGACTGTCGCATTTTGGTATTGATTTACACCCTTTCCTAACGAAAGATAGGATTAAACTTATTACATCTAGTTTAGAAAATAATTTCCTGCACGTCCTACCAGACTCCGATAGATATGACTCTTTATTGGGTAATACATCATCCGAAAATATAAAAGCCAGTAAGGCAATCGAACGACAAGGTTCACAGATTTGGAAAACATTCACAATTCAGAAACCTTCTGCAGTCCAGTCCACAGTCATTCGTCCTGCCCATCAGGGAAACCGGTCAGGACCTCCTCAGTACCCGTGAAACAGGGGGGCGGCGGGGAGGTCAAACCACAGGACAGGACAGAGGCTAGCGCCGCCACCTCGACGAACCTACCCTCAGCCTGCTTCGTCTCATGCGAAGAACTACAATCAACCCAGGCCCCGTGCACGGCCACAATAACAAAGGTACACGCTGGCAGAATTCAATACTTTTATGATTGTTGGTTTCATATAACATACAACAAAACGGTACTATCATGGATACAAAACGGATATTATATACCCTCTTGTACGGAAGTGACAGTCTGTCGTGCTTTAATCTAAATTTACCCCCGAAGAAAGTCACAAGATGGTCCAAGCTACAAATAAATTAATTGAATACGAGCAATTTCACAATGTTCCCCGGTAATTGACCAGTTCATATCAAGAACTTTCCTTGCACCCAAGTCTAATGGTGGTAAACGCTTTGTCTTAAATCTTAAATCATTAAATAAATTTACTGAGAAGAAAAACTATTTTAGAATGGAAGACTATAGAACATCTCCTTAACTTATACCACAAGGTAGTTTTGTAGCACCGATTGATCTCAAAGAGGCGTATTTATGACTTCCAATATGTAAGGAAGACCGAATAATATTTAAGATTTCATTTTCAAGCTCCAAATTCAAACTTAGCTATCGACGAATTTACTGACTTGCCTTACGGCCTATCCGTAGCATCAGCATCCAGGGTTTTTACCAAAATTATGAGAGAGGTTATATTATGTCCTATCTTAGAAGCCAAGGTCATAAATCAGTAAATTTATTTCGACGATGCTTAATAAATAAATTCTTTATTAAATTTATCAGACAACACTGTAGCCCATAGAAGGTTAGTAAAAAGAATCTTAACATAAGGCATCGGGGACACTTCCGTACGACTACGTACGGTACGACTCTTAAATTGTTACAATATTTAGGTTTTGTTGTAAACCGCGAAAAAAGTGTGTTAACGCCTTCTCAAGTCTGTACTTTCCAAGGCTTTTTATAATTATGATACGCAACATTTCTCGCTGTAAAACGCAGAAACATTGCACAAACGATCAGAAATTATTTAAAATTACCGAAACGTACAATAAGAATCTTTGCTAATTTTATTGGTGTTCTAATTTCGGTCTGTCTAGCAGCTAAATAAGGATTTAACTTTAAGAACGCCAGAAGTTTTTGGCATTGCAGCGCCATAACGGTAAATGCAAAGCAAAAATTTAATTTTAAGAAGACCAAAACTGGTGCCGCAATAACTTTTTTACAACATTCTGTCCTATGAAAGCTTTTACAAAGGAAGACGATATTTTGCAATATTACTGTGCATGGATAATACTACAGTAGTATGCTACATTAACCGTCAAGGTAGATGGAATAAAATTTCCACGCTTAAAGAAGTTGACACGATGTAGGTAGATTCATCGCCATTTGGCTACACGCGTCATAAGTAAACACAAAAAATAACGGCTCAGATATCGAGTCAAGTAAAAGCAACCCCGATACTGAATGGGAGCTATCTGACGAAGCTTACGTTGATATTAAATCACCGTCCCGCGCCGTACCGTTTCACTGTTCTTAAACCATTAAACAGTAACATCGGCTCACATGAGTGTATTTAACGAGTTCTAAAAGGCGCTTACAAAGTTAAACCAAGTCGCCCTAAATATACCTCTACTTGGGACCCACAACTTCTTCTCAACCACATACCTAATTGATACCCAAATTTAGTACTGAGCCTAGACAAGAACACTTTGTACAATGCACAGGGTACAAACTTTCACGCTTATAAAACTAGAAAATGTATTCATTTCTCAAGACGGTGTTAAGATAGCCATAACCGACATTATTAAAACTTCGGTCCCGGACCGCGAACAACCCATGCTGTACTTGCCATTCTTTCACGAGAAAATAAATATATGCCCTGCTTCAGTCCTCGTCGATCATATATATTTTTCAAAAAATATGATTACTTCGAATGCAGACAAACTGTTGTTAAAATACAAAAAACTCCACAAGCGCACCAGCTCGCAGTCTATAAGCCGCTGGGTTAAATAAGCTATTGGGAGCTTGGGAGAGAGTGGCGATAGCATACGATACGCCTCCATCTCGACCGTGCTTGCTCACGACTCAGTGTTTGTAGACGAGATAAGAAAGACAGCTGGTTGGACAAGTACCTACATCTACACAGCCTTTGCTCGGTTCTATAACCGGCCTATTGAAAGCGAAGATGTCTTCGCGAGAACCGTAACGTTCCCTACTAATGATTAGTTACTTTTTTTTTGTTGCTGATTTATGACTAGGTATTTAATTTGTACGGAGAAAACTTAATATTATTTAAGGGTTGATTGTTTACATTCTGCTTATGAACAAATACATAATATGTTTAATTGAGATGGTTATTTATTCTTATAAAAACAACCCATCAACACTTCTAGAACAAAACTTAAATCTCTAAACATCTACTCTGTAAATATTATATCAAAGAATGAAACGACGAAATATAATAGATGATCAAACGAACTACTGTGAAGTTCGATCGCTATTATATGAGTCGTTTCATTCGAAGATATAGCAACCCGCCCAGCCCAGTAAATCTCAGCTGCAGGCGGAGGTTTACAAACCCACTAGTTAAGCTTTGTTCTAGAACACCGCTATTACTCTGAACTTGCTCTAAACGAAATGAGAAAAATGGCGTCAAACTGACCACAGAACAGTAAATGACAGATTAGAGAACTTTTTTTTTTAATCTCTAAAGACGTGCGAAGTTGCCTGTAGGTTAAAGGGACTACTCTGTAAATATTATATCTTCGAATGAAACGACTCATATAATAGCGATCGAACTTCACAGTAGTTCGTTTGATCATCTATTTTTATGTAAAAATCGATTTTTTTTGGCACTTAAAAAAACCGTTGAAAAGTTAAATTTAATCCAAAGAAAAACTTAAAATTAGGAACAACAGTATTATTAATATGAGGGTCAATCTTAACATGAGGCTTTTTGTTATAATTTAGGTTGATTTTATGAAAAAATATCAAGATATAAATGTTTCAAATTTTTATGTCAACGAAATGTGACAGTCAGCGGCCCTGTCAGTTATACCGCAACTGAGCCGGCGCGCAGACCAGGGGGGCTACCGCGTAACTTTATGGATATGAACTTCATACGTTTTTGGTTTTTGGCCCCCCAGGGGGGCTACCGGCTAAGAAATCTGGATATGGGTATGGGCTTCAACTGTCATTTGAATTCCTTATTCTGATAGATTTTTGCTGCTTTGTTCTGTTGAACGTTGCTAGCTAGTTATCGTTATACCCAACGTCACAAAACAAGGAACTGATAGCGGCTATTTTCATTATAAAATTGACTTAAAGTTCCCAAAACTGTATGAAGTTCATACCCATAAAGTTACGCGGTAGCCCCCCAAATCGGGGTGGTCGGATCGGAACGTGTGTACCGGCCATTAATGCCCACCTACGAGTGGTATTCAACTTATCAAAGATCGCCGCCCAATATACATTTGATCAAAGAAATTGGACAACTTTGACGTCCAATTTCATATATTCGACGTCCAATTTCTTTGATCAAATGTATATTGGACAAAGATCCCTGATAAGTGGAATACCACCTTACGCTACGCTACGGACGGCCCGAGATGGTACTTGTTAAACGTGATAGATGGCGGCGCGGCATGGCTCTGAAAAAAAATCGTTTTTTGTTGTTGGAAATAAGAAAAAAAATAATCGATTTTTTAATAATCGATTATTCATATTTAAAAAATCGATTATTAAAAATCGATTTTTAAAGAAAAATAATCGATTTTTTTAATAATCGATTATTTTTTCACAACCCTAGGGGCGCGTCATTCACTAACAAACGGCCGCTATAAGGCTTGATTCCTATCCAATTTGTGACACGGCCATACCCACAAAGTACCTTTGTATATACGGAAATAGAGACCTCTCTCGGCGGCTAAAAATGGCAACTATTTTGTTTGGACATAGCGCCCCCTTTATTTGTTTTTTGGGACTACTACGTACTACCTATGGATACGCACGTATAGCCTATTTAGTTTTTAATGATTTTTATTATTTGTACTTAGAAGGGGCATTATACTAAGAATTATTAATTTTTAGCAGATTTCCTTTGTTCAGTTGGATGACTTTAAACAACAACAAGGATAGCTAATTATTAATTCTTAGTTTGAAAATGAAAACATAAAGATAAGATGAAACATATTTATTCAAAAACATATTTATTCACATAAAAATAATACACATGTACTTGTGAATCGTTAACATTTTCCTACCGCATTCAAGACTTTTTTAACTGAAACACAGGCGCAATAAACTTGCCAGTTTCGTAACGAAGTTTACAAAAAAACTTATGTCGTTAAAATTACAACAATTTGCATAAAGCATTTGCACAGGTTATACAATATTATTAAATAACATTTAAGAGAAATATGTTCTCATACCCAAACATAATAAACATGAATAAATTCAATTACATCTTGTGGACCTTTATTATAGAAGTCTGCCTTTCCCCAAAAACGAGCCTCTAGTTTTTTCAATTAGGTCCGTATTATAAACGACACTCAAGTGGAGATTTCTTCTCAAGTATAGTTGGCAAGTGATGAATGTATTCGTTGCATGTATTTGCATCCCTTTCTAACTACTTGAGAAGAGATTTTTTTTTTACTTAATTTTAGCATCGTGATCGTGCCACACTTTATGGTGCTGTGCTGTGATTTTGGCGTGACGGGTCCGAGGCTCTCCTCGGACGCCTCTGCGTTGCAATTTTTTCTTAATGAAACTTCCATTTTACGATTTTGCTGTTGCATTGCACTCTTTAGGCAGAATTACTTTATCTGAAAAACAAAAAACACCTCTTTTTAAACATGAAAATATAATTTCTTAGAAGGAGGGCGTTTTGGGTTCCGACCCAATAGCCACAAATTATATAGACTAGTACCACAGTAGTATTAAGGCTGTGCTAGTACCAATAGCAATGAGTTGGTGTCGTTGGATAGGTATTACAAAGACGAACAATGTTTAGAGCCAACGCGGGCACTTGTGATTTTTAGTCGACCGATAGTTTAGTCGGGATCGTAAGACGATCGTGATTAAACCATGATTAAACTGTCGGCCGATAGATGGGCGATAGTTTAGTTGAATGCAGTGTGCACGCTCATTGGTCCTTCTACCCGGCCGATAGTTGTGCTGTGCGATTGGCGATAGTTTGATCGAACAACTATCGGCCGATAGTTCGATCGGTCGATTTTTAATCGTCAGTGCGCGCACTGCCATTTAACTCTATACTGAATCCGAGAACGATCAAACTATCGCCACTTGACTGAAATCGTTGTCCGTTCGGAGATAATCTGATATGATGATAAATACCTATTATATTAATATAATAACCAACATAAAATCTTAAGTGTGTTACACAAGATTACCTGCAAGGTATCCCATATTTGTTGCAATAGTCCTGCTAAAGATTTGGCTTGCAAATTTCACCTTCATTATATTTTTTTAAGTATTGTTAATAGCTTATGCAATTTATTGTCTTCGGGAGTTGTTATTATTAATTATGCTCTTTGAAAGCAACTGAACCTTTCTTTCTCTGGAATTCTAAAATAAAATAAATACAAGGGTTAATTTTAAGACATAAATCTGAACATAAAATAAAAATCTAACATTTGATAATTATTATTTACTTATAATTTAATTAGCTATAAGTAACAGAGAGGAATAAAAATGAAGAATACCTTTATTGAATTCCACAGCCTTTTCTCTGGCCGGCAAGGTTGGTTGGTTGACTGGTTGAGTTACTACTGACTGGATCTATAAAAATGATGATAAGATGAAACCAACCGGTCAATAAATTTAATCTCATTTAATAATAAGGATAGAAAATGCAATTTTTACCTATATTTGTAAGTATTTGTAAAACAAATGTTCGATGAAAACTAACCTGGGCAAATTAAGAATAGGCCCTGCAATGTTACTTAGCCGATTAAATCGGCATTAAAACGCTCCGTATCTTTAGCTGGATTCGGGAATAATAGCATAGTTCGATGCGAACCTGAAAAATAAAAAATAATTCATAACAAATAGTTATTGCAATACATAAAGTATCAAGTTAGAAATAAAGATGGAGAGGTTGGTTTGTTGTTGGTTGGTTGTTTTGAGCGTTAATTGAAGAAAAGTTTGGTCTTTACTTACTTGCTGAATCTGAACACCCAGGAACACAACACTTTTTCCTAGACATCGACATAATGCCTGAAGTCCTGTCTCAATCCAAAGTTAAAACTAAACCACGAGTCTCTGTCTAGCCGCACTATTAGGAGGAGAAAACTCTCAACTCGACAGAAGACACAGGGAATTTAATATAAATTTAAGATAGAAATTCACTGCACCAAAACTATCAATCAAAACAATTTTGAAGGACCGCGCGCAATGACGGTTTAGTTTAGTGTTGCCATTTTTCTAAAATAATTTCATACCGTAATGAAATAATAAATATTATAGAAACGCCTTTACTTTGAGTAAATAACAGACAAAACACCTATCACATCGTAATAATTTCCTATTCTTTATAAATAGTTGAAAATTCTTTTAAGTACCTTGAATTTGGGATTTTGACTTAATTGTTTATATGACTCTGATAATTACAAAATCTACCAAATCGTAAGAATTCATGTGGAACGTCGCAAAAATAACACCACTACAATTAAAAGCCCCCTGAGCGCTATCATTATCTAAGATAGTTAGTGCAAACTGAATTTAGCATCTTTTGAACGCCCTCTGAAATAGTTTTATGGAAGTACTGAATTACAATACTGCTAAATCTAAACGACGGAAGCTCTTCGTGACGTTAATAGTATTGCTGACTTCTAGAACTGATAGTATAGCTTTCCTACGATTGCCAGTAGCGATAGGTGAAGATTGAAGAGCCTGGCCATACCATAATTTGTGGTTGTGGTGGTGTGGTGTGAGTGTCTGTTCCATTCCTTCCACTTTTTCTTGATTTCTTCTTTACGTTTAGTGCTTGAAAGGTGAAGCCGATGTTTGCTAAACTGTTTAACATATCTGGAAGTGTAAAATTAATCAAAAACACTTCCTTACGCCGAATTTCAATGACGTCCCCTAACATGGAAAAACTTTTGGAAAATCTCGAAAAAAATCCATATTATGATAAATATTCTGCTCGCATTGCTGCCCTGCAGAAAACATCACCACAAGATTTCTTGCAAAGGGTTGAACAACAGCAGAGTGCTAAAGAACAAGAAAAGAAAACTAAATTTGCGTCTGTTGATACCAGGTTAGCTTATCACCATAACTTTTTTGTACATTACCTTTTTTGTTTGTGACTGACTGACTTTGTTGATGACTAGCGTAAATCAATTTATACTGATTGCATTGTTTTTATCAAATAACATTACCTACATTTAATATAAAATTACAGGCAGTTTTCATCAGTACTTAACCCTAAAGCTGCAGTTAGGGAGAATGATGTGGAAAAAGAAAAGAAATTAGAAGACATTTTTAAAATTGACCTTGTTAAAGATAAAAACTCCAATGAGATTAGAGTTATTTGGGAGGAATACCATAAAAGTAAAGAGGTGATATCAGCCACCATACCACACGATGTGTATGCAGTGTTGCATAAAAACATGAAGGAATTTCCTACATTTCTATTCCCATTGCCACGATCACAGGGTTACGAATTTATAATGTGCCAAAATTATGGTCACACTGTGCACTTTACACCACTACTTGCTTATCAGGTATGAATTTACTAGCATGAAGATGATAATAATGATCACTAGGGAAATGTAGCGTACATGTAACATTTAGGTATGTAAACATATTTATTATGACTTAGGGTTTAAATCATGCACCAAAAGTCAAATAGCTAAGTTTTAGTTATTAACAAATTAGTATTGTGACATTATTTGAAAATGAAGTATTAGAAAAAAAACCTATCTCACAACTAGCTCCGATGGGACTCAAACCCACCCATCCATACACCACCCACCCATAGCACCCATCAGAGCTAGATGTGAACGTGAGACAGGTTGTTTTTTCTAATACTGCATTTTCATTAATAAAAATTGCATTGTGAATTCAAAAAAGTTAATTGTAACATTCATTCAAACTCAAATTCTTCATTCAAATTGTGATCTTGTAATATTAGCCAAATTAATCTTTCTTCCTAAAATAATTTTATTTTCCATAAGATGACTTAGTTATCTTTGATAAAATGCAGAGATGTTTGATAAACATTTTATACTACTTGAAATAAAATGACTTTTATTGTTTAGGTCCACAAAGAGAATGCCCCTGAGTGTCTCACCATGATCCACTACACTGAACTAGCTGATAAGGGCATTGTTCTCATGAAAGGAGAATATGATAAGGTAAGGGCATATTTTGAACTAGTATGAATATTTTTGATACAATTTAATTATTTATGATCGAGTTAAAAACTGATGTTGAATGATTCTTGTATTTCCTTTACAGAATGTGCTGAATGGGCAGGAGGCACAGTGTCTGGCCAACCAGTTTCAAATGTATTTTAGTGGTAAAGATCATAACAAACTGAAATTATTGGAAAACTTTACCAAAAGTCCAGATGCATTCAAACACATGGATTTAATAACAGAATTAGAAAATATTACTTTGGTTTGAAAATAGTAGGGCAGTTATAAATGTACATAAATTATAAATTATGTTGATATTAAATTAGTAAACCATAAGAATGAGTTTAAAACTTTATTTATATTGACTAAAAAATGTTGCAAAACTAATATTTAAAATCACCAATTTTATCTAGAGCCTGAAAGAGGCTTTGCAAAGTCACAAGATACCCTAAACTTGGGATTATTATTCATGTATCTCTTAAAACTGTTAAGAATAATAAAATCAAATATGTAATAACTATATAGTTTAATTCAATGCAAACTCAATATTAACCTTTCACAACATAAAACTAAATTATACATAGAAGTACATACATATTAAACTTATTTATTATTTACATTTTTTAATTCAATTTGTGAGGAAAATAATTGTACTCTGGTGTCTTTGATAAAATTGACTGGAAGTTTTGTACAGATGGTGAGTCCTCATAATCACTCATAGATGAAGTATCTTCATTAGAAGGGGGTTCTTTGCATTTGTAGAAGTTGCCTTGCAACATAGTCCCAAATCTAATGTAATCCATTGGATTCTGAACAACTGCTTCTTTGATAACACTTGATGACATTTTATCCATTATATACATTTTATTCTTAAGTTTGTGGCGAGCATAGTTTATGGAAAGATTTTGTAAACCTTCCTTTGTTTCTTCAACAATGTTGTCATCTTTAATTAGGTTATTAAAATTTCTTTGGATGAACATAGGTAAAGAATCCATAAATTCTTCATATAAACGGTAACCATTATTTTCTATGGATTGACTGGGTGCATTTGTTTCTTCGTGGCTAGAATTTTCATTACTAAAGTGGCTAAACAGAATAAGACTGTCCGAAGAATCACCATCACTATCATTCAAGTTATTGCCTAATTCTTGCGAAATACTATTTCCATCATGATCATTGTTACATACTGTTACAGGATGTAAGATATCATTATCTGATGATTTTTTAATCACAGATTTCATGTTAACATATTGAATAATGTCACCACATTTGTTTTTCGGTAACACTGACCTAGTAACAGTCTCAGAGTGCACTACTTTTTTTAACATATTGCACTTCAAGAGATTTGATGTTATGTGAATAGGTTTTATAATATTTATGCATCTTTCCTGCCTTTTTTCTAAGTTTGTCGGTATCGAAACTAAATTTGTAAAGCAATTACGAGATTTCTTTCTCAATTCATCCAGACATTTACGTGTTTTCCTTTTCTTTCTCTTGGTTTTCAATAACAAAGTTTCCATCGTGTAATTAATTAGTTGATAATGAATGAAGGAACTTCTGACACAGAATAATATCTGAAACACTACAAATTAATTAAAAATACCGCGTTTATTTTTTTCTATTTACTTGTTCGTGACAGTTGTCATTGACAATATTTTCAACGTCAGTCAGATTTTTTGTAGAAATTTAACCAGCCCTGGCTATCCATATTGTTAAGCCATAAAAATATGAATAGCCAGGGGGGCTACCGGCTACCGCGTAACTTTATGGGTATGAACTTCATACGTTTTTGGGAACATAGCCGCTATCAGTTCCTTGTTTTGTGACGTCGCGTCGGGTATAACGATAACTAGCTAGCAACGTTCAACAGAACAAAGCAGCAAAAATCTATCAAGATAAGGAATTCAAATGACAGTTGAAGCCCATACCCATATCCATATTTCTTAGCCGGTAGCCCCCTGGGGGGGCTACCCATCGGAGCTGGGCCCCTATCGCCCTATTTTGCAATAAGAGCGATTTCATTACAACTCCATTTCAATCAGTTTACGATCGTGTCATAAAAAGGTATCGCCCTAACGTTCACAAACGGATGGAAGACGGATTGCGATGGCATTGCGATGGTTTGGATCGGTGAATGAATGATACCAGTGATGTTACTTTTATGAATGAATCTTTTCAAAAATAGAGTGTCAAGTTGTCAATGTCAGTGTCATCCAACTGTCAAATACAAGGGATTTTTGGCGGTTGATTTTTGTGGTGCGTTGTGCGTGTGTGGAATTGGAGTTTTTCTGTTGAGGTGCAGCCTCGTTTTGAAATTACAACTTTTACAATAAATTTTACTGGCGTTTACTTTGAATTATTTCGTAGTACTTTTCAAGTTTTAGCGCGCTTGGCCTGCGATCGTTGAGGTTAAGCAACTTTCGCAATGGTCGGTCACGGGATGGGTGACCAAAAAACTTTTCATCTCGAGCTCCTCCGTGCTTCGGAAGGCACGTTAAGCCGTTGGTCCCGGCGGCACTTGCAGTCGTTTATACCCAACAATCCGCACTGGGCCCGCGTGGTGGGTCATGGCCCATTCTCCTTATCCATCCATGAGGAAGGCCAGTGCCCCAGCAGTGGGGACATTAAATGGCTGATGATGATGATGATGATGACTTTTCAAGTCTAGTCCAGATTTGAGAATAAACTCATCACTGGGGAAGACGGCTTTGCCTTGGTAGGTAACCTCCTTCATACGGGCTCTTTTCGGGACCTCCTCTCCGCTCTTGGGGGATGTTGGAAGGCAGTGTCGAGTGTCTTTCTTGAGCCGTTTAGAGTCAAGTAGCACCCGTCACCTTACTTCATCTGATTATCACTTTTTTGTGTATTTTCGACAAGGTATTATTGTTTTCCGGAATTAACAACCACTGAGCAAGAGAATAAATACGTTTTAACAACTTGAAACACACAGAATCTTACTAAAATCCGCTAATAATTTCTGAATAATGTTGAAAAAACTGCCTCCGACTAGCTGTTTATTTTGACATAAGCGAACGGTCTGGGGCCCTATCGCCCTATGCTAAATGCGCTTATATTACACTTACATTGCTCTTATTTGACAATTTGGTATCGCGCTATTTTCTCAACGACAACAATACCATAACCATTCCTTATCGGAACGATTTTTCGAATCGCGCTAGGTTTTTAAACGTAAAATGATTACATTGCAGCCGATAACTGACCGTTCGCTTATGTCAAAATAAACAGCTAGTCGGAGGCAGTTTTTTCAACATTATTCAGAAATTATTAGCAGATTTTAGTAAGATTCTGTGTGTTTCAAGTTGTTAAAACGTATTTATTCTCTTGTTCAGTGGTTGTTAATGCCGGAAAACAATAATACCGTGTCAAAAAAAACCACAAAAATGTGATAATCAGATGAAGTAAAGTGACGGGTGCTACTTGACTCTAAGAAAGACACTCAGCACTGCCTTCCAACATCCCCCAAGAGCGGAGAGGAGGTCCCGAAAAGAGCCCGTATGAAGGAGGCTACCTACCAAGGCAAAGCCGTCTTCCCCAGTGATGAGTTTATTCTCATTTGCGGCCGTGGAAATAGCCCACCAGCATGCGTAGGTAACATGACAAACGCGAGAAGAGTTTTGTCTACCTACCTCGAAAGTCTATAGTTGACAGCCAAACAAAACAATAGGTTTGTCTACGATGAAATGTCATTTTTGACGTTTCGATATAGACAAAACCTTTCTCGAGTTCGTCATGCTACCCGTGCTGGCCGACTTAAGAGCTGTTCGCCTGAAAAATCTGGACTAGACTTGAAAAGTCATCATCATTATCATCATCATCAGCCATTTAATGTCCCCACTGCTGAGGCACTGGCCTTCCTTATGGATGGATAAAGGGAATGGAATGGGCCATGACCCACCACGCGGGCCCAGTGCGGATTGGTGGGTATTAACGACTGCAAGTGCAGCCGGGACTAACGGCTTAACGTGCCTTCCGAAGCACGGAGGAGCTCGAGATGAAAAGTTTTTTGGTCACCCATCCCGTGAACGACCATTGCGAAAGTTGCTTAACCTCAACGATCGCAGGCCAAGCGCGCTAAAACTTGAAAAGTACTACGAAATAATTCAAAGTAAACGCCAGTAAAATATATTGTAAAAGTTGTAATTTCAAAACGAGCCTGCACCTCAACAGAAACGTCAGAAACACCAATACATGATTGAGAAAAACGCACCACTAAAATCAACCGCCAAAAATCCCTTGTATTTGACAGTTGGATGACACTGACATTGACAACTTGACACTCTATTTTTGAAAAGATTCATTCATAAAAGTAACATCACTGGTATCATTCATTCACCGATCCAAACGATCGCAATGCCATCGCAATCCGTCTTCCATCCGTTTGTGAACGTTAGGGCGATACCTTTTTATGTCACGATCGTAAACCGATTGAAATGGAGTTGTAATGAAATCGCTCTTATTGCAAAATCGGGCGATAGGGCCCCAGTTATCGGCTGCAATGTAATCATTATACGTTTAAAAACCTAGCGCGATTCAAAAAATCGTTCCGAAAAGGAATGGTAATGGTATTGTTGTCGTTGAGAAAATAGCGCGATACCAAATTGTCAAATAAGAGCAATGTAAGTGTAATATAAGCGCATTTAGCATAGGGCGATAGGGCCCCTGGTTGTGAGACGGGTCGATTTTTTCTAAATACTTCATTTTCCATTTTTCAACCATAGAAATTGCATTGTGAATGCAAAAAAGTAAAAATTTAAATAACATGCTACGCTATTGTTCTGTGGAACGGATTTCCGCAAACACAAAACTTCTCTCTCTCGACCATAGATGTATGGCCCCAGTACAGGTTGGCCGACCATGGTCGGCGACCATGACCGGCGATCATTTAGTGACAGTGTTCACACGATCGCCGGTTTCATTCTGCGTTGGACTGGCCGTGAGGATGGATGTGTATGCAATGCCGGCTTATGCAATTTACATTTACAGCGCTTTTAATTTATTACCAGAATTTTTCTATATTAATAGAGTCTGGATCTTGTATAATATGTCTAGATAAATGTAATTATGCATTAAAGTAATAATAGACATATTTATCATAACACCCAGACACAGAAAAAACAAATACTTACATCATATCAATATTTCTTGGGCAGGGATTGAACCCAGTATAATAATAATAATGTATTAATTACGTTTTATTCATTTTATTTTTATTTACTTAATTTTAGATAGGTAACGAAACAGAATACTCCTATACATCTTGTGAATTTAAGTGTATTTTATTATCAATTGAATAAAAAATATATTTTATCAAAGATATACAACATCAAGGATATTTTTGACAATGTAATTTGCTCCACAAAATGGCCTGATTACGAAAAAAAAACAATAAATCTAAAATATCCTACACGTCAGTCAACGCAGAAATATTCAGAACAACTGAATGATCGGCCAACGTGTGCCACAACCCAACCCTTTATTTATTATACAACTAGCTTTCCGCCCGCGTGGAATTCATATTACTTTGACGTTATCCCACGTGTTAGAATTAACTTAAGTTAATAATAAAAGTCCCAATTAACACTAACTATTTACTTCAACACACAATAATATAATTCATTAAGCACAAATAAAACTTTGAACAGAGTACCGGAGCGTGTACGCTACAAGACGGTTCTTATTCAACTCTTCTCAGTTCCCATCCCACAAAGCTAATTACATACAATACAACTCAGCTTAATTTAAACAAATAATATCAGAACCAACACACGGGCCTTAATTACGTTAATCTAAACAATGTACTATGCTATTATTATATGAATAGGACTGTCAAAACGGCCATATTTGTTTCTTCAGGGTGTAGGATGTGCAAGAAAAGGAACAAAGATCACAAATGCAGTTTGACAGTCCTATTCTTATAATAATCGCATAGTACAGCGTCCCAGCGTTGAAACGCTACGCGCCGCTTGGTCATTTATCAAAAGTTCTATGTAAACACATTCCAGAGGCCCAGCACAGGACAAGGCTCGTCGTTGTTTCTTGACTCGCGGCCGGTACACGATCTTCTCGTTGCCAACACGCGGGAATGTTATATTTTTCCCGGATAAAAAGTAGCCTTTGTTCCTCTCAAGATTATAAAGTATCTGTGTCCCAAATTTCAGTCAAATCCGTTCCGCCGTTTTGGCGTGATTGAGTAACAAACATACAAACATCTAAACATCCAATCTTTCAGATTTATAATATTAGTAGGACTAGCTTTCCGCTCGCGGCTTCGCCCGCGTGAACTACACGACCTTATCCCGCGGGAGTGTGATATTTTTCCGGGATAAAAAGTAGCCTATGTTCCTCTCCAGACTATAAAGCCCCCAGTACAGGTTGGCCGATCATGGTCGGCGACCATGACCAATTCATCGTACATACATTGACAGTTTTGAAAGAATCTTTTTAAACTTGTTCGTTCAAGTGTCATTGTACGATGTATTGGTCATGGTCGCCGACCATGGTCGGCCAACCTGTACTGGGGGCATAAAGTATCTATGTCCCAAATTTCAGCCAAATCCGTTCAGCCGTTTTGGCGTGATTGAGTAACAAACATCCAAACTTTCACATTTATAATATTAAGTCGGATTATATACTAGCTATCCGCCCGCGTGGACTACATGACGTTATCCCGCGGGAATATGATGTTTTTCCGGGATAAAAAGTAGCCTATGTTCTTCTCCAGGCTACAAAGTATCTATGTCCCAAATTTCAGCCAAATCCGTTCAGCCGTTTTGGCGTGATTGAGTAACAAACATCCAAACATCTAAACTTTCACATTTATAATATTAGTAGGATTATAGATAAGATAAGATAAGATAAAAAAAATATTCTTTATTCACTTAGACATAATAAATATGTACTTATGAATCGTCAATATTTTCCTATATTATATTATATACTTAATAGGATGCTACATACATTATCCTTGATTAACATAGGGCATATTTATTATACAATGCTACATACATTATCCTTGACTAGCTTTCCGCCCGCGTGGACTACACGAAGTTATCCAACGGGAATGTGATATTTTTCCGGGATAAAAAGTAGCCTTTGTTCCTCTCTAGGCCACAAAGTATCTGTGTCCCAAATTTCAGCCAAATCTGTTGAGCCGTTTTGGCGTGATTGAGTAACAAACATACAAACATCTAAACTTTCACATTTATAATATTAGTAGGATTAAAGTAAATCTACACGATAAGCTATTGTATTATACATATAGGTACATACAGTGGCCCCATCATCATATTAAAATCAGATAAATAAGTACGTAACAAGGTATTTTATTTGGAAAACCTATTTTGAAAATACGTATTTTGTATTTAAAACTATTTTGTATTTGTGTTTGAAATAGTAAAGTAACAATGTATTTGCATTTTGTATTTAAATAAGTACTTTTACAAAACTATTTTTAACATCTCTGGTAACTAAGTAGATTATTAATTTGCACTATTTATTAATAATGTAGTTTGATCAAAATCAAACTGTCAAGCTTAAGTTAGGTAGACTAGTGATAGGCACTAATAATTCAGAAAATCAGAGAAAAAGGTTATCACACCTAACCTTAAATGTCCTTCCTTTCCTTATTAATTCATAATAAATAACTAAACATTTTTATTAAACAAGCACACTTTAAATTCACTTAATTAAAGGTTCTAATAAATATAAAATTAAAATTCGAAACTCGGGAATTCTCGAGCTCCGGTCATTTTTTCTCGTCTCGAATGAAGCCAAATTTCTCGAGTTTTCTCGAGTTCGAGAAGGCTCGAGCAGAAACCCTACATAGGGCATATTAGGCTATATTTTATCCCGATATTCCCACGGGAACGGATACCACGCGGGTAAAACCGCGAGGATGCGCTAGTTTACTAATAAAATCACACTAATGCCTGTTACCTATGCTATGGAGTGTAGAGGTAAAAAAAATATACCACAATTTTAAAACAGTTTATTTACGGAAATAAAATAAATCAAATCCTTTACCACACAAAGATACATAATGTTGCTTATTATTAAAAGCTAATTGCTTTTTATGCCAATATTTTGTATGTTGTAACATTTTGAATAAATTGGTTGTAACGTTTTGAATACTCAAAGGTTGTAACCTTTGATTAACAATAAGGTTGTAATACTATTTAGTGCCTGCCTTTAATACTATTTAGATCTAATAAATTAATTTATAAAATCAACCCTCCTCCCTGCGCAGACGTAGACACTTTTTGTGTCTAGTTCCAGTTACTTCCACTTTCCTAATATGGTAATATAGGTATGTATCTGTTACGCAAACGTAGACACTTTTGTGTCTTGTGTTCGATATGTTACCGGCCAAATCCGATTTTAGGACAAACTAGTTTTTCCTAGGCCAAATCAGTTCATCGCGTTGACATTTCAGAAAGCGAGTTTGCCTCCAAGTCCTGTAGAACACGTCACAAAAACAAATAACCACGAAATCAAAGGCGATCGCGAGTGGTTACTTATTATTTATTCAATGCAACACCTTAAAAAGTATATAAAAAAATATAAGTGGATTTTTGGTCCGGGTCGTCGCGGCCTCGCGGGCGTCTCCAGAAGAACACCCTATCAAAGTTTTAACAAAATCCATGATCAATGGGTTTCGAAACCCATAGAGAACAAACATATTAAAATATAGATTTTTATTTTTACATGGAAAAATATATCCTACTGAACCAGCGCACACTACGGCGAAGCGCATCATAGCGTAGGAAATTACTAATTAGTAATTTAATTTAATTTAATTTTAATTTAATTTTTGTAATGAAATGACAAATCATAAACATCTTCCGCAGCACCGATTATTCAATTTATTGATTGTTCGTTCAAGTTTATTCAATTCAAACGACGTTCCGCGCCATGAAGTTCGACTTAATACTGAGGTAACTGGAGCGTGCAGTACGAACAATTTAATGAATACCACAAATAACACAGTGGCTGTCTTCCGTCTCACCTACACTTTAAAAAAATACGTATGGTCATATGAGACAACTGACAGCCACTACCTGCCACTACATACATAAATGTCAAATTTGCTGGCGACACTTTTTTATTCAGGGTGAGAGCTCCAGTTACCTCAGAGTATTAAGTCAAACTTCATGTTCCGCGCGGTTCGAGAGACACTACGCTTCGCCACATCGGCGCCGCACGGACCAGCCGAGCGGAGATAGAGCGTCGCGGCCATGAAGCTCGACTTAATACTGAGGTAACTGGAGAGTGCAGTACTAACACTTTTTTGTCACCAAAAATTACACAGTGGCTGTCTTCCGTCTCACCTACACTTTAAAAAAATACGTATGGTCATATAAAGCCCCCAGTACACGATGGCCGATCATGGTCGGCGACCATGACCAATACATCGTACATTGACACTTTTGAAAGAACCTTTTTAAACTTGTTCGTTCAAAAGTGTCAATGTACGATGTATTGGTCATGGTCGCCGACCATGATCGGCCATCGTGTACTGGGGGCTTCAGACAACTGACAGCCACTACATACATAAATGTCAAATTTGCTGGGTACACTTTTTATTCAGGGTGAGAACTCCAGTTACCTCAGAGTATTAAGTTGAGCTTCATGGTCGCGGCGGTCGATCTTCTTGTCACGGTTCATCGTTCTCGTCATTCATTTAGCGTAGGGTTGCCAATCGTCGTTTTCCCAGGACATGTCCTGGTTTTTGGGGTGTCCTGGGCTGTCCTGGATAGTTTCTAAGTGTCATCCTGGGTTTTTGCGCGGACCCCCGAATCCAGCAAATAGAATACGTATCCTGGGGGCGGGGGTGTTCAATACGTAGTGAATTAGCCCGGGCCCAGTCCCACCCTGCTTATATGTATATAGTCCTGGCTTAATACCGAAATGTCCCTGGGGACTACCGCGTAACTTTATGGTTATGAACTTCATACGTTTTACTTAAAGTAATTTTTTTTAAGAAAATAGACGCTATCAGTTCCTTGTTTTGTGACGTCGGCTATAATAAGAACTAGCTAGCAACGTTCAACAGAACAAAGCAGCAAAAATATATCAAAATAAGGAATTTAAATGACAGATGAAGCCCATACCCATGGTCATATTTCTTAGCCGGCAGCCCCCCTGGTAATCAAATCCTGGCTTCCAAAGTTTCGAATCGGCAACCCTAATTTAGCGGAGACAGCAACGTTTCGCGTGCGGGGCCCGCTAGGGGGCCGGGGGCGCGGGGGCGGGCGCGAGGCGCGGGCGCACCAGGCAGGCCCCCAGCAGGTAGGGGTGCTGGCGGGCCCTGCGCGCGGGCAGGCGCTCGCTGGGCTCGTAGCGCAGCATGGCGTCGGGGGGCGCGTGCGGGGCCCGCTAGGGGGCCGGGGGCGCGGGGGCGGGCGCGAGGCGCGGGCGCACCAGGCAGGCCCCCAGCAGGTAGGGGTGCTGGCGGGCCCTGCGCGCGGGCAGGCGCTCGCTGGGCTCGTAGCGCAGCATGGCGTCGGGGGGCGCGTGCGGGGCCCGCTAGGGGGCCGGGGGCGCGGGGGCGGGCGCGAGGCGCGGGCGCACCAGGCAGGCCCCCAGCAGGTAGGGGTGCTGGCGGGCCCTGCGCGCGGGCAGGCGCTCGCTGGGCTCGTAGCGCAGCATGGCGTCGGGGGGCGCGTGCGGGGCCCGCTAGGGGGCCGGGGGCGCGGGGGCGGGCGCGAGGCGCGGGCGCACCAGGCAGGCCCCCAGCAGGTAGGGGTGCTGGCGGGCCCTGCGCGCGGGCAGGCGCTCGCTGGGCTCGTAGCGCAGCATGGCGTCGGGGGGCGCGTGCGGGGCCCGCTAGGGGGCCGGGGGCGCGGGGGCGGGCGCGAGGCGCGGGCGCACCAGGCAGGCCCCCAGCAGGTAGGGGTGCTGGCGGGCCCTGCGCGCGGGCAGGCGCTCGCTGGGCTCGTAGCGCAGCATGGCGTCGGGGGGCGCGTGCGGGGCCCGCTAGGGGGCCGGGGGCGCGGGGGCGGGCGCGAGGCGCGGGCGCACCAGGCAGGCCCCCAGCAGGTAGGGGTGCTGGCGGGCCCTGCGCGCGGGCAGGCGCTCGCTGGGCTCGTAGCGCAGCATGGCGTCGGGGGGCGCGTGCGGGGCCCGCTAGGGGGCCGGGGGTGCGGGGGCGGGCGCGAGGCGCGGGCGCACCAGGCAGGCCCCCAGCAGGTAGGGGTGCTGGCGGGCCCTGCGCGCGGGCAGGCGCTCGCTGGGCTCGTAGCGCAGCATGGCGTCGGGGGGCGCGTGCGGGGCCCGCTAGGGGGCCGGGGGCGCGGGGGCGGGCGCGAGGCGCGGGCGCACCAGGCAGGCCCCCAGCAGGTAGGGGTGCTGGCGGGCCCTGCGCGCGGGCAGGCGCTCGCTGGGCTCGTAGCGCAGCATGGCGTCAAACAGCGCGGCGGCGTGCGCGTCGGCCCGCAGCGCGTCGGGCAGTAGCGCGTGGGGCGCGCGCGGGGCCCAGCGCGGGAACGCGGCGCGGTAGTCGGGCAGGCGGCGCGCGCCCGCCCACACGCCGCCGCCCGCCCACTCGGTGCCCGGCGTGCCGAGCGCGCGGAACACGCGGAACAGCTGGTCGATCTCGCTGTCGCCCGGGAACAGCGTGCGCCCGCTCGCCTGTCGATGTATGATAGTCGTTTAGTTGTTTAATAAAATATACAGGGCGTCCCAAAATTAACTCACATGGAGGGAAAGTACCTTAAATACTGAAGATATAAAATTTTACTGAAAGGAGACTTCATTTTTATTTTAAAAAGAAAACGAACTGCATTCAAAGAATTTTAAGTAATCAACTGTCTGAACTGGGAATCGAACCCGCTGAATGTAAGAAAAATATTTCTCTAATTTAATTGTACCGATCGAAAGACTCGATTATACCTAAGCATTTCTTCTAAATAACATAGCATCTTAAATAAAAGGAAGACTACGAAATTTAACATTTAATGTTGAATAACAAGTTTGTGCAGCGTTATGGATAGCCTTTTCTGTGACTGTCGTTCTCAAAACTTTAACATTTCAATGTATTACTAATGAGTGAAGATTGGAGCAATGATCATAAAGTGTTTGATAAAGTTATAATGTGTTAAGTAACACCAGCTCGATTGGTTTAAAAATGTTTGAATAGTTACTTTGGTGCGGTCTATTCCAACATATGGCATAGTCGTGGGACGCCCCCAGGGCTTCCAATGACTATGTCACATGGTGGCATAGACCACACCAAATACTGTAGATAGAAAGTTTTATTGAAATAGGACTTTATTTTTATTTAAATAACAATAGAACTGCATTCAATTTTTTTTTAATAATGGCATGTCCAAACCGAGAATCGAACCCGCACGAAATTATTCAAACTTTTTAAACCAATCGCGGTGGTGTTACTTATCACATTATCAAACACTTATGATAGGGAATTAGGTATAATTGCTCCAATCTTCACTCATTAGTAATACCTACATTGAAATGTTAAAGTCTGTATTGAGCACGACAGTCACAGCTATTCATAACGCTGCACAAACTTGTTATTCACCATTAAATGTTAAATTTCGTAGTCTTCCTTTTATTTAAGGTGCTATGTTATTTAGAAGAAATGCTTAGGTATAATCGAGTCTTTCGATCGGTACAATTAAATTAGAGAAATATTTTTTTTACATTCAGCGGGTTCGATTCCCAGTTCAGACAAGTGATTATTCAAAATTCGGTGAATGCAGTTCGTCTTCTTTTTAAAATAAAAATAAAGTCTCCTTTCAGTAAAATTTTATATCTTCAGTATTTAAGGTACTTTCCCTCCATGTGAGTTAATTTTGGGACGCCCTGTATATCTTCTAGGAGAAGATTAAGTAAAAGGAAGAGTGCCTATGATAAAACATAATTATTAAAAAAACAAAAACCCGACTGCAACAAATTACCCACTAAAAATTATTTTGATAAAAAAATAAAACAGCCTTCAAAAAAACCCACCTAAAAGTAAGAAATAATACCTCTAATAACGTATGTACTTTGAAGTCGAGCATGAAACCTGTTAACTTTTTTGTTGTTTTGTGTTGTTGTTTAGACCCGGCCAAGGTAGAGGTATTATTTCTTATTTTTAGGTGGATTTTTTTGAAAGCGGTTTTATTTTTTTATCAAAATCATTTTTATTTCACTCTTTTTAGTGCATCATGCAGGCAATTTTCATATATCCTGATAAATAGGTTTGATAGTTGAACATAATATATACAACATAGTCTTAAATTCATTTGAAGTGGTAACGAAAACGACAGTATTTTCAAAATTTCCTGAAAACTACTGAACGGATTTCAAAATTTCGAAAAATGGGACCAACTTGGGAAATTACCTGATATTATAACGTTTGAATCATTTCAATCGGTTCAGCCGTCTTCGAGTAATCGGTGTACATACATATAAAAAAAAAACGCGACGAATAGATAACCTCCTCCTTTTCAATTTTTGAAGTCGGTTAAAACAGGGAAAAACAAGCTTTTTAATTTCCCATTGCAGTCAGGAGACTGTTCAGTGAAACGCTTTATAATTTAAAAGGTCCCCTGAGTCCCCTGACTGCAATGGGAAAATTATTAAGCTTGTTTTTCCTTTTTTAATAGGTAATTTTTTGCAGTCGGATTTTTTGTTTTTTAATAATTTTGTTTTTATTTTAGACTTTTTAGTTCATTATCAATAAATCGCCTCTCTTATGTAAGTTAAATAATAGTGTGTAGTAAATTTTAAAATTAGTACTTAAGTTCTTTAATTTTTATTTATAGGTAGGTAGTTAAACTAATGCGGAGAGTTTTGGAAAAGTGCAAGTTATATATATTTATGGAATCGCTATTGAAAACCTTTAATTTTGATACCCCACTCAATGGGATTGGTAGAAAAATCATTTTTTTGATGTTGCAATATACTATCAAAAATGCGCCATCTTGTTTTTATTTTTTTTATGTACCCAGTGTCACTCGCGCCACAAAATAAAGAGTTTACAGAAGGACCGCTCCCACCATTTTTGAAAATCTATACCTATCCTTGTCTGACTCACTAGGGTTGCTTCTGTATTGATTCTGAATCTAAAAAGGAGTAAGTAGTAAAAGTTAACAATCATACATAAATAAATTCGTTTAAACATACATCGTAACAAGTTTACATGCCTTAGATGCTGCTTAGATGGTAAACAGAGCATCTAATATCCATTTAAAGTCCCGACGCCACACACGACGAAAACAAGATCCTATTGTACCTATACCGTACCTATTATGTTGTAATGTATTCTATTCCTATATGTTATAATGTACTCTATGAACAAGATATAAATATGGTGTGATAGTTATCCCACTAAAAACATAAACGTGAAAAAGGCACTAAGTAAGTTCGACGAAAACATAAAGATAAAAAAGGTGCAAAGTTCAGCGAAAAATAGTTGAAATCTAAATGGGTTACAAGTTCCATAAATTTTTTCGTTCAAGAACTTCAAATAATTAATATTTTCTTAAATGTTGAATTTATAACTTGTCATCTTCAAAAATTTAAAAACCTTTATAACGCAAGAACTGTATCAAGCAATAGTGGTAACTATTTTGAAAACAAGAAAATGTATTTAAATACCTATGTTGTGTTTTTATCGTATATAGGTAAATAAAAAAATATAAGTAGTTTAATAGTCAAAGTCAAATTTGTTTATTCAATTTAGATTGGTTTTTACAATACTTGTGAACGTCATAGAAGCTACGCTATCGAGATGTAAACAGGTTCATATTTGTTTCTGGCGCAGCTGTTCTTCATAGTCTTTTCTTGCACTCAAGAATATCGTTTTTCAGCTTTCTTTTTCTGGGAGAATTTGCAGAAACGTGAGTTGCTATTTGTGAATTTGAGTCACATTTAACTTTTTCATATTGTGTACAAGATTCATTAGTCTCCACAGTTGCTTGCGATTCTTCATTTAATTTTTTTTTGACAGGTAGCAAAAGTTTGGGAACCGAACTGGACAGTTCGGTTCGATGTCTTGATTATAGAATTGGTTTCGAAATGGGCCTCACAAACTCGAAGATATGTAGACCATTTGTTGCGTACATCTTCGCGATCAATTAAACTTATCCATAAGGTTCGTCTGAAAAAAAAATCATTTGATTTTTAAAATGAACTAGTTAGTTTTGCAACGAAAATAGCCTATGGCACTCCTACGATTAAGACGTTAAAATAAATAGGTATACGCATAATCGTGCGTGGTTCGTTTTCTCCTGAACTTGGCTGGCACACTGCCGTGCGTCAATAAAAACTTTACTGCAAGTAAAATGTTATTTGGGGTAAGTATAATGACTGGCGTTCTCTCCCAAACTTGGCAGGCACACTGCCGTGCGCCTAGATAAAGAAAACTTTACTGCAAGTGAAATGTTATTTGGGATTTATTGATTGGGGTCCTTTCCTGAATTTGGCTGGCACACTGCCGTGCGCTTAGATGAAAAAAAATACTGCAAGTAAAATGTTATTTGGGGTTTAATGACTGAAGTCTCTAAAATGTAAGTAGGATTTCATAACACTGCTAAAATAAAAGAAAATGCAACAACAACTTTTACTTGAAAATTCGTCAACATGTCTTGTGGCTGTGTTCGCTGAACCGCCAAGAAGTTTTGAGAATACTATAACATCTAAATAAGGACCATAGAACCCAATTACTGGCGTTTTACCACAACCAGCTAACTATAAGATGAATGTGTATGGTTCATCGTCGTTATCAAAGCGGCTAGTCCCAAAAGTACCTAGGTATACTCACCTACCAACAAGAGAAAACAGTTTGACATAACTTACCTTTCAATATCGTTTGGAAATTTAAAGAACGTGTATGCACAGTTTTTAGTCGTATTGAGACAACCAAATACACTGCAACTGTAATAATATTGGTTATTATTTTTTGTTAATTAATGGTAAAATAGGTATATAAGTGTCACAGTGACACGAAGCGGCGCGGACGTGAAGTGATCAATTAAATGCTCTTTGGAACTTGCGATCACTGACCTCTTTGCGATACTCGCGACTGAGTACTGTCCCAAACTGTCCCATTTTGCCTGTATATGTGACGTCTATGTGTGCGTGACGAAAATGGCACTTTGTTCTAAGCGGACTCTCTGCTAGGGCGACCGCCCGCCCGCGTAGTTACTTTGTGCTCGCGCTATCAAGACGAATCTAACGACAACTCATACGTTAAAATCCTTCAAATCGTTTAGGCTGTAGCAGGGAACATAGAAATCTACATACACATATACATACATACTCTAAAAAAAAACAACCCTTCTGTCGCAGTCGGGTAATAACAGACGACTTCGTATACGATGCATTGATCCCTTCTTCGGTTAGCCCCGCCCCTTTCACTCGATGCTGTCTTTGCTGGAGAATGAGAGGGACGAGTATAACGAAATGTTGGGTTTTGCATTTAAGAGTAGGTACGGCTCCTGGTTCTGAGATAAGTAGATTGGACACGTTAAAGCAAGTACCTATATCCTACTTCCTACTAATATTATAAATGTGAAAGTTTAGATGTTTGGATGTTTGGATGTTTGGATGTTTAGATGTTTGGATGTTTGTTACTCAATCCCGCCAAATCGGCTAAACGGATTTGGCTGAAATTTGGGATACAGATACTTTGTAGCCTGGAGAGGAACAAAGGCTACTTTTTATCCCGAAAAAAGTCACATTCCCGCGGGATAACGTCGTGTAGTCCACGCGGGCGAAGCCGCGGGCGGAAAGCTAGTAATATTATAAATGTGAAAGTTTAGATGTTTGGATGTTTGTTACTCAATCACGCCAAAACGGCTGAACGGATTTGGCTGAAATTTGGAACACAGATACTTTGTAGCCTGGAGAGGAACATAGGCTACTTTTTGTCCCGAAAAAATGTCACATTCCCGCGGGATAACGTCGTGAAGTCCACGCGGGCGAAGCCGCGGGCGGAAAGCTAGTAGTAAATAAACAAGTGGGCGTCGGCCAACGCTCACCATCTCGGCGTAGATGCAGGCTCCGCTCCACACGTCGACGGCCGTGGAATAGAACTTGGCGCCGAGCAGGATCTCCGGCGCGCGGTACCACAGCGTGACCACCTCGTGCGTGTAATTAAGTAACCGACTCACCATCTCGGCGTAGATACAGGCCAGGCTCCACACGTCGACGGCGGTGGAATAGAACTTGGCGCCGAGCAGGATCTCCGGCGCGCGGTACCACAGCGTGACCACCTCGTGGGTGTAATAAAGTAAACTCACCATCTCTGCGTAGATGCAAGCGAGGCTCCACACGTCGACGGCGGTGGAGTAGAACTTGGCGCCGAGCAGGATCTCCGGCGCGCGGTACCACAGCGTGACCACCTCGTGGGTGTAGGCTCGCACGGGGATGCCGAACGCGCGCGCCAGCCCGAAGTCCGCGAGCTTGACGCGCCCGTCCGCCGCCACGAGCAGGTTCTGCGGCTTCAGGTCGCGGTGCAGCACGCGCATCGAGTGGCAGTACGCGATGCCCTCCAGCAGCTGCGCCAGGTAGCTCTGCGGGTGGGGGACGACCGACTACGTTTAAGGTGCCACGAACAACGAAGAAGCCTAATGCGGCCTCGGCGAGAAGTCTCACGTGAGTCTGGAGGCCCCATAATTTTTTTTATTTTTTTTTTCTTTGGTACAGCAACAAAATACAAATCATTAAAGTACTTAGACACTAATCTTACATAAAATTATATGATTACTAAAGGAGATCAGTCAAATTGGACCAAAAAAGTAAAAGTGCCGGCCAACAAAAATAAATTGCAAATTACTATTGTAAACAGTGTAACGATCATTTTTTGTTATGACGTCAACAGTGTACGATAGGCGGCCAAGCAGTTATTCAAGTTTGAATATGACATTTTTTCTTCATTTTCAAACTTGAATATAGCTTGGCCAAAGTGCAGCCAACAAAAAAAAATTGCAGATTACTATTGTAAATAGTGTAACGATCGTTTTTTGTTATGACGTCAACAGTGCACGATAAGTGGCCAAGCAGTTATTCAAGTTTTAAAATGACAATTTTTTCTCTTTATTTTCAAACTTGAATACAGCTTGGCCAAAGTGCGGCCAACGAAAAAAAAATGCATATTACTATTGTAAACAGTGTAACGATATTTTTTTGTTATGGCGTTAACAGTGGACGGTTAGCGGCCAAGCAGTTACTCAAGTTTGAAAATGACATTTTTTTCTTGATTTTCAAACATGAATACAGCTTGGCCAAAGTGCGGCCAAAGAAAAAAAAATGCATATTACTATTGTAAACAGTGTAACGATATTTTTTTGTTATGGCGTTAACAGTGTACGATTAGCGGCCAAGCAGTTACTCAAGTTTGAAAATGACATTTTTTTCTTGATTTTCATACTTGAATACAGCTTGGCCAAAGTGCGGCCAACGAAAAAAAAATTGAATATTACTATTGTAAACAGTGTAACAATCATTTTTTGTTATGACGTCAACAGTGTACGATTAGCGGCCAAGCAGTTATTCAAGTTTGAAAATGACATTTTTTTCTTCAATTTCAAACTTGAATACAGATTGGCCAAAGTGCGGCCAACAAAAAAAATTGCAGATTACTATTGTAAATAGTGTACCGATAATTTTTTGTTATGGCGTCAACAGTATACGATTAGCGGCCAAGCAGTTACTCAAGTTTGAAAATGACATTTTTTTCTTCATTTTCATACTTGAATACAGCTTGGCCAAAGTGCGGCCAACGAAAAAAAATTGAATATTACTATTGTAAACAGTGTAACAATCATTTTTTTGTTATGACGTCAACAGTATACGATTAGCGGCCAAGCAGTTACTCAAGTTTGAAAATGACATTTTTTTCTTCATTTTCAAACTTGAATACAGCTTGGCCAAAGTGCGCCCAACGAAAAAAAATTGCATATTACTATTGTAAACAGTGTAACGATCATTTTTTGTTATGACGTCAACAGTGTACGATTAGTGGCCAAGCAGTTATTCAAGTTTGAAAATGACATTTTTTTCTTTTTATTTTCAAACTTGAATACAGCTTGGCCAGAGTAATTTTGTGTTGTAGTCAATATCTATTTTAGGGAGACATATTTCCTTATTCTGGCTCTGTAGTGTACTAGACCTTAGTTAAAGTTACTATTTAGCTAAAAGTATTGCATTATTGTTTAGTCGATTCACGTACCCAGCAGGTGGGACGTTCGTGGGTCAGTTATAATGCTGACGAGGAACTGATCTCAATGTAATAACTGATATTCTGATAAACGATTACATTTTACGTGGTGAGTCAATCCGTTTTGCGATCGTATTCATACCAAAAATAATGACATTTTCAAACTTGAATAACTGCTTGGCCGCTAATCGTACACTGTTGTCGCCATAACAAAAAATGATCGTTACACTGTTTACAATAGTAATGTGTAATTTTTTTTCGTTGGCCGCACTTTGGCCAAGCTGTATTTAAGTTTAAAAATAAAAACAAAAAAAAAGTACATTTTCAAACTTGAATAACTGCTTGGCCGCTAATCGTACACTGTTGTCGCCATAACAAAAAATGATCGTTACACTGTTTACAATAGTAATGTGTAATTTTTTTTCGTTGGCCGCACTTTGGCCAAGCTGTATTTAAGTTTGAAAATAAAAACAAAAAAAAGTACATTTTCAAACTTGAATAACTGCTTGGCCGCTAATCGTACACTGTTGTCGTCATAACAAAAAATGATCGTTACACTGTTTACAATAGTAATGTGCAATTTTTTTTTGTTGGCCGCACTTTGGCCAAGCTGTATTCAAGTTTGAAAATAAAGAGAAAAAAAATGTTATTTTCAAACTTGAATAACTGCTTGGCCGCTAATTGTACACTGTTGACGCCATAACAAAAAATGATCGCTACACTGTTTACAATAGTAATATGCAATTTTTTTTCGTTGGCCGATACTTTAACTTTTTTGGTCCAAACATGTATGAAGCGTGACTGATCTCCTTTGCATTTCAATAATAGCTGCGCACAACATTTAAATGGAATTGAATTTAAAATTTAGAAGTTACTTAAAGATATGAATTTACTTTAGTTAAGAGTTCTAGTTTATGTTATCCTTAATAGTTTTAACAAAAGTTCCAGGAGTCTGATGAAACACATCAAGCTCTTTACTTAGGGTATTATATTGCCTGCAAATACGTATCAATGGACTATTCAGAGACACATTGTTTTTCGCCCAAGGCACGGAGAATAAATCTTGTCGGCGGTTAGATTTCAGGGTTGTTTTCAATGGAACATGGCTTAAAATATCTGCATTATCTAATTTGGAATTTAAAATCTTGTACAAAATCAAAAAATCAGCAATATTGCGCCTCATACTGAGGGTATCTAGTTCAAATCTAATAAGTCTCTCCTCATACGTAGTTAAGACATTTCTAAGGCCTAATTTGGATGCTAGATTACGAACAAACCTCTTTTGAACAGCCTCTAATCTATTTTTGTGGTTATCATATATGGGTGACTATATCACTGAACAGTATTCAAGTATGCTTCTAACGAGTGACGTGTAAAGAATTATGATACTTTTACTTTTCTTAAATGGTTTGGTCAATCTGTAAATAAATCCCATCATTTTCTTTGCTCTTAAAACCACTGAGTCATAATGTAGGTACTACAAATGAAAGTTTAGAGTCAAACCAAACTCCCAAATCTCTTATAATAGTCACACGTTCCAATGTGGTACCATGGATTGAATAAGGAAAAGAAATGATGTTTTTTTTCTTGGTGAATGTTATGAACTGGCATTTTTTCACGTTAAGTGACATGTTATTGTCCATGCACCAGCAGGCCAACTTGTTAGCGTCATTTTGAAGGGCAATACAGTCATCAATTGATTGAATTTTACGAAATATTTTTATGTCATCTGCAAATGCCAAACATTCACTGTCAAACAATTCTAAAAGATCATTAATAAATATTAAAAATAATAATGGGCCTAAAATGGAACCCTGTGGAACGCCAGATTCTGCGTAGTATGGGATAGACTCGTATCCGCAAATAGTCACTAGTTGGGAGCGATTTAGTAGATAAGAGTGTAGCCACCGTAAAAGCGACCCATGAACACCCAGATGCTCTACCTTCGCACAGAGAATTGAATGATCAACCCGATCGAATGCCTTAGCAAAATCTGTATAAATCGCATCCATTTCACCAGTTTGATCAAATTATACCCAAGGAATGCCTGTAACTCAAAAGGTTGGACGTCGTTGAACGGGATTTCACAAATCCGTGTTGTCTGGTACTTATGGAAGGCTTGACATGCGCGTAAATGTGCTCATATACTAAACTTTCAAATATTTTTGCGAAAGAAGAGAGAACACTAACAGGTCGGTAATTAACTACATATTTCTTATCTCCAGATTTATGAATGGGTACAATTTTAGATATTTTCCACAAATCAGGGAAAACACCGCTACTTAAAGATTTTTTAAATATGATACCCAAGGGCTTTACCAAGCCGTTGACATAACGTTTAATAAAAACAGGTGGTATCCCATCAGGGCCAGCACCCTTTCCCATGTCTAAAGAACTTATACACGACTTAATATCACTGTCCTTAATATGGATGGAACTTAATGTGAGACTAGATGGAGCAGTTCTACGTGTGTATGTTGACTGATCAGAGCACTCATAAACCGATGAGAAAAAGTTCGCAAATAAATTGGCAATATCATGACCGCCGTCAGCAGATAGATCTTCATAAAATAGTTGTTTAGGGTACGCATTAGTAGTTCTTTTAGATTTAGTGTACCTGTAAAAAGCTTTTATATCGGAGGTAATACTTTCCTCAATACGATTAATATACAACTTGAAACAATCATCCATAACAATTTTACATCTTGCTCTCAGTAATGAAAATGTATCTAAATCGCGTGGATTGCCATATTTTTTGTACCTGCGATGATAACGATCCTTCTCTTTTAAAATATTAATCAAACTAAGATTAAACCAAGAAGGATAGTTCCTTTTTTGTTTTTGGCTAAAGGGGTATGTTTTTCAATAATTTCCCACAAAACATTATAGAATATTTGTACAAAATCATTACATGACTGCTCGCAAAACTGATCCCAGTCAACCTGAAGTAACTCAGACAAGCATGCATCATAATCAGCATTTCTAAAGTGAAACCTAGGTGCAACTGATTCCTTTAGCACGCGAAATTTATGACATCTTATTGTTACCTCTAAAGGTGGATGGTGTTCATCTACACGACTTATTTCAGAACATTTTTTAATTTCACACATTAATTCGGAGCTGCACAACACAAGATCCAAGATGCGATCATTGTGGTTAAGTATGGTGTTAAACTGAAGCATATTTAAACTAACCATAAACTCATTTAATGATGCTGATTTAAGTTCAGTAAAGAAAGTGTAATGGTAAACCAGTGAAAACACTACCCCAATCAATATCATATAGGTTGAAATCTCCGAGAATGAGGTTCTTATCATTGGCTGACAAAGACGTTATACCTTCGCAATTTTCTAAAAACTCCAAATAATGCTCCAAGGTTAAATAGGAAGGAAGGTATATCACACAAATATTCAACCAGCTGTTTTGCAGTCTAACTCGTACCCACAAATCTTCCACTGTACTGTGCCACTGCAATTTTTGTTCAGATACTAGGTTATTCTTGACAGCGAGCAGTACACCACCACCACAACATTTATTATATTTCAGCATGAAGTCCCTAGATCGATCTCTACGATAGACTGTATAACGTTCGTCAATAAATTCCGCGCAATCGATGGTGCCATCAAGCCATGTTTCACTGAGACAAATTATATCAAAGTTATTACATAGAATGGACTTATACACATCCAAAAGCTTAGACTTAATTCCACGTACATTCTGATAAAAAAATAGATAATGATTTTAAGCTATTGAATTAAAAAAAAAATACATATTATCACTACATAGTATAAAACAAAGTCGCTTTCTCTGTCCCTATGTCCCTTTGTATGCTTAAATCTTTGAAACTATACGCAACGGATTTTGATGCGTTTTTTTTAATAGATAGAGTGATTCAAGGGGAAGGTTTATATGTACTTTTTATCCCGATATTCCCACGGGAACGGGAACCACGCGGGTGAAACCGCGGGCGGCCGCTAGTTTTTATATAAAGCTATGACAAGGTTAGTTCAGTGAAGTTAAAGTTTGTGAATTTTTTACATGTATAAAGCGCGATGTCTCATTCTTACGCATGAATATATGTCCATTTCTTATCCACACAAACTTATAGCCCAGATCACGTGCCTTAGTGCGGGCAGCAGCATGTAAAGCTTTCTGAACTGGAGACAAGTGTTCGCATACATAAACAGGAGTCTTCTGCCCTCCAATGCCCAGATGTGAAGAATTAAGCTTGTCGTCTTGATGCGCTTTGTTGAACTTAGTAACTGCTGAGAACACCTCGTCTCGGCAGCGACTACTGCGTAATTTGGCAACAATAGCTCGAGGTCTATTAACTGATTTGTTCATGGCGGCTACTCTGGTACAGCTTAGTATATCCGTGTCAGACAGCTTAACAGACACAACCTGTGCTATTTGCTTCACAATGCTAACAACATTTTCTGACTTGTGCTCTGGTACGCCCTGGATTTCAATATTGGCTTCTCTCATGTACTGCTCCATAGAATTGAGGCGTGCTGTAAGGTTATCAACTATTTCTCGAAGGGTATCTATAATAGGGTATATGACTGGATTTAATTTAATGACTTAAAGCGTGCTCAGACTAGCGTATTTCATTTCGGCTGTTGTTGTCGATCAGATCAGACCACAGATCACTTGTATGTAGCAAGCTAGATCAGACGCATGCAGGTGGCTGTGTAAAAGTGAAGTGGAGTGATGAAGTGGTTCTGGAATTCCTCGATAATTATGAAACATCGAAGCCGCTAATGTGACGCGATAACTTTTTTGTATCAAAACGTACGAAGCTTCGGCACGCATTAATTCGGGACGATACACGTAGGTGCGGCCGAAGCAATAGGTTCCTATTAGTGGCCGCCACTTCGTCCGCGATAAATCAGAATGTCTGAATATTGCCGGCCGGCGTTTGCGCAATATGACTTTTCTCACAGAATAAATAATAGTACAGGTAAACGCGAAAAAAACCAGCTGTTCCATACATTTCAAGCCAGTTGAAATGTATGGAAATGTATACTTTCATACTTATGTACGAAACAGCTGATATTTTTTTCGCGATTCCGTAGGTAGGTAGTTGCCCTCATTATAAAAATTGTTCGTATTGATGGACACTATCATCCTCTAAAATAATTGTACTAATTAAAATTTTGTGTTGTATAGTAAAGGGTACCTTGACTAAATCGTGTGGCAGGGGCCCCTTATAGATGTCCATGAGCTTCTTGAGGTCCATGTGTAGGAACTCGAACACGAGAAAGAGCTTGTTCTCGGTGAGCAGCACGTCGAGCAGCTGCACCACGGCGGGGTGGCGCAGCTCGCGCAGCACGGAGATCTCGCGCAGCGCCGTCGACGGCACGCCCTCCGGCTCACTGCAACACACACCAGGTGTTTTCGTTTTTTTTTAAAAGTGAAAACTTCTTTAGCCGCGTTGTCACAGAATATATAATAGGTAGTACTCACGTGCGTTGTGCACTATTTGTGATGGGTAAAAAATGTTAAGCCCTCAGTACAGAATGGCCGATCATGTGGGCTGACCATGATGGGCCATCGTGTACAGGGGCAGTTTGCGTTGCTCGCAGATGGCATTCACATGCAAACCGGCCCTGTACACGATGGCCCATCATGGTCGGCCAACATGCAGGGTTGCATGATTTTAATCAAGTTCATTTAAATCATGATTTAAATCACGATTTTTATTGCATGACTTTTTTAATAAAAATCACTGATTTAAATCAATATTAGAAAAAAATACTATTAAACGCTCTGGGAGGAATTATTAATCAACTTTATAGTTCGAAAACAATATTAATACAAAGTACGATACGTGCAAGCTAAGTTATTTATCACAATAAAAATCAACATTCAAAAATTTTCGGCAAACAAAATTTACACTCGAAACTCAAATTGTTTTTTCGGGTTGATGTAACATTTTACTTTTATGGCGGTGTTGTACATCAATTCTACCTCAATAAAAATGTTGCCCATAAGAAAAACTAGGGTAAACATTGCATAATCTAATAAAAATCAAATTAATCAAAAAAATCACGATTTATTTAAAAAAATCTGATATTTTTGATTAAAATAAAAAAATCGTGATTATTTTCAACCCTGCCAACATGATCGGCCATCCTGTACTGGGGGCTTTAAACTTGCGTCAGGGACACCAGTGAAGGACGTCAGGGAAGCCAGATGACCTCCGTTCAAATGCAGTCCATACTTTTTTTTCTGGCCTTTTGTTTATTCCTTTTTTTGTGAAAAAGTCTAGGGAGCCTTTTTCACTTCTGCCGGCACTCCCGGAGTGCAACTTGTTGTTTTTTTTTCTGGGCGGGTTTATGTGGCAATTCCAGTTGTTGTTTCAAATTTCTATTACACAGATGGTTGAGGTCCCTAATTTGGGAGTGGAACAATATAATATGTGATGGTGTCCATATTTTTTTATTAATGTCCCTACAGTTGGGGCACTGGCTCTTGTTATGATGGATCTACAAGGCACACTGATCACAATCCACCATACAAGTCTAGTGTACATTAGTGGCTGCTAATGCAGACACAAACAATAGTTTTACATGTCATCTGAAGCATTTGAAATATTAATTATTCAGTAACCCATTTTTCCAAACTAATATTTATATAGTGCAAGGATCAAATAATCAGTTTTTCACAGTGGTCAGATTGATGGACAGAGGGTAGTCTGGCCAACAGTATTTTTTTTCCCATTGTTATTATAAACTCTTATTTTAGTAAAGTACTGTTGACACTGACCTCATGTGGACGGATGTGAATGGACGAAAGAACAGAATCGACTAACCATTGCGTCCTTAAAAGCTATTGCTATCACACAAGTTAATAAAAATAAATGTAAGGAGTTTTATTCATACCTATAATTTAACTCAAAAAAACTTGTTACAAAAATTGTGTTGTCAGAGAAATATCATTAAAGTGAATGTTATTTTTTTAATTAATTTTATAATCATGAAAATAAAAAGTCCTTTTTAATAGGTAGGTATAATTTGAATTACCAACTCTTTATGTGCCATATAGATTGCTTAGATGGTTACCCTAACCCCAACTCTAAAAGGTACTATTGTAGGAAGGAAGTAACTAAAATGTACGCAAAATTTTGATGCATTTCAATCAATATTATTTCATATATCTGGATTGTATTTTCACGTTTTGAATTTCTTGAAACTTTCATAAAAATAAAATCTAAAGGCATCCAAACTCAATCACAACAAAGGAACAAATGTCAACATTTCGCGCCAAAAATAAGAGGACAATCACTCACTTTTCAAGTTTGATTTTCTTTAGGGCTATTTCCTTTCCAGTTTCACGATCTCTTGCTTTGTATACAACGCCATATGTACCTTCGCCGATCTTTTCAACATTTGGATACCTATCCATTAGCAACTTTTACTAAAATTCTAAATTATTTTACATACTTTCACGGTTCACCAAAAATGTGCAAGTTTGAAAAAGAATTGACATTGACAGATAAATGACATTCTGGGTAGACAAAGGGATCAATGCTCATACAGCCAAGTCATCAGTCTCAGCTCCTTCCCCCAACATTACCACCAACACCAGAGCCACGAAGAAATGGGCGCTGCCCCGCGATATTGTGCCCCCGCCACTTCCCCAACCCACCTCACCCAATCCTCACATCCCTTCTAACACCCCTACCTAAATTATAGCCCATACCCCGTTTGCGCGCCCGCTCGCAGGCGCTAGCTGGGCCTCCCCCAAAGGGGTCTCACCCGGCTGGCTGACCGCGCCGAGGGCCGCAAACATCCGGTGGGACACACCACCCGTCCCGAGGACGGCCGCGCAAAGCGGCTCCAAACACCGTGGGGCAGTAGCCTCACGAGATGAAGCCCGGGGAAGGAGCAGGAAGCTCAAACCAGGGGGTCTACCGCCTAAAAAATCTGGATATGGATATGGGCTTTATTTGACATTTGAAGCCCATAATCTGAACTTGGCGGTACCGCCTAATTCCATGGACTTCATATTTCTTCCCATACCCATATGTCAGAAAAAGAGTGAATGACGAAGAAAATTCTCTATACATTTTTGACAGTTGAAGCCCAGAATCGGTATTTTGTAAAAATTAAAAAGTAAAAACTCGAAACCCAGATTCATATCGTTATGTCAAATGAAGCAGGCGAGTATTTTGGTATCGGAAGATTCATGGAAAAGTTTAATTTCTCAATTTGTGTGAAATAACTTGCTACTTTTGAGTGTAATCAACTTCATTTATAGTAAATATACCCCTAGCACTTGTAAAACGTTGAACTTTAGCAGAAGAGAGTTTAAAAGCAAAGCGAAAAGATGGAGCGAAAGAGACAAACACAAATTGCTATTTCGCTGTTCCTTTCTCTCGAAGTCATGTAATGGAATTTTACCCGCGAAATTCAAATTTTCGTTTCTTTTTTCGTTATCGGAATTTACATAACTTTAAAGATAAATTGTTGACCTACTTTTGATAAAAATTAGGCATTTAACTAAAGTAATGAAGATACTATGTAAATCAAAAATAGGAAAGTTTTATTTTATGTAGGTACGGTTATATATTTTGTTTTTACTGCTTTGAGGATTTTTATCCGAAACACAAAAATTAAACCAAATCACTAGCCTAGCCTAGCCACCATTCTGGCTGAAGTGTGCTGAAGTGCTAGATAATACTTATTATCCTCCTTGGAGTAATTGTGTTGTGTGATATTATCAATAGCGACTTTTTTGTGGATATTGTCTACGGAAAGTGCATTTGATTGACATATTATTTTACAAGTGATATTGAGCTGTGTTAAAGTTCTCTGTTATTTATTATGTTATAAAGCTAACTCCTTCCTATAAATGCATGTTTTAAGACCTCAGCAAAGCATTTGATCTTGTGTGTTATGAAGTTATGATAAGCTTTGGACCTTTGGACAAAACTTAAAGATGTTTCTCGTTGGCTGAGGTTATAAATGTACCTACTGGCACATTGGTATGGTAATCAGAAAAATGTGGTAAAGTGGGGAAATACATGCTCTGAAGAGTTTATGTGGTGTTAGACAGGATGGGCTGACTTCACTCTTATATATGTATATATGGACAAGCTCATCGCTGGGCTGAGCAGCACACATGGTTGTTATATAGATAATGTCTGTGTGAATAATATCAGTTATGCTGATGACATGGTGCTGTGCTGCTCTGCCTATCGCTGGGTGGCCCAAAAAGCTCCTGCGAGGACTATATATGGAAGCACGGCCTAAGGTACAACGAGAAATAGAGTGAATTCATGATCTTCAGGGATAACATTAAGAGACTTGAAAATGTGCCCCTGTTACTTTTGAACAGGATTCCTTTGGGCCGTGTAAGTCAGTTTAAATACCTTGGGCACATAGTAACTGAAACTCTGTATGACAATTTATTCTGATATAGATGGATAGGGATGCAGGGCTTTGTTGGTCAGTGGTAACATGGTGAGACACAGGTTTGCTTGGTGTACAGTAGAAGTAAATTTTACTTTATTTAAAGCCTATTGTCAAAATTTTTATACCAGTAGTCTGTGGTCAAACTTTATCCAGCTTTCCTACAATGCCCTGCGTGTGTTATACAGTAACATCTTTAAATCCTTGTTGGTGCTTCCACGTTTCTGCAGTGCATCTGGCTTCTTTTTTCAAAGGCATTCTGAGGAGAGTGGAGAGAAGTTAGTCTCTCCATATTTTGCTAGGTGAAACTTTATGTTAACATAAGTAGCATATTTTAATTTACTTTTTCAATTTTAATTTTAATATTGTGATTTTGTACTAAAATAGTCAGTAAGCAAAGAAATGGTCTGAAATAAAGGAATTTTATTTTATTTGAACAGTTTAATCATTGCTTATTTTTAATCATTTCTGTCGAACAAATAAATTTTTATTTTTAACCTAATCGATAGAAGTTTAAGTTATAAATTTCAATAAAAGCTCCCATCTGTTATCATTTGTTAGATACTCTATACTTAACAGACTAACTCTAGTTTGTCTGTTTTTCGTTTCGGGACGATGCAATTATTTTAGAATTACTGAATAAATAATCCATATTATTAACCTATTTATTTAGCAATTTCTATTCAAAGTACCTAATCCACGTTATGTGCTATTTTGTAAAAGTATTTTGTAGTAAGTAGTACAACTACATAATATGCTATGCTATGTTGTACTTACTAAGTACAATATAGCATAGCTACAATGCACATCTATACCTGTCTTTTGTGTGCAACTCTAGGAGACAGCGCTTAAAGCTCATATTTTCCAAATAAAATTATGAGTTGATAGACAATTTGTTAATTTTCTTAATTGCTGTTATATTGTAATGTCAAAAACCCACTTATTTATATTTAAGTTAGCAACTGAAAACATAAAATGTGCTAGACTGAAAAATCATAGAAAATAAAATAACATTTGGCCGCTGAAGAAATAAATAACTTATGTATTTACAGGTCTAACTATTTAATCATCCTCATAAATGATAGTAATTTTATTTCTCTTTCATAACAAATTTATATAAAATAAAGATAATGATAAAAATAAGTACCTACCTATGTTACATAAATAAGTGTTAAAAATATGAATTCAAGAAACTAAACATTGCTTATTTTCAATTCTGGAAGGGTTGTGTTGTGGCACTTCTTAATTGAGAATATTGGCTTTGTTTAGCCTGAATTTGTTACAATATACTAATCATTTATGTAAACACAAAGGTATAAGTAGGTAAGTACAAGAAATTAACAACCAGAAATAAAGAACTGCAAAATGGTATCATCATGCATTTATTAACCAAGTTGTTATTGTCACAAGTTCACAACACATATTTTAAGACATTATTACGGTATACTTTGTACTGTTTATCTTTTAAAGGTTCTGTTGAATGATTTTCTCTGTAATTATCATCTTATAAACAATGTTCTTGTCTTGGAGTAGCCGTCCATTCCATCATGTCAATATTAAACTTATAAGGAACATTCGGTCTGCTTTTCTTTAAATCTTGATAAATATCTGCAACCTTGCTCTGATAATGAGCCTTACGGGTAGTATCATAAGAGGAAATGAAGAACATTAACCACAAAATACCCAACCAAACAATAACTTCTACAAAATTTTGCCATGACGGGGTCATTTGTCAAATTGTTCACGTAATTAGCGCACACAAATCGAAGAGAAACCATAGTTGACCCTCAAAGATATGCCTTTTTCGTTATATTTTATTAATTTTGTGTTATTTACTTAATTCAAAAAGTAAAGTTAAGGGTGGTATTCCACTTATCAAATATTTGATCCAAGAAATTGGACGAGGACAACTTCGAATGGTTTCATTGATAAATTCTTTGATGAAATGCGTATTGGACAAAGATATTTCATAAGTGGAATACTGTAGAAAGGCTTGTCATTTGCGTTTGGTTATTAATTGATACGTACATTATTTATTTTAGGAATACTTGTTTTTAATACTATGAAGAACTAAATTAATTGTTTTTATCGACTTTGTCCGTTGTCATTTAAAATATAAATAATAAGAGTAAAAAATGCAGAGAAATAATAATATTTTGTTAAATATTGGTATTTATTTGATATGATGCAACAAGACGCGACTATCATTCACTCGCGAAATCCAGATCCGGAAAAACAGTTAGCCGGTAGCTCCAATTGAAGCCCATATTATGGGTCTGGGCTTGAAATCAGAAATATGGATCTGAACTTCATATTTTTAGCCGGTAGACCCCCAGGGGGGCTACCGGCTAAGAAATCTGGATATGGGTATGGGCTTCAACTGTCATTTGAATTCCTTATTCTGATAGATTTTTGCTGCTTTGTTCTGTTGAACGTTGCTAGCTAGTTATCGTTATACCCGACGTCACAAAACAAGGAACTGATAGCGGCTATTTTCTTTATAAAATTGACTTAAAGTTCCAAAAAACGTATGAAGTTCATATCCATAAAATTACGCGGTAGCCCCCCAGGGGGGCTACCGGCTAAGAAATCTGGATATGGGTATGGGCTTCAACTGTCATTTGAATTTTTTATTCTGATAGATTTTTTCTGCTTTGTTCTGTTGAACGTTGCTAGCTAGTTATCGTTATACCCGACGTCACAAAACAAGGAACTGATAGCGGCTATTTTCTTTATAAAATTGACTCAAAGTTCCCAAAAACGTATGAAGTTCATACCCATAAAGTTACGCGGTAGCCCCCCCTAACCCGCCTTCGTCGGCGGAAGAAATCCATGATGACTTGAATTAAACTGGAGGATTGCGATTAACGTGGGCAAGACTACCGCAATCCTTATCGGGGCCCAGCGGAACATGCCACCGAAGCTGGCGATGAAAGAGCAGGAGATCGCCTGGCAGCCTACCATCAAATACCTGGGCTGCCACATCGACCGCGGCCTGACTATGGCCACCCAGGTGGATCACGCCATATCGTCTGCCCACGCCGCGCGGGCCATCCTACGCCCTGTCCTTCGCTCCAGACTCCCGCTGCGGGCGAAACTCACCATTTACAAGACCCACGTCCGGTCGCGACTCACTTACGCAGCGCCGGCGTGGTACTCTCTGCTCGCAGACGCAGAGGAAGCGACTTCAAGCCCAGCAGAACGTGGCGCTCAGCATCATCACCCAAGCGGGGCGCTACGTACGCAACGAGGTCATCGCGAGGGACCTCAACATCCAGCCGCTGCAGGAATTCGTGGGCCAAATGGCGCGTCGAATGTTCGACTGCGCCGATTACGGGCCCCACAAACACCTGCAGGGCATCGCACCCAGACGACGACTACCGCCGTTAGAAACCGAAGAATCAGCTCCTTCCCCCAACATTACCACCAACACCAGAGCCACGAAGAAATGGGTGCTGCCCCGCGATATTGTGCCCCCGCCACTTCCCCAGCCCACCTCGCCCAATCCTCACAGTCACATCCCTTCTAACACCCCTACCTAAATTATAGCCCATACCCCGTTTGCGCACCCGCTCGCAGGCGCTAGCTGGGTCTCCTCCAAAGTGGTTTCACCCGGCTGGCTGACCGCGCCGAGGGCTGCAAACATCCGGTGGGGCACACGACCCGTCCCGAGGACGGCCGGGCAAAGCGGCTCCAAACACCGTGGGGCAGTAGCAGCCTCACCTCACGAGATGAAGCCCGGGGAAGGAGCAGAAGCTCAAACCCGAACCCGCCTTCGTCGGCGGAAGAATTATATGACTTGTATTATGTCTGAAGGCACAATCGATCGAGAAGCCGAGCACCTGCCCAGCCTTCAGCAACTAAACAGGGGGTCTACCGACTAAAAATATGGATATTATAGCAACGTATCGTAACGTGGGCTACAATATTTGAATAAGAGAGTAATAACTGAACAACAATAATTAACTTGTGTAACGAATTTATTGTACAACAACGTATCGGGACGTGGGTTACAGTTATTCGTAGGTATAAGATAGTGATAACTTGACACAATAAATAAAACCCGGACGAGTCGCCATGCGGCGAGAGCGTCGCTGGTAGTACCCCAAGAGCTATCCGATATTTTTGTAAAAAATTCAATAACAGGCCAAATTTTTGTAAACGGCCCTTAAATATAATTTTGAGAGACTATATTTTGGAATCCAACATAATATCGCATTGGAAGGTATAAAAAAAAGTTATACCCCGAAAATGGTGCAATTTTTTCAGCAAATATGCTATCACCAATTTTATTGTTAACATGTGTTTATGTTCACCATATCTAAGCATCAAAGTCGAAATCCATAAAGATATAAAACGGGAAACTAATACTTTAGGAAGAAGTCGGTTGTTTCTGATAGCATTTTTAACATAGGTGTAATGCCAATTTGAGTTTACGTAGAGAGTTTTTCTTAAAAATTATTTGTTTTTCATTTACAAATATAGGGGGATTATATACTCTTACGAAAGATAATAATAAATGTATTCAAATGTAAAGTGAAAAACATTTATACCATTGTTGCCTATTTTTTATAGATTTTTTAAAGCTTTGTATTTGTTTTTTTTTAATTTCGCTGTCATAAATATTGGTGGATTACTAATGAATTATTTATTAAACTAGATAATCAAATTTTCAATGTTAAGAAATTACTGATATAGAATTATTGTTGAGTCTCCATAGGGCTCTCGGGCTATAGGTACTACGCGCGAGACGCACGCGCGGTGACTTTCCGTCAGTCCGGTTCGCGGTCGGGTCGACTAGTTTGGCGGGCGGCGCGTGAGGTGCGCCGGCCGCGGCGGCCGTTACAGAGCGGGGCGCGGGAGGTGGAGAGGCGTGTGTGTACGCTGGCTCACAGCCGCCACACTCACACATGCAAGTAATCTTGCAGGTGCACGTCCGCGCGAGGCCCGCTCTGGTAAAATACGACTAGGTGTCGGAATATTCGGGACACGGTTTACTATAATATGGATTTTGTCCTTATATGGGCCATGGGCCTAATATGGGTTTCAAATGTCAAATGAAGCTCATGTTCATATTTTTAGTCCGCAGGGGCAGGGTGGCTATCGGCTAAAAAATATGAATATGGGCATGGGCAAAGCCATCTTCTATCTCACTCGTTGCAGGTAGGGGCGCAAGCAGCCGAGAAATAATAGCAGGCCATGGGCATGGGTTTCATTTGACATTTGAATAACATTATTATTCTGTCTGCTGGGCTTGTATTAGTAATAATCTGTGGGCAGGCCAGCGCAGCGCAGCGGCGGGCGGCGTTTTGGGGTGCATTCCGAGTCACGCCGTCAGTGATGTCATCGCGCTGGAGATGTATTTCCGTAGCGCTCGAAATGAAAATCGAACACGAATGAGAGATTTTCGAGGGACAGAAAAAAAGAAAAAAATATAGTTCTAATAATGAAACGAGATGGCACTGACAAATAGCGAAGTCGGTGTGACCAGAAAAAAACTAAAATGACGAGTTGATATGATAACATTTTGATTTGTTTTCAAATTCGTAGGTAGCAAGTAGGTAGCAGTGTCTAATATTAAAACAGTAAAATAACAACGAAGTAACAAAAATATAAGTGAGAACGCAACGTAAATCTACTAGTTGAAGCATAAGCAATCAAAAAGTGTGTAAAATCCCCGCGCTCGACTGACACGACATGACAAGCATAGCCTGGCAACGTCGTGCGTGCGTGTTTTAGACCTAACTTCTAAACTTTTAGATTACTTTTGATCATTTCGTTATTTGCGAGCGCCATCTGCCGCCACTTTAAATCAACTTTTTTTTTCTTTATAGCTGCCAGAAAAATCCCCATTGAAAACGTATACAACAACCGGTCGTCTACGAAATCGAATTCTATTACACCCGTTTTCATGTATTTTTGTAGCATTCGAAATCTGAATTGCCAATAAATTAATACTCTATAATGGGGGATTTTACTGACAGCTTTAAAGAAAAAAACAGTTGATTTAAAGTGGCGACAGATGGCGCTCGCAAATAACGAAATGATCAAACTAGTAGATTAACGTTGCGTTCTCACTGATATTTTTGTTACTTCGTTGTTATTTTACTGTTTTAATATTAGACAGTGCTACCTACGAATTTGAAAACAAATCAAAATGTTATCAACTCATCATTTTAGTTTTTTTCTGGTCACACCGACTTCGCTATTTGTCAGGGCCATCTCGTTTCATTATTAGAACGATTTTTTTTTTCTTTTTTTTCTATTCTTCAAAAATCTCTCATTGTTTCAAAATCACAAAGAAACATCAAAAATATAGCTAAATGAAAACCAAATGAAAACACAAACACTTATCATATGATTGTCAGTGACGACATTTTGCGGCCACAGACTGAGGCCTCATTTCCACCTGCAAGTAAGTCTTCTGTGATAAATGTCCGACAGTCTGTCCAATAGCAACTTGCAAGTGTAAACACGGTTACACTTGCAAGTTGCTATCGGACAGACTTATAAAGATGATGAATTCTACTAGTAGAAATTCTGCAACGAGTGGGTCTGATGACCACTCGTTGCAGAATTCATAGGTGTGATTATTCAAAAATACCGATGTTAGGAATTCGCATGCGAATTTTTCAATTTCGAATTCGAATTCAAACTCGTGCGCTACGGAAATACAACTCCTGATTTGTCATAGTCATAGTCATAATGTTTATTGCATCATATTGGTTACATATAGATCTTAAGTATAAGTAAGATATTAAGTTTGCGTACCGAATCACCATGAGCGCGACAACGACATCCCGTGTGACGTCACTGATTGCGTCATAACATCCGCCATCTTGTGCTTACGCCACCCATGCTCCGAACCATAAGATAATCACCAATGATAATCACTGTGAGCGTCCTGTCAAAACTGTGACAGTTGTTTGTTTATATTTACTACAGCACCGTATTTTTTATCAAAAAAAATAATTAAAAACCGTATCCGTCTGAATCGGCGAGTAGAAGATACGTCCTCAGCGTCAATGTTTCTTCTACATTATCCATCTTCCGTTAAATTCTAATGGCCCCAGTACAGGTTGGCCGACCATGGTCGGCGACCATGACCGGCGATCATTTAGTGAGAGTGTTCACACGATCGCCGGTTTCATTCTGCGTTGGACTGGCCGTGAGGATGGATGTGTGCGGCTTATGCAATTTACATTGACAGCGCTTTTAATTTATTACGAGAATGATTCTATATTAATAGAGTCTGGATCTTGTATAATATGTCTAGATAAATGTAATTATGCATTAAAGTAATAATAGACATATTTATCATAACACCCAGACACAGAAAAAACAAATACTTACATCATATCAATACTTCTTGGGCGGGGATTAAACCCAATTTAATAATAATAATGTATTCATAATGTTTGATTCATTTTATTTTTATTTACTTAATTTTAGATAACGAAACAGAATACTCCTAAACATCTTGTGAATTTAAGTGTATTTTATTATCCTTTGAATAAAAAATATATTTTTTCAAAGATATACAACATCAAGGATATTTTTGACAATGTAATATGCTCCACAAAATGGCCTGATTGCGAAAAAAATCAATAAATTAAAATATCCTACACGTCAGTCAACGCAGAAATATTCAGATGAACTGAATGATCGGCCAACGTGTGAACGCTCTTTGTGGCCTGCGACAAACTCCCTTTGAATCGTGCACGAAAAACCGACACGGGACGGATCGCCGGCGATCATTGCTCACAGTCAACAATCACACGCAAACCGCCCCTTTACACGATGGCCCAACATGGTCGCCGACCATGATCGGCCATCGTGTACTGGGGGCATTAGTGGTCGGAATTTGAGGTTATTCAGTGAGCGTAATAGCATCTACACACGTTCCGATCCGACCGCCGATTTGGTCTGCTCAAAACCAAATCTGGACGTGTATAGCGTAGTCGTCCGACCATAATTATTATTATTCGTGTTTGACGCGGTCTGTCGGAATTGGTTCGCACGAACTTCACTTCCTACCAAATCGGAACGTGTGTAGGCTTCCAATCCAACTGGACCAACTTGGCAGTGTTGACAGTTTTGGAGGTTTCCCCCAGATTTAGGGAGAAAATATGTAAAAGTGGAAATATTTAAAGCAGGTAAAACTAATTTTAAGGGATTTTCAGAGGATTCAATTTAATGCTCGTTCATGAGTTTTACGTAGAACTGAACGAACGAAAGGTCTAATTATGGCCATGGCTAATTATGGACATGGTTAAAAACTCGCAATTTGTCGTAAAACTAAATATTAACACACCTTATCAATGAGTGTTGCTTTTAGTAAATATTTAGCATGTTTTAGTATTTTCATGAAAATTACAGAAAATTAAAAAATAGATAAGTAATGAAATTGAATTCTTTATACTTACGTAATAAAACATTAAAAACAGAAAATATTTCGCTTTTTAATCTATCTATTGCAAGCAAATCGATGTTTTTTATAAATAATAATATTAATATTGGGAGATTAGCAGTGGCTGACAACACTGCAACAACAGCTAGGTGCGGCCAGACAAAGGGGGCTACCGGCTAAGAAATATGGGTATGGGTATGGGCTTCATTCAACTGTCATTTGATTTCCTTATTTTGATAGATTTTTGCTGCTTTGTTCTGTTGAACGTCGCTAGCTAGCTATCGTTATACCCGACCTTACAAAACAAGGAACTGATAGCGACTATTTTCTTTGTTAGATTGACTTAAAGTTCCCAAAAACGTATGAAGTTCATATCCATTTTAGGTATTTAGGTAACCGCGTAACCTAGGTAAGTTACGCGGTAGCCCCCCAAATCGGAACGTGTGTAGCGCCGACCGATTTGGTGCGGCAGATTTGGTTTGAACGTGTGTAGACGCGGATCAGATCTGCAGTTTAGTTCGCTCGCACCAAATCGGTGGCGGTCGGATAGGAGCGTGTGTAGTGGTATCATGAGCGCGATCACGATTGTTCCGAATCGTTGAGAGGTCCCAATCCCAACTGTCATAAGCGCGATATCTAAATCGGTACGGCGGGGGGGCGCGCGCGCCCATAGATGTATTATTTCTGAATAATATAATACATCTATGCGCGCGCCCGCCCCTGCTATCGCTGTCAGGTTGTCAGTGGCCAGTGCTAAAATAGATTTTAGTCTATCGAAATGTACCTTTGTTTGTTTGTCGAGGTTTGACCTGTTCTGTCGAGGTTCTGTCCGTTCTGTCCTCAGAACATTCTATATAATGAGCGATTTTCTGAGAGGCCATTTAAAAAAAAAAAAAGCTTCCAATTGCTTCACTAGATGGCGTTGAATAAGTATGTACATGTCTATGGTATATTTTGGTATGAAACATATTTAAATTAATGACTTTTTAAAAACCCAAAGGAAACTAATAATATATTAAATAAGTACTACTGTGAGGAACAGAAACGAAATAGGTAAATTTAAAGATTTAGGTAAATAAATAACATCTGTCTGACGTTCCGTTTTACGTAAAAAAGTCGCGTCAAAGTAAAATTTATAACGTTCCGTTCCTTCTAGCTGCATAGGTGGGACAGCGCCATCTAGTGACTGAGCTTTCAGAAAATCGCCCATTTGTGACAATAACTAAAAGCTTTATTTATTGTTCTGAGGTTCTTGCTCAGGGGGGGTCAACTTTGTATGGGCATTTAGCGACATACCTATTGGGGATTGTTCTGTGTTGCAATATAGAAGGAGTTTTTTTGTTGAAGTGTATTAGTAGTTTCAATTTTATTTCTTTCTTACTAATGTTTATTAATTTAAATGAATTTAATCTGGAAATTAAATGATTTTATCGAACTTTTACATGAATTGGTTAAAAACGTGTATTTTCAATATTATTTACATTATTTACCTCTTGTAGTCAATTAATTTTATAGTACTATAGCAACACTGAAAAATTTTCAACCAAATAAATATTCAAAATGGCGTTTGTTGTTGTTTGTTTGCGGTTCGGTGTACTTCGTTCCTAAATCAATCAACACACTTTTTGCTATAGCAGTTCCCGATATATTCCATTACATTGTTACATTATCTGCGTCGAGTCGAGCCCTTGCTCCTCCGCAATAGTGTTGAGTTGTGGTTATAATCGTGCGTGCTCCCGGTTGTGATTTCGAGACATTGACTCTTTTTTTCGTTATAAGTTTAATTATGGCTGATAACATTCGACGAAAATGTTTAAAATGTGGCCGATCACCAAAGGAAGACTCGGACATTCGGCTATATAGATTTCCTAATCCTGGATCAACTAACGAGTCGCGGTAAGGAGAACTCACTTATTTCCATGCTCCCTTACCGGTGTTTATTATGGTTCTTATACATCCAAGGTCCACCTTGGGACACGGACACTTTTCAGAGAAAACAAAAAGTTTGGAACTATTAGCAATAGTTGCAAATACTGGTGTGGGAGCGGAGGTGTGTGTTTAGTTTATTTTGTTTGCGGTTCAGAAGTTAGTTTCCTTCCTCTATAATAATTTAAAGTAACATTATTTTATTTTGTTTTAGTTGTGTTGCATGGGCCAAGTTTTGTTTTTCTGATATGGACAACAGTGAGTGGCCCTCGGTGGATTTCCATAAAAAACTTTATGCTGAACATAGAATGTTATGCAACTATCATTTTAAAGATTCTGCATTCACTGATTTTGCTCAGAAAAAGCTCAATCGATATGCTGTTCCAGATGTTCAATGTGTAGAGGTAACTACCTATTATTAAATTATGAAAATAAATAACTTTAAATTAGATAACACTACTTAGCAAAGCAACCATCATATGACAGCTAGATGGCTTTAAAGTGGTATTCTTTATTTATACTAATATTATAAAGCTGAAGAGTTTGTTTGTTTGTTTGGTTGAACGCGCTAATCTCAGGAACTACTGGACCTGTTTAGAAAATTCTTCGAACATTAGAAAGCTACATTCCTCCGGAGTGCCATAGGTATTCTATCCCAATATTCGCACGGGAACAGGTACCATGCGGGTTAAACAGCGATGATCCACTAGTATTGAATAAACATAAAACCAATCAGCTGAGTAGGTCTATCTCATCTTGAGTGTAAATTTTTGATACACAACTATAGATTGTTTTCAGCAAGTACATGATCCATCACAGCACGTCATGGAACCTATGCCAGGTCCATCAACTTCTAAGCATAAAGTGATAGAAGCTCAAGCAGGCCCATCTCGCATACTTAAGGACATTACAAATATCAAACCAATCACAAGGGTATGTATTATATTTTATTTGATGACAAAATAATGATATATCTACATAAAGTATGTAAAACTATTGATGTCAATTGCTGCTTATTGATTTATCTATAACTTGTATTTGATAGTATACCTATGTTTAGTTTCTATGTTTACATTTCATACAATTAGTTTTTGTAATAATTAACCATCAAAACATGAAGTAAGAAGCACAACCAGGGCCTTCTCATATTCCTATGATGGTCATAATAAATATTAAAGCAGTTTCCAAGGTATAAAATTAATATAAGAATAATGGAAAAAAGCTACTATGTTTGTGTACCATAGTTTTAATATACCTTCTCTGATTTTTTTGTGTATGGCTGAGTGTGTATCTAATTTATAGAATACCACCATCAAAAGAAAACAATTCTCTAATGCAAATCTTTTTGCAAATGCTAACTTGATTGTTATGTATGTGTGCAACATTAAATAAACATAAAACCAATCAGCTAAGTAGGTCCATCAAATCTTGAGTGTTGTGCTTTAATTTTTGATACAGAACTATTGATTGTTTTCAGCAAGTACATGGTCCATCACAGCATGTCATGGAACCTATGCCAGGTCCATCAACATCTAAGCATGAAGTGATAGAAGCTCAAGCAGGCCCATCTCACATACTTAAGGACATCACAAATATCAAACCAGTTGCAAAGGTATGTATATATTTTATTTGATGACAAAATATTTATATCCTATCCTACTATAATATTATAAATGTAAAAGTTTAGATGTTTGTATGTTTGTTACTCAATCAAGCCAAAACGGCTGAACGGATTTGGCTGAAATTTGGGACACAGATACTTTGTAGCCTGGAGAGGATCATAGGCTACTTTTTATCCCGGAAAAATATCACATTCCCGCGGGATAACGTCGTGTAGTCCACGCGGCAGAAGCCGCGGGCGGAAAGCTAGTAATATTATCATGGAAAAACGAAAATCTACAACCTTTGTGTACCATAGTTTTTATATACTTACATTCTCAATTTTTTTCTGTGTAACTGAGTGTGCATCAAATTAATATTTACCTATTCATTTCTATTTTACAGTCTATTAGAGCCAGTAATGAAAATAAATCGGAGAAAGAGAAAAACTTATTAAAGAAGTGTAGACTTTATGTCAAGAAAATTAGTAAGTTGAGAAAAACTATTAAGAACAAGAAGAAACTTGATAGTTTAACTCTTCTGCTTGAAAATGATTCCTTCGCAAAACTGGCGAAGAGGTTAACCCCGTCTTTTGCAATACTTTTGCAATCACAATTAAGAAATGTTAGAAAACAAAGAAAAGGTAGAAGATGGACTTTCAATGAAAAACTGATTGCGTTAAGGCTATATAAAAGATCGCCTATGTGCTATAGGCTCTTAAGAAGAATGTGGTGCTTACCAACTCCAGCAACACTAAAATCTTTATTAAGTAAGTTTGAACTGACCGTTGGTATAAACCAGAACATTCTCAATACTCTGCAAGAGCACGCCAAAAGCCTACAGTCATCGGATAATGAATTTATTTTAATGTTTGACGAGATGTCATTAAAAAAGCATTTAGAATATAAAACTAAATTGGATATCATAGAAGGGTACCAAGACCACGGGCCCCAGCATGGACGGTCTGAACAAGAAGCCACCCATGCATTAGTATTTATGGTGGCTGGAATTAGAAAAAAAGTAAAGCAACCCATTGCTTTTTATTTGTCCAGTGCATATGTTACTGCAGACAGATTGACAGTAATTATCAAGGAGGTAATTATATGAATATCATTCATGTGTTGCCATTAAACCCTTATATGAGTTAAGAACCTGTTATACATTTGGTGTTTGTAGACAAAACACTAGAGTACTCTGAGATGTAGCATGTAATATCTCATATTATATCAAAATACTTGTGTGCTCATGCTTCAGGCTGTATCCACATAGAACAGAATGGTGTGTTTTTAAGCAACATAATTATCTCTTCTTCAAAATCCTATTAGTTGCATAAGACAAACTCCTCTGCTTCACACTTTCTACTTTGTTGAATTGGGTGTTTGACTGTTGTTGAAATGTAAATATTTAATTATGACATTCAGAAATATAACATTATTGAATAACAAATGTAAAAAAAGAAATTCAATATGTATTATAATAAGCGAATTATGAGCTACTTAATGGTGACTCTAGCTATCTCTTTCTAAAACGAAATTTTCTATGGCGAGAGTATGGCGCTATAGAAATGTGACGTCACGTTTCTATAGCGCTCTTCTTGTCTAATTTGAAAGTTTGATGCTCTATATCTCTGAATATATGCAAGATATTTAAAAATAAATACATATGTTGTGTTGCTACTAATTAAATGAACATTTTAAGTCAATAAAAAAAATCCAGTCAAGTACCCAATTCCGGATAGTAAACTGCGCATCAGTGGAGCATGACAACTCTTAACAACAAATTCAGATGCACAGTCCTTCTCATAGTAGTAGTCGTAGTCTAGATACAGTAGATCAGATACATACTTAGCTATAAAAATAATTTATTCTCTGCCTCTTTGTCTCTTGTCATTAATTTTAAAAAGTGTGTTATTTAATTGCAGGTTCTACATGCATGTTTTAATATAGGCCTAAAAATTGCTGCAATTGTATGCGATATGGCTGGAGTAAACCGAAGGGCCTTAACAATTCTCGGTGCAACCAAAGAGCAGCCATACTTTTCCATATTAAATAACGAAGTGGTTGCATTGTTTGATCCACCACACTTACTCAAGAGTTTTAGGAATCTTTTTTTGAAGTACAACATCAGATGCACCACAAATATACAGTCGAATACTCAGACAGGACAAAGTAATTATTATATATATTTTATACTAACATACATTTTAAAATCGATATATGAAGCAATGATCATTTTTAAACTTTTCCTGCTTTTCAGGTTTGGCAAAATGGAGTCATATCAAGGATTTTTACGAATTAGATAATAGAAATAAGAATTTCGTTTTTGCACCTGCTCTTCGTAAAGAGCATTTAAACCCTAACACGAGAGAAAAGATGAGGGTAAAGTTGGCCGCACAAGTTTTAAGCCACTCTGTCGCTGCCGGCATGTTTGCTAAAATAGCCACAGGTAAATAATACCAAAATTTGTTTTTGTTTTCTGCACTTCTTTGTCGCGTTAAGACAACTATCCACCTTAATTTACTTATAGCATTTTTTTATAATTCTGACTCTCCTCTTTACGTGTTATTTCAGGGGAATTGCCATCAGAAGCTACAGCCACAGCAGACCTAATATCGAACATTGACAAATTGTTCGATTTGATGAACAGTAATAGTCCGGACTTACGAAGAGGGAAGCCATTTTCAACAAATTTTTCACAAAATTCACCACATGCGAATTTTTTTAATATTATGAAAAAATATATTGCAAACATGCAATTTGTGGGTAGTTCACAAACGCCACCATCACAACAAGGTTGGATATGGTCAATCAATGCAGTAGAGCGGTTGTGGAGAAATTTATGTATGAAACATCGTAATATTAAAAGTTTATCAACTCGTCGACTGCAGCAAGACCCAATCGAAAATTTATTCGGCACCATACGAGCCAATTGTGGAGCTAACAGCAATCCGACTGTTGGACAATTTATAGCTGCTCTAAAAACAGCGATCATGTCCAACCTTGCCCATTTGTCGAGTGGGAATTGTGAACAAGACGAGAATAAATGTATAATTAACAATTTTAAGAAAATATTTACACCCACACCCATGCGCACTGCCGATGACGCCGAACAAGAGTTGGAAAAAACGCCTTGTTTGCAAAAAGATTCAGTAGATGAATGTTTTACAGAACTTTCGTCTACTGAATCTGCAGAATTACAGGCGTGTGCGTATGTGTGCGGGTATTTGTTAAAAAGAAAAAAGAACTATTGTAAAACTTGCAACGAATTTTTATTACAAAAAGAGGTTGATAATAATTTAATTAATTTCATGCAATTTAAAGAATACGATGATTTAAAAAAATCGCTTACGTATGCATCGAAGTCGCTTGTACACTGTGTGGAATCTTGTGCGACAATTATAAATGATCTTTTGCGCACAAAATTCCACACATTAGAAATAAGGAAAACGATTACGAATATTGTTAAAACAAAAGTAGATTTTTCGTTTATGACATGTCACCAAAATGAAAATGTAGATTTTATTGTGAGTAATGTGTTTTATATATGCGTTAAGAGGTTCTGTACTTTAAAAAACCGCCAGTATAAGGAAGAGACGTCCAACATGTTATTAGGAAAAAAAATTAATATATTAAAACATAAGTAAAATTTATATGCACTTGTTTTCTTTAAACCTTATCTTAAAGCAATGTTTTTCTAGAGTTTCAAGCGTTTCTTCCATGTACTATTCTTCCGTTTGAGGTATCTACATAATATATCGTATCGTATAATACCATATACGATATAATATATACATAAGTACCTCAAATAGAAGAATAGTACATGGAAGAAACGTTTGAATGAAACTAATGATTGAGGACCTTTTAAAATTTCCCGCCTTCAATTTTTCAAATCTCCCGCCTTACTAGTTTCGTTGGGGATTACGACAGATGGCGGTAAGTCGATATGGTCTACCCTTTTTTTGTATGGAGTTGACATTCTTCTCCTTGTGAGTAATATTATTCTATGTTCTTGCTCTTGTTGCTCTTGTTCTGTCTGTCAGTCACTGTGACACTGATTTGTTTTCTTTCGAAGTTTCAGTGGTTTCAAATAACCTGAAAAACTTTAAAAATCATTAATTTCGACATAGTTTATAAGTAACTTGTAATTTTAGCCATTTATCGAAATCGCTTAGTATTACAATGTCGATAGAAATAGAATCAGCAGAGTAAGTACCTACCTATCTAAAACGAACACAAATTGCTTGCAAAATGAAATCAAGTTTTTTTATGTTTTGTTCATTTGAATTCAACAAATGGTCAAAGTTAATGAAACAAATATTCCATACGAATGTGTTTTTATTGTTTCTTAAATTTGTTTCAGTGTTATCAGATTAATTCAGCAGTATTTAAAAGAGTCTAATCTCACTAAAACATTACAGACCCTGCAAGTAAGTAATAACAGCATCATTGTTGTCTTTTATCAAGTTTTGGTGTTTAAGTAGTGTATTTATGTTATATATAACCACCAACAGGATTTACATTAATAATATACAGTAAAGATAGTATTACAATACGAGTTACCAAGTACAAGTATGAGTCTTATGCCAGTATATTCAGAGGCGACTTTACTTTGGGAAGAGCCTTTGAATAGCGTTCGAGTATTCGATCAGCCATTAAGCTGTTACCTACCTGTTAAGTACGGAAGATGAATTGAGTTAACAGCTATAAAATAAATTATTATGATTACTGTGAGTTAGGCATACATGAAAAGAATGAAAGTCTGAAAATCTTTAGAATTAATTTGTAGGGAAAAAGGACAGACTACAATCGAGTATTCTATTTGCCTACTAAAGATCTGAAAGTGAGTTATTGCTTTATCAATTCCATTTAACAACTTGCAACGTTTTGCATAAAACTTTACCTGACAGTCACGGTTTATCATGAAAAAATACGATTTACTTACCACATTTTCGTGAGCCAGCCATAACGCAGTCCATTTTCATAAAAAAATGCCGTCTGCCAATGGGACAGCCACTGGTCGCATACCGGAAACTGTACCCTAATATTTATTAAAAAAGGCTATGCTTTTCCCCAGAAATGAGGCTCAGGGTTTTTCTAGCCTAAACTTAGGAACAACAAGTTTATCTTTATTTCTTGTGTTGAAGCATGAATATTGCTGTGCTTTACAATTAATGTATTATAATACTTTTCACATAAATTATATTTTCATAGATGTATTGTCCTGCAACAGTTAAAATGTTTATTTCTTTAAATAGATCTCTTAAAGAATCTCTCGATCGGAGGTTGTACATAGCGCAAATAGCCCTTTTTTGAAGCATGAATATACTTTGAATGTTAGCGGCTGAGCCCCCCTACAAAGGCCGTAGGACATAACACTGTGAAAATAACTAAAATAGATTAACCTTGCCATTTCAATATCGGTTAAAAGACTTAGTCTTCTTAACTGCAAATATTGCCGAACTGCCAAGGCTTCGATATGGTAATCCCATTGTAGTTGGGAGTCTAATGTAATACCTAGAAGTTACGTATTGTTAATGAATTCGACTATATCGCCGTCTAGTCTAATATGAAAATCAACTTGTCTTACATTAGGTAACGAAAATTTTAAACACTTAGTTTTCGTTGAGTTTAATGATAAATTATTACTATTACACCAATGTGATCTTTTTGAAAAAGCACTATTTACTTCGTCAGAACAGTCATCATCTCTGTCTACTTTAAGTACTAGAGATGTATCATCGGCAAATAGAACTGTCAAAAAAAACCACATCAAAAAAGTAAGAAATAATTCCTCACCAAATAAATAACGTAAGTACTTTGAAGTCGGGCGGGTTTTAACAAAAACAACAAAAAAATGTAAGTACTTACATGTTTCACGCCCGACTTCAAAGTACTTACCTTATTTATTTGGTGAGGAATTATTTCTTACTTTTTTGATGTGGTTTTTTTGAAGGCGGTTTAATTAATTTAAAATATTCTAAAAGTTGAGCATAAATTAATTTCTCAAAAATTTTACTTATTGCTGGTAGTATGGATATTGGTCTAAAATTGGCAGGGTTACTTTTGTCACCAGCTTTAAACAGAGGAATTATTTTACTATTTTTCATTAAATTAGGAATTATTAACAAATGTATAAGTGAAGACCCCTTCACTTATACATTTGTTAATAACTATTGCTATCACATTAATTATTGATTTGATGATACTTGTAGATATGCCCCAGTGATCTTCATTTGTTTTTAATGCTTTAATAATATCTTCGGTAGTGACATAGCTAAGTGCGGGCGCACATTGGGTCACTAGTCGCCGCCACCAAACGCGACCACAAGCTGCGGACGAGTATTTTCATACATTTTGTATAGCATCGGCGCAAAACGAGCGATCGGGTGGCCGCGTTCGAGCCACAAGCCATAGTAAAACCAAATAAGTATGTTGACTTCATACATACTATATATAGCATATATCATACTACTTCGGCCTACTGTATGGAAAAATTGGTTATACTGTGTTAGTGCTCGTTAGTACTATTATATATTCTGTGGTAGTGGCTCAGTGGCTGCGGCAGGTGGCCGCAGCTAAGCCACCAGTGGTCCCGATTAGTGGCCGCGATAGTGGCTCAATGTGCGGGCGCTCTAAAACTAAATATTTCCTGGCACTTATCAACACTAGATTCCATAAGAGACAGCGGTGTTGGGGCAAGAGTTAAGTCTGCTAGTAGTTTCTAATGGTATTCGAGCAAAAACCCTCTAAAATCACTAGCCACCCCAATATCCGATTCAAAAGTTTGATCACCAATTTTTAAGTTAAATTAATTAATTTTGCATTTTGTTTTACCAGTTTCTTGGTTTATAATACTCCAGGTAGCTTTTATTTTATTTTCAGATTATTTAATTTTATTTGAAATATACCTGGGTTTTGCCAAAGCATGTTCAGGAGTATGTCTATTTGGGCCAAATAGTTTCCTTCCAGGCGCGTCAAGAAAAGGAGGTTGCTCGACACACAGAAAGCGCTTGGAGGAGCTATTGGTCTATTAAACACCACCACGCACCAATCTCTTTAAAGCGTAAACTCATGGACATGTGGATACTTCCCATCCTCACATACGGCGCTCAAACTTGGTCTGCAAAACAAGAAACATAGGTCTGCCCTCGGGGTCAGTCAAATGGGGATGGAGCGCAGCTGGGCATTAAGTTAACCGACCGCATAATAAGAAATACGATACTGCGCTCCAGAACTCTTATTGCTGACGTTTCCCAAAAAGCAGCATTACTAAAGTACGACTGGGCCGGCATGTCTCCGACATGTCTGTGGCAAAACTCGCCACCAAATGGATCCCCACAGCTACACGTCCACGCGGAAGACCGAGATGGCGGTGGCGAGACGATCTTGACTCATATATGACTGACTGGCACACAACAGCTCTAAACCGCGCGAAATGGAAGGAAAGTGGAGATGCCTTTGCCCTGCAGTGGGACGACCGACACAGGCTGAAAATAATAATAAATAACATGCTTTCCTAAATGTTTTTGAATAGTTCTTAACATATTCAATGAAGTTAGGATCACAGGAAGTCGTTTTTTGAACATATAGTTCAAATAATTTTCTTCTGCTGTTATAAATACCAGGTGTGGCCCAGTCACTGAACTTCTTAAAATCATTACACTTTATAACTTTTTGTTTAAAATTTTTTTCTAAATTATTTTTCAACAATACCAAATAATGATTGATAAGAGTTATTAGCGTCAGAAGAAGAAGCTGGCAGACATTGTATTTTATCTAGTACAGTATTCCTAAATTTACTAATACCAAGTTTCGGTATTGGCGTGCAAATTACTTCGCGTTTAGGAGTAACATTATAGTGCACAAAAGAAGCTAGTTTTCCACTATGGTCGGATTAAAAAATATTTATCTTAATTACGTTACAGTTGGAAAAGGTGTTATCTAAGTAAGTAGCCGAAGTTAGCGTAATTCGCGTTAGTTCATTAAATGCGAAGCAAAATAAATGGTTAAAAAGAATTAAGGAATTTAATGGAAGGAGCCGCACGTGGCAAGGTTCTGCCTCGCGCGAGGCTGCTCGCTTGGTGACGGAGGACCCGCCTAATCACGTAAAAACGGCTGATCGGATTTTTATGCAATTAAAACATAGAATACTTTTTATCCTGGTTATTGGTCCCCTAAGTATTTTCTCGAATGTCCACGCGGACGAAGTCGCGGGCGGAAGCTAGTAAATAATAAGTGTCTGTTTCACAATTAAAAAGTTAGTTCTGAGTAGCTTAGGTACCAAGAACTTTTAGGGTACTTAAGATGATTTAGGTTTCTATACTCTATTTTCCCCCTGGGTTTGATTTTCGGAAAACTACGAAATGGGTTGCCTATTTGTTTTAAGAAGTAAGCCTACAAAGTTTCAAGTTGAAGTGTCTATTTTACCCCCTGATTTTTCATTCAAAATTTCACCCCTATTTCAACCTATTAGGGGTTGAATCATGTTCAGCGTGTTAAACATCAAAATAAATGCCATTTTTGCAATCGTCATCCCATAAAACCTCAATAACGACATCCATATCGATATTTAGGTTTATTTATCCCATTTGACCTCTAAGGGGTTGATTTTCGAAAAATACCAAATATGTGTTTGCTTATTTGTTTTACTTTCCGACCATAAGCCTAAATAATAAATTAAATGAAGGACTTTCCAGATACAACATTTCATCTTCCTTTTCACCCCTTCGGGGGTGGAGTTGTCAAGAACACTGACACAGGAAAATATAAATTTTCAATTGCCAGCCTAAATGCAAAATTTGAAGATCCTAACTTCAAAACTGACGGACTCTCATACACATATTCATCCCCTATTTTACCCCCTGGGTTTGATTTTGGGAAAATTACGAAATGGGTTGCCTATTTGTTTTAAGAAGTAAGCCTAAAAAGTTTCAAGTTCAAATTTCTATTTTATCCCGATTTTTCATTCAAAATTTCACCCCTATTTCAACCTTTTAGGGGTTGAATCATGTTCAGCGTGTTAAACATCAAAATAAATGCCATTTTTGCAATCATCATCCAATAAAACCTCAATAACGACATCCATATCGATTTTTAGGTTTATTTATCCCATTTGACCTCTAAGGGGTTGATTTTCGAAAAAATACGAAATTTGTGTTTGCTTATTTGTTTTACTTTCCGACCATAAGCCTAAATAATAAATTTATTGAAGGACTTTCCAGATACAACATTTCACCCTTCTTTTCACCCCTTCGGGGGTGAATTTGTCAAAAACGCTGACACAGGTAAATATTAATTTTTAATTGCCAGCCTAAATACAAAATTTGAAGATCCTAACTTCAAAACTGACGGACTTTCATACAAACATTCATCTCCTATTTCACCCCCTTAGGGGTGGAATTTCCAAAAATCCTTTCTTAGTGGATGCCTACACTGTATAACGTATCTATGTGCAAAATTTGAAGTCTCTAGATTCAGCGGTTTGGGCTGTGCGTTGATATCTCAGTCAGTCAGTCAGTCAGTCAGTCAGTCAGGACTTTGAATTTTATATATATAGATATTAGGTGCGATAGTTAGATTTTTCTAACGTTATGCTATATGCGTTATCGAATATAACGTACACCCTTATTTATAACTAATAAATAGGCATTACCTGAAAATAAATATAAACTTTAACCCATATTCAACAAGCTTATGTAAGATTGAAGTATTAATAATCGTATTAAATAAACGGTTTATTATCTCTTGATTTCGCATACAGGAAGAGACAGGAGTCACATTAAACACAGTGGATAGCGTCGATGGGTTCTGCGCAGACATCAACAATGGTCACTGGGACACGGTGCTAAAAGCGACGGCGTCCCTGAAGCTACCGGACAAGAAGCTGATGGAGTTGTACGAGCAAGTGGTGCTGGAGCTGATCGAGCTGCGCGAGCTGGGCGCCGCGCGCTCGCTGCTGCGCCAGACGCACCCCTGCCTGCTCATGAAGCAGCAGGAGCCCGACCGCTACATGCACCTCGGTGGGTATTACACCTTCAAAGTAGCTCATTTTTGATATCTGGACATTTATCAGCTGATAAGTAAGAATTGCGATGTTCTCATGAAATTATTTAACAAATAATCATTTAAATAGTAGTGAAATCATGTCTAGGTATATCTAAAGACAGATTTACATTGATCCAGTAGCTCGATCCAGTGTCACTGGGATTGGCACTGGATCAATGTAAACATGTTTTACTGGACGCTGTACTGGATTGAAACATGTTTAGATTGATCGAGTGCCAATCCAGTGCCGACACTGGATCCAGCTACTGGATCAATGTAAATCTGGCTTTGGTCTCATTAACATTAATACTGTGATCGCATGAAAGCGATAATATGAAATCTTTTGCAGAAAACTTGGTGGCGCGTTCATACTTCGACCCGCGCGAGGCGTACGGCAGCGGCGGCGGCAAGGAGCGGCGGCGCGCGGCCGTCGCGTCGGCGCTCGCCGGAGAGGTGTCCGTCGTGCCCAGCAGCCGCCTGCTGGCGCTACTCGGGCAGGCGCTCAAGTGGCAGCAGCACCAGGGCCTGCTGCCGCCCGGTACCGCCCCCTACCTCTCGTGGAGTCCCCCCGCCACGTGTCCGTGCTGCCCGGCAGCCGCCTGCTGGCGCTACTCGGGCAGGCGCTCAAGTGGCAGCAGCACCAGGGCCTGCTGCCGCCCGGTACCGCCCCCTACTCTCGTGGAGTCCCCCCGCCACGTGTCCGTGCTGCCCGGCAGCCGCCTGCTGGCGCTACTCGGGCAGGCGCTCAAGTGGCAGCAGCACCAGGGCCTGCTGCCGCCCGGTACCGCCCCCTACCTCTCGTGGAGTCCCCCCGCCACGTGTCCGTGCTGCCCGGCAGCCGCCTGCTGGCGCTACTCGGGCAGGCGCTCAAGTGGCAGCAGCACCAGGGCCTGCTGCCGCCCGGTACCGCCCCCTACCTCTCGTGGAGTCCCCCCGCCACGTGTCCGTGCTGCCCGGCAGCCGCCTGCTGGCGCTACTCGGGCAGGCGCTCAAGTGGCAGCAGCACCAGGGCCTGCTGCCGCCCGGTACCGCCCCCTACTCTCGTGGAGTCCCCCCGCCACGTGTCCGTGCTGCCCGGCAGCCGCCTGCTGGCGCTACTCGGGCAGGCGCTCAAGTGGCAGCAGCACCAGGGCCTGCTGCCGCCCGGTACCGCCCCCTACCTCTCGTGGAGTCCCCCCGCCACGTGTCCGTGCTGCCCGGCAGCCGCCTGCTGGCGCTACTCGGGCAGGCGCTCAAGTGGCAGCAGCACCAGGGCCTGCTGCCGCCCGGTACCGCCCCCTACCTCTCGTGGAGTCCCCCCGCCACGTGTCCGTGCTGCCCGGCAGCCGCCTGCTGGCGCTACTCGGGCAGGCGCTCAAGTGGCAGCAGCACCAGGGCCTGCTGCCGCCCGGTACCGCCCCCTACCTCTCGTGGAGTCCCCCCGCCACGTGTCCGTGCTGCCCGGCAGCCGCCTGCTGGCGCTACTCGGGCAGGCGCTCAAGTGGCAGCAGCACCAGGGCCTGCTGCCGCCCGGTACCGCCCCCTACCTCTCGTGGAGTCCCCCCGCCACGTGTCCGTGCTGCCCGGCAGCCGCCTGCTGGCGCTACTCGGGCAGGCGCTCAAGTGGCAGCAGCACCAGGGCCTGCTGCCGCCCGGTACCGCCCCCTACTCTCGTGGAGTCCCCCCGCCACGTGTCCGTGCTGCCCGGCAGCCGCCTGCTGGCGCTACTCGGGCAGGCGCTCAAGTGGCAGCAGCACCAGGGCCTGCTGCCGCCCGGTACCGCCCCCTACCTCTCGTGGAGTCCCCCCGCCACGTGTCCGTGCTGCCCGGCAGCCGCCTGCTGGCGCTACTCGGGCAGGCGCTCAAGTGGCAGCAGCACCAGGGCCTGCTGCCGCCCGGTACCGCCCCCTACCTCTCGTGGAGTCCCCCCGCCACGTGTCCGTGCTGCCCGGCAGCCGCCTGCTGGCGCTACTCGGGCAGGCGCTCAAGTGGCAGCAGCACCAGGGCCTGCTGCCGCCCGGTACCGCCCCCTACTCTCGTGGAGTCCCCCCGCCACGTGTCCGTGCTGCCCGGCAGCCGCCTGCTGGCGCTACTCGGGCAGGCGCTCAAGTGGCAGCAGCACCAGGGCCTGCTGCCGCCCGGTACCGCCCCCTACCTCTCGTGGAGTCCCCCCGCCACGTGTCCGTGCTGCCCGGCAGCCGCCTGCTGGCGCTACTCGGGCAGGCGCTCAAGTGGCAGCAGCACCAGGGCCTGCTGCCGCCCGGTACCGCCCCCTACCTCTCGTGGAGTCCCCCCGCCACGTGTCCGTGCTGCCCGGCAGCCGCCTGCTGGCGCTACTCGGGCAGGCGCTCAAGTGGCAGCAGCACCAGGGCCTGCTGCCGCCCGGTACCGCCCCCTACCTCTCGTGGAGTCCCCCCGCCACGTGTCCGTGCTGCCCGGCAGCCGCCTGCTGGCGCTACTCGGGCAGGCGCTCAAGTGGCAGCAGCACCAGGGCCTGCTGCCGCCCGGTACCGCCCCCTACCTCTCGTGGAGTCCCCCCGCCACGTGTCCGTGCTGCCCGGCAGCCGCCTGCTGGCGCTACTCGGGCAGGCGCTCAAGTGGCAGCAGCACCAGGGCCTGCTGCCGCCCGGTACCGCCCCCTACCTCTCGTGGAGTCCCCCCGCCACGTGTCCGTGCTGCCCGGCAGCCGCCTGCTGGCGCTACTCGGGCAGGCGCTCAAGTGGCAGCAGCACCAGGGCCTGCTGCCGCCCGGTACCGCCCCCTACCTCTCGTGGAGTCCCCCCGCCACGTGTCCGTGCTGCCCGGCAGCCGCCTGCTGGCGCTACTCGGGCAGGCGCTCAAGTGGCAGCAGCACCAGGGCCTGCTGCCGCCCGGTACCGCCCCCTACCTCTCGTGGAGTCCCCCCGCCACGTGTCCGTGCTGCCCGGCAGCCGCCTGCTGGCGCTACTCGGGCAGGCGCTCAAGTGGCAGCAGCACCAGGGCCTGCTGCCGCCCGGTACCGCCCCCTACTCTCGTGGAGTCCCCCCGCCACGTGTCCGTGCTGCCCGGCAGCCGCCTGCTGGCGCTACTCGGGCAGGCGCTCAAGTGGCAGCAGCACCAGGGCCTGCTGCCGCCCGGTACCGCCCCCTACCTCTCGTGGAGTCCCCCCGCCACGTGTCCGTGCTGCCCGGCAGCCGCCTGCTGGCGCTACTCGGGCAGGCGCTCAAGTGGCAGCAGCACCAGGGCCTGCTGCCGCCCGGTACCGCCCCCTACCTCTCGTGGAGTCCCCCCGCCACGTGTCCGTGCTGCCCGGCAGCCGCCTGCTGGCGCTACTCGGGCAGGCGCTCAAGTGGCAGCAGCACCAGGGCCTGCTGCCGCCCGGTACCGCCCCCTACCTCTCGTGGAGTCCCCCCGCCACGTGTCCGTGCTGCCCGGCAGCCGCCTGCTGGCGCTACTCGGGCAGGCGCTCAAGTGGCAGCAGCACCAGGGCCTGCTGCCGCCCGGTACCGCCCCCTACCTCTCGTGGAGTCCCCCCGCCACGTGTCCGTGCTGCCCGGCAGCCGCCTGCTGGCGCTACTCGGGTGGCAGCGTGCACTATTTAAAACATGAAGCTTAACGGAAGCTATCGCACTTATAGTTCTAAGTAGACGGCATCGCCCGCGTAGACTACACGTCGTTATCCCGCGGGAATGTGAATTTTTTGAGATAAAGGTAGCCTATGTTCCTCTTCAGATTACAAAATATCTGGGTCCCAAATTTCAGCCAAATTCGTTCAGCCGTTTTGGCGTGATTGAGTAACAAACATTCAAACATCTAAACATAGATAGGATAGAAACGACAGTAGGATAATTTTGCATAATTTCAAGCAAAGCTGTCCAAAACGATGATAACTAAGGCTTGTTCCGTTTCCGGTTGCAGGCACGACGATCGATCTGTTCCGCGGCAAGGCGGCGATCCGGGACGAGGAGGACGACCAGTGCCCGACGCAGCTCTCCAAGATGATCAAGTTCGGACAGAAGTCGCACGTCGAGTGCGCCAGGTAACGCCCGTCGCAGACATACAGTGGCGGTCAGATAATTAAAGACAACGGTTGATTTTCATACAAACGAGGTGTCTTTGAAGCCTCGTTTCTCCGCCAAGCATTGACCTAGCTGTGATCTGATGATAGCCATCCAGGGATTGAATGGAGGAGATTCAGATCGCTATACACAAACAACTGATCTGATCAGCGTTCTAAGAGATATAAGAATCAAAGTTTTCAGTTTCTGGATTTCCATACAGTTTATGCAAATTTTGCGAATTTCTTAAACATATCCTTATATCTTTTAGAATGCTGATCAGAACAGTTGGGTGTGTTTAGCGATCTGAATCTCCTCCAATCACTCCCTAGAGTACAATCATCTGATCACAGCTAGGTCAATCCCTGGCGGAGAACCAAGGCTTCAAAGTTACCTCGTTTGTATGAAAATCGACTGGTGTTTTTAATTATGTGACCGCCACTGTACTTATATCATGTTCCATATTTAGGCGTCCATCCCACTGCTGCGGTTTCCGCTCCGGTAGACGGAGATGCGGCGTGAGTTTGTTATACACTGCGGGTTTTGTATGCAATCAAGATTCTACATTCATAGTTAAGAAGCGTACTACCATAAACCGGAGCGGTGTGCGGTGCAGTGTGTGGACTGCCTTAGTTTTGACCGTTTTGTGAAAGATTTACGAAAGTGACGTTTTGCGAAAGGGACCTCTTGCGAAAGTGACGTTTTGCGGAAGGAACATTCGGCGAGAGTGACAATATTTTTGCGATGACGATTTGCGAAAATGAAATCCGAACGAAAGCGGACATTCGAAACGAGTGATATTAATTATAAAAAAACAATTTGATTATTTTCGCTGCAACACGAGCATGACACACCACACTTTTACCGCTCACTCGATGCACACACACTACTTACACAGTGTCGCACACTTCTACTTTAACGTATCACTCTACACTTGTTTCGCCCCACACGGAGTATCCATCGTACAATATAGGTACTTGTGCGCAATGCAACTTTGTGTTGCAGCGAAAGAAAGCTATATTTTTTTTAATTTATAGTAGTTTGTGACGCCTGGGGGCCAATTCTCGCGCCTTTGATATGATATCGAATTAGATATAGGCCGCGCCACATAACTTGGCATTTTTTTTTTTTTTATCAGAGGGCGTTGATCGTCGTGGTTGGTCGGAAAAATAAGACATTCCCATGACATACCTAACTTTAGTTCCAGATATTGACACGCGCCAAGTTATATGGCGCGTACTGTCGAAATAAAATGGCGGATGTCAATTGAAACAGAATTTTCGTAGACACATTAAAGAAATGTCTATGCCTAGCGCTCGACTTGCATCGAGTGGTAAATGCCATCCAATGCAATATCGCGCGTAAAGTTGTATTTTAAGAAATTTTTGTGACATTTTCAGTATCAGATACCTATCAATACATGTAAGAATCGCCCTTCTGATTTGAGCAAATGTGTGATGTGCGTATGGGTGATGTCAGGTTCTCGCCGGACGGGCAGTACCTGGTGACGGGCTCGGTGGACGGGCTGGTGGAGGTGTGGAACTTCACGACGGGCAAGATCCGCAAGGACCTGCGCTACCAGGCGCAGGAGGAGTACATGACCATGGAGGAGGCCGTGCTGGCGCTGGCCTTCGCGCGCGACTCCGACACGCTCGCCGCCGGCGCCAACGACGGCAAGATCAAGGTGACACACACTTTTATTTTTTATTTGATTTGATTTTTATTTTTATTAAATTTTTGTTTAATTTTAATGTATTTTTATTTTATGTTTATTTAATTTAATTTAATTTATTTTTTTCTATTTTATTGACTTTTTTATTTTATATTTTTAAAGAAGGTTTACAGCTATCAAAAACAGTTAGTTAAAAACTCATGCAATGCAAATAAAAGATTCTAAAGCCAATTACAAACCCTCACATATAAATTTCATATAACAAACAACAAACTACATTATAATAATCTTAATTTTATAAAAATATGCCATAAGACCATATCACACTTACTTACAAAAAAGAAATATAAAATTGATAACTCGCATTTAGTAGGATTTTCCTACCCAAAGAAGTTCTGACCAATAGTTCGCCTAATAGTTGATAGCCGTGCTGATAGAAAATAGATCGTAGTCGTGCTCAGTACTATACCTGGCATAGGTATCACAACCTTGTATCATAAAAGTGTAATGCCGGTAACTTATGACTGGTTACATAACCATCTGCGGGCCGCTCCCGGACCGGAGCCCCGTGACGCGCTAGGCTACAACATTATTGCACAGCGACGTGGATGGGTCAGACAGTTATTTCGTTCTTCGGGCCAAATAACTTTTTGCCACCAATATAGTCGGTTCTTGGTCGTTCGATAGCGAGTAAAATTCATAATCGCGATAAAGGATTGCTAAAGGGCGCCACAGACGATCAGTCCGCTTCTTGGCAAAACGGTCTGTCAGTTGGCCGCAATCGGCCACACACTCACAGTTCCTTATAAGATTTAGAACTGATGGCTAATGCGCAGGCATAGTGTGTGGCCGCTGGGTGGCGCGGATCAATGCCGGACAGAAACTACCGACTTATATTTAAACTGAAGACTATCAACTGCTAGTGTGTGGCCTCAAAGCCGGTTTTCGACTATTGCCGACGGGGACGGACAATAATCGGTCTAGTGTGTGGCCGATGGAGGTCGCGAACGTCAGACGGCCGATGAAGGACGGCAAGTGGACAGATTGTTTGTGGGGCCCTCTATGTGTGATGACATCTGTGGTGTCGTGTGTGTCGGCAGGTGTGGAAGGTGTCGACGGGGCAGGTGCAGCGCAAGCTGGAGCGCGCGCACACCAAGGGCGTCACCAGCCTGCAGTTCACGCGCGACGCCGCGCAGCTGCTGTCGGCCTCCTTCGACCGCACCATCAGGTACTGTAAGGTGCCACGGGGCAGGTGCAGCGCAAGCTGGAGCGCGCGCACACCAAGGGCGTCACCAGCCTGCAGTTCACGCGCGACGCCGCGCAGCTGCTGTCGGCCTCCTTCGACCGCACCATCAGGTACTGTAAGGTGCCACGGGGCAGGTGCAGCGCAAGCTGGAGCGCGCGCACACCAAGGGCGTCACCAGCCTGCAGTTCACGCGCGACGCCGCGCAGCTGCTGTCGGCCTCCTTCGACCGCACCATCAGGTACTGTGTCCACGGGGCGGGTACTATTATGTGTATGATGTATTTACCGAACCTCCTCAACTTTCTCCAGCCTTTGTCCATTGATAATAAGAAAGGGTCTAATCAAATAAGTCAATGTGACGCACCAACTGATGCACAATTCGCTCGCGCCGCCTCTCCTTGATCGAGCGCTTAGGTTATTTCGGTGGACTAAAGTCTTTCATGTGTGCATGTGTTAGAGGATCAGCGTGTATTCGAACGTTCTGTTACATTCTTCACGTGTATGATGATGATGTCCTCCTAGACGTATCCGTCGACGGCGACACCCTTATCTCACGTTAGCCTGGGTCCTTGCATGGGCGCGAGCGTGACTAGTAAAGCTAAACTTGATTTCGAAAGTCCTGTTGCAGGAAGTACAATAAAGAGTCCCACTTGAGTTAGTTATATGTGTAGTCATAGGAGGGCTTGGGCCGAGCTTTTTGGATCTGACGTTTGGTGTTAAAATCTTCAGGACCGGCACGTTCAAAGTTTTCTAAGCCCGATTTGACAGGAGTTTTTGCAGCAGGGCTTACGCTCCGATCCCAAAACACTTGACATAGCATCATATTCCCAACGCGATCGTGATTGTCGCCTCCTTAAATAAAATTCAATTGTTTCTATTTCTGTTGATTGCTAGGCAGCCATTACACAGTCAATCCAGATCGCGATCATCAATCGTGATCATCGATCGCGATCGAGATTTACTTTGAGATATTTTGCGATCAAGATCGCGATCAGTCAATCAACTTCCGTACTTCCGTAAACAGTCAATCTGGATCGCGATAATTGATTTTGATCGCGGATCGCGATCGAGATTGACTGACTAATGGCTGCCTTAGGGCTTCACCAAATCCCTTCTTTAAAACGCAATCCGAGAGGCTCGCCCTAACAGTTCGCTGTCCGCAGGATCCACGGGCTGAAGTCTGGCAAGATGCTGAAGGAGTTCCGCGGGCACACGTCGTTCGTGAACGAGGCGGTGTTCACGATGGACGGGCACCACGTGGTGTCCGGCTCGTCGGACGGCCACGTGCGCGTGTGGGCGCTGCGCTCCGGGGAGTGCCTCGCCGCGCACGCGCCCGCCCCCGGGGACCCGCCCGTCAACGCGCTACTGCTCATGCCCAACCACCCGGACCACGTGGTGGTGTGCAACCGGACCAACACCGTGGTGGTGTGCAACATGCAGGTACCGGGGACCCGCCCGTCAACGCCCTGCTGCTCATGCCCAACCACCCGGACCACGTGGTGGTGTGCAACCGGACCAACACCGTGGTGGTGTGCAACATGCAGGTACCGGGGACCCGCCCGTCAACGCCCTGCTGCTCATGCCCAACCACCCGGACCACGTGGTGGTGTGCAACCGGACCAACACCGTGGTGGTGTGCAACATGCAGGTACCGGGGACCCGCCCGTCAACGCCCTGCTGCTCATGCCCAACCACCCGGACCACGTGGTGGTGTGCAACCGGACCAACACCGTGGTGGTGTGCAACATGCAGGTACCGGGGACCCGCCCGTCAACGCCCTGCTGCTCATGCCCAACCACCCGGACCACGTGGTGGTGTGCAACCGGACCAACACCGTGGTGGTGTGCAACATGCAGGTACCGGGGACCCGCCCGTCAACGCCCTGCTGCTCATGCCCAACCACCCGGACCACGTGGTGGTGTGCAACCGGACCAACACCGTGGTGGTGTGCAACATGCAGGTACCGGGGACCCGCCCGTCAACGCCCTGCTGCTCATGCCCAACCACCCGGACCACGTGGTGGTGTGCAACCGGACCAACACCGTGGTGGTGTGCAACATGCAGGTACCGGGGACCCGCCCGTCAACGCCCTGCTGCTCATGCCCAACCACCCGGACCACGTGGTGGTGTGCAACCGGACCAACACCGTGGTGGTGTGCAACATGCAGGTACCGGGGACCCGCCCGTCAACGCGCTGCTGCTCATGCCCAACCACCCCGACCATGTGGTGGTGTGCAACCGGACCAACACCGTGGTGGTGTGCAACATGCAGGTACCGGGGACCCGCCCGTCAACGCCCTGCTGCTCATGCCCAACCACCCGGACCACGTGGTGGTGTGCAACCGGACCAACACCGTGGTGGTGTGCAACATGCAGGTACCGGGGACCCGCCCGTCAACGCCCTGCTGCTCATGCCCAACCACCCGGACCATGTGGTGGTGTGCAACCGGACCAACACCGTGGTGGTGTGCAACATGCAGGTACCGGGGACCCGCCCGTCAACGCCCTGCTGCTCATGCCCAACCACCCGGACCACGTGGTGGTGTGCAACCGGACCAACACCGTGGTGGTGTGCAACATGCAGGTACCGGGGACCCGCCCGTCAACGCCCTGCTGCTCATGCCCAACCACCCGGACCATGTGGTGGTGTGCAACCGGACCAACACCGTGGTGGTGTGCAACATGCAGGTACCGGGGACCCGCCCGTCAACGCCCTGCTGCTCATGCCCAACCACCCGGACCATGTGGTGGTGTGCAACCGGACCAACACCGTGGTGGTGTGCAACATGCAGGTACCGGGGACCCGCCCGTCAACGCCCTGCTGCTCATGCCCAACCACCCCGACCACGTGGTGGTGTGCAACCGGACCAACACCGTGGTGGTGTGCAACATGCAGGTACCGGGGACCCGCCCGTCAACGCGCTACTGCTCATGCCCAACCACCCGGACCACGTGGTGGTGTGCAACCGGACCAACACCGTGGTGGTGTGCAACATGCAGGTACCGGGGACCCGCCCGTCAACGCCCTGCTGCTCATGCCCAACCACCCCGACCACGTGGTGGTGTGCAACCGGACCAACACCGTGGTGGTGTGCAACATGCAGGTACCGGCTGTTTATTATATAACGGCGTCCGGAGCGCCACCTGCGGCGGTCCGCAAAGTCGAGTTGCAATGTCCTTATTTCGTCTGTGGGGCGCTCGATCGTCTGCAGGCGCCCGATAACGGCGAATGACAGCTGTATTCTCTTCCGTCTGTCACTACTTGTGGTAAGATGTAAGGTTATCTACCGCATGGCGCGTGGGCGATAATTAATTCATAATTTGTGAATCTCCCATTGAATGTTAGTTTGGTTATTAGTATAAGTTTCGCGAGGTCGCAATTGTTGTTTTAATTTGTGCAAGTGACGGCTCACCTGTGTACCTCACACGAGATTGATGGGCGACTTCGTGTCGGTCAATGACTGACCGGTGCGGAAAATTATCTTCGAGAAATTAATCTTTAGAGGGTTGGTATGCCAGGGGTAGTCCAGGGTTGATAGGATCACCGAAAATCCGTCACGTTGAGTTGATACTTCGTGGCGTACCAGCGAACGAGAGGCCTCGACAAATCTATAGAAATTGTAAGTGATATTTAATAATTAGTTTTAATTAAGTAGTCATTTAGTATTTAGTTTAGTCGCCCTTCGATACAGGGCTGGTAGCAGAGCAGCGGTGGCTAAAGGTGTGGACACATTCACCATACCGGGACTCGGTCCCGGTTCGACCTTTCCGTTATTCACCACCCGGATCACGTGGTGGTGTGCAACCGGACCAACATCTGAAGCAAAAATCTAGAGTGCTCATAATTAGAGGAGTTTCATCAATAGAGCAGTTACCCTGATTTTGCATTGCTTTTAATTTATTACTTTTGTTTGTTCTAGTTAAAAATTAAGTTGATTTAACTTATTTATTCTGGAACTTTCATGTTTTTTCACATACTTACTCTCGAGAGTGCCTATTATATTTAAATGTGTTTATTGTTTTACCTTCACCGTTTTCCAATTCTTTCTCGTGTGTTGGTTGTTTAATGTACACACGGCGGCACATCAGACTATACATGATGACCTTGAGACCGCCTTTATGTCCTACGTAATAAAGATAAAGATAAAGATAAAGATAAAAATATTCTTTATTCACTTAGACATAATATATATGTAGGTACTTATGAATCGTCAATATTTTCCTACCACCCATTCAAGACTTTTTTAAATAATTAAATTAATAAAAGCTGTTATCGCAGTTCAACTGTTTAACTTGATGTGCTGTCGAGTGAACCAAAAATGTTTTTTTAAATATCCTATTGAGACTTAGAACTGTTGTTTTTCAGTGTAATGAAATACCTATTTGGTGTTTCAGGGCCAGATCGTGCGGTCGTTCTCTACGGGGCGTCGCACGGCGGAGGGCGGCGCGCTCGTGACGGCGGCGCTCAGCGCACGCGGCCGCCTGCTGTACGCCGCCGGGGAGGACCTCGTGCTCTACGCCTTCTGCACCGCCACCGGCAAGCTGGAGCGGACCATCACCGTGAGTGTACCGCCCGCTGTACGCCGCCGGGGAGGACCTCGTGCTCTACGCCTTCTGCACCGCCACCGGCAAGCTGGAGCGCACCATCATCGTTATACCGCCCGCTCCACTCACATTTCAGATGTCGACTCGTACAGTAATCGGACGCTACATTTCAGAATAGCAATATCGAACCCAGACTCAAAGACAGTAGAGACTGTGTCAGTTAACTTTGCGCGTGACTGGGACATTTTTGGTGCTAGTACAATTTTTTGTCCTAAGATTAAGCTAAAAGATTAGTATTCGCGCGCAGACTTATCTGGCTCGCACTCTAGTCAAGGTTATAATTTAGGTACGGACGGCTGCACGACAGACTACACAAAACTGTCAAAATTCTCCAATCGACTTTCAACCATAACTCTGGAGTATTATGTTCAATACCGTTTGTAGATATTTGACATTTTGTGGTAGTTTGAAGTGCAGGCGACTGTACATTAAAACATTAAAAAAATGATTCAGTATAATATGTAAGTACTATCTTTTTCTCGTCGAATTAAACAAGCATATGAGTGCGAGTGAAGTATCGTTTGTTTGCAGATCCACGAAAAGGCGGTGATCGGTATAACGCACCACCCGCACCAGAACCTGCTGGCCACCTACGGGGAGGACGGCCTGCTCAAGCTGTGGCGGCCCTAAGCTCCCTAAGGCCCTCTGCATACTCACCGCCCGCGCGACACCTAAAGGCGCCCATTCTGTTGGCTATATCGGTTGCGCAAATGCCATTCTTGGAATTCTCGAAATGCTACGGTATCTCGATACGTTTTGGATTAGGACTGATGGAAGTGGAGTTAGTTGTCTTCTAAACTAGTTTAAGTTAATAATTAAGGTTTACCAAATAAAAACTTATGATACCATGATCGACGATGAAGTCTTTTATTTATTAGTGGCCCCAGTGTTTTGCTTTACATTAAGTTTTTGCTTCAGCAATCAGGTAAACACTAATGTACACTCAACTCAAAATAACGAAAAGAAACAATCTCTTTAGCAGATTTATAATTTGTCGCACAAAATTAGTTATTTTCTTCCAGTTGCATTTCCTTTATTTTTATGTAAATTGTGATGAATCAAGAAACAAACTTTGTCTTGGAAGAAAATCCTCAATTCTGTGAGACAAGTAACAAATGATTTGATATTATTGTTAGGGAATACCAACTAAGTACAATTCGGAACTCAATTTAAAAACATATTAAAAGACACTTTCTTAATAGAAATTGTACCTAAATTACAGGTAAACACAACTTTCACATAAAGGATAAAAAAAACCAGTTAGTTTACAATTAATTTGGGAAAATAAATTTACATGCAAGATTATATTATTATGTTTAAGGCATACAAGTACTTATACTAAGGCTAAGGTTTTTACAATATTTTTGATATTATTAATGATAATAACAAGAAACAAGTATGTACATAATTATAGTTTATAAAACGCTGGCAATAATATAAAAGAGATATAGAAACTTGTAACAGTATTGTTAAAAAAATTAAGAGTAGAGCATAAACTTATTTATACTATGAGTAGAGTTAGCAAAAGGAAATAATCAATGAAACAATAAAGTACCACTCAAAGAAAAGAAGTCTTAAATGAGTTACTTTCCGAACATGTGACTATACAGGGCGTCCCAAAACTATGTCACATGGAGGGAAAGTACCTTAAATACTGAAGATATAAAATTTTACTGAAAGGAGACTTCATTTTTATTTTAAAAAGAAAACAAACTGCATTCAAAGAACTTTAAATAATCGCCTGTCTGAACTGGGAATCGAACCCGCTGAATGTAAAAAAAAAAAATTCTCGCATTTTATTGTACCAATCAAAAGGCTCGATTATACCTAAGCATTTCTTCTAAGTAACATAGTATCTTAAATTAAAGGAAGACGGCGAAATTTAACATTTAATGTTGAATAACAAGTTTGTGCAGCGTTATGGATATCCTTTTCTGTGACTGTCGATGTCGTGCTCAAAACTTTAACATTCCAATGTATTACTAATGAGTGAAGATAGGAGTAATTAATTATACGTAATTTCCCTATCATAAGTATTTGATAAAGTCATAATGTGTTAAATAACACCAGCTCGATTGGTTTAAAAATGTTTGAATAATTTGGTGCGGTCTATTCCACCATTCGGCACAGTCGTGGGACGCCCCAGGGCGTCCAATGACTATGCCACATGGTGGCATTAGCGCACCAAATACTGTGTCCTGTCGAGAAGGACAAAAAAATGTTTGATGCAAAATGTAATAAATGTAATGCAGTGATGCAAGGTATCAGATGCAGGTTGATATGCAGAATGCAGATGAGTGCTAAGAAAAGAAACGCATGAGTTGTTGTCAAGGAATCTAATCGAACACTAATCAATAAGAATACATTTTGTCTTAAAGTGCACCGTCAAAATGGTAGTCCAAATGCGGTCAATGCTACGCCGCGTCAGTTATAATTTTATCTACTAACAAAATAAACCGCATGTACGTGCATCGTACATACTGCCACCGAGAAAAACAAAATGAAAGTAAAACTATGCAATAAAATTTCTTTAACAAAATGAAAGTAAAACTATGCAATAAAATTTAAATCTGAACTAGTGCAATAAACAATAACTTAACGTAACACCCTTTTTTTTTGTTTTTATTACTTATTGTAAAAAATAATCAGGTATAAAGGTAAAAGTAAACTTGATATGTAAAACTAAAAAATAGAAAATATAAAATTATAAAAGAGCTGTAAAATGTCACACACTTAAACACATAGTCTTAATGTTCCTAAAGGTTCTATCTAGGTTCACTAGTGTCAAATGTCACGGTGTTCACTGAGGGCCGAGCCCTATCACATTCACTTGGTAACTTATTCACTATTTTATGTTTTTTGTTGTCATATTGCACTACACTATAGATATCCTCACTTGTGCTTGGCTTCGCGTCCTCACAATGAGTCTTCCCCCCTCTCGAATTACCACTCTTTCCGGTTTTGACCTTCCAGCAGTATACAGTGACAATTAAAAGCAAAACGCCTATGCCTATAATCACATAAATCATAATATAATGATGCATATCGTGCGAGGTTAGTGGCTCTATAGTGGATTGATCTTTTAACTTTTGGATATCGCTATGTAGTTTCCTAAATTGAGTTTCATGTGTCTCCGGGAATACTGACAAATTCTGGACATTAACTGAAGTATTGATAATCTTGTTAAGAGGTGAAAGTTCTGGAATTATCAGGCTTGGTGTTTCAATTGTAATTTTATCGCTATATTGCATATTTGCATTTAACATAAAGGTGTTTCCTTTCAGTACACACCCTTTCTCTAACGTTATCAGTCCCATGTGACGTAGCGTCTGTGACGTCAAGGCCGTTGGACATATGATGCGTACAATGCACTCGCCGCAACAATAATAAAACCAGGTGTTTAATTGATGTAACTTGACCCAGTTATCGCTGCAGAGCGTACTTTCTGCGCGGCAAAATGATTCGTGTTTATCACGGTAATTAATTAATTGTGTATCGCAAATAGACTTCTGTCGAGTTATGTCATATACTGGGTGATTGAACTTGCACATCATATTCTGTTGACTAATTGTTTGACATTCATAAATATCGGTTTGATCTAGCGGCACAAAAGTGTCTCGGTGTATATTTATAGCGATAAGGTTTGTTGCAGGAATAATATTTAGAACCTTAGTCCGGCTAATGCGTTGTGGGATGTTAATTAATTTAATTAGTTCATAAGGCTCGTCATTCAACAACGGTACCTTGACTTCCATTATTAAATAATTTTGTGTGATGCGGCTATGAACTCTAAGAAGTTTATAAACGTCTTTTATGTTGTCATGAGTCTCAGGTAGCGCTAAGTTGTGAGCTAAATGTCGAGCTATTTTATCTAGTTCTTGTTGTAATTGACCAGGCGATATTAAATGCACATCGATGTGACCTTGATACAGGTTAGTCAGTGTGTTTATTAAGGTTTGTTGCATGAATTTAAGGTTTGTCAGTATGCTTTCGGCGGCCATAATAGATGTCAAAACGTAAAATGAGGTTTCATCTTTTGATTTTTTAGCTAAATATTCTCTGTCAAGTGTTGCAAGGTGTTTACGTATCATATCTAGGTGTTTTATCATGGTTTGCTCGTTTCTCTGTACAATGTTACGTTCAGCTTCTAAAATGCTTGTCTGGTTCTTGATTAATGTTAATAAGTGGTTTTCATTTTGTTGAACAGTTGTTATGTCGGTCTCATATTTTGCAGCGAATCTTTCGTCGAGTACCCCAAATAAGGTATTGGCTAAGTACCCGACTCCATTTACCAGCCCCCTTTTTACTCTGCTCTGCATCAAATGTTGAGAAGTTAATAAGCTGTTATAATAATGTAACTCTTTCATGTTCTGATCTAATTGGTTTAGTAACACTTGGAATTGCATGACCCAATTTTCTCTCTGAAAGTCTTTGATATGCGTTACGTATTGATCCAGTACTACGATGTTATGCCAATAATTTGTCATATTATAGTAAAATATTAATTTCCATTCTTCTTTGATCTCTTGCAGTTCTCCGACCTTATCAAAATAAAGTGATTGGTTGTTACTCACTGAAGTAAGAGTAAAGCCAGAGTGATTTTGTTGCATCGAGGGTGACAAAACTCCAATAAATAATAATAATGTTAAACAAAATAAACTTTTCCACGTCATATTTTTTCCTCGATTTCTTTTACGCGTGTATGTCTGTTCGTCATTTGCAGGTTTTTCTATTTCAAGGAGACGCACTAATTTAGTTATGGGCCTTTTAAGTTCTCCCTTGGCGGTTTTCAATGTAACCACCCGTGAATGGCCGTCCCTTCCAGGATGTAATTGTATAACTCTGCCGAGTGCCCATTTTCCTGCTGGTAAGTGTTCGTCCTTGATGCACACAATGTCATTTAATTGAGGGTCTGGTTTGGATTGCTGCCATTTTGATCTAGCTTGTAGTTGTTGTAAATATTCGCTAGACCATTTATCCCAGAAATCCTTACCCAATTTTTGTACCAGTTGCCATCTCTTTCTAAAATCGATGCTGCAGTCGTCTGGTTCGGGGATGGTTAGAAGTTCCGTCCCGGTGACCCTTGCACAAAATCTTTTAAATGCTAAGAACGCTGCTGTACTCAACTCCGTCACAAGCTCTAGATGGACAGCTTTGGTTGCAAAACAAACAAAGACAGCGATGTAAGCTAGTAGCGTTTTTATCTCACGACCTTTGCTGGCCTTGATTTCTACGTGGCTTGAAAAGTCGACCCCTGTATGTGTGAAGGGTCGAGAGACTGTTACCCTAGGCGTAGGGAGGTCAGCAATGATTTGGTTTTGTGTTTTTGCATTAAAACGGCGGCACGTGACACATTTATTAATTACCCTTTTTACTGCACGATAACCTCCGACAATCCAATACTTTTGTCGCAAATGTGCTAATGTAAGTTTAGGCCCCCTATGCAGAAGTTGTAGATGAGCCTGCTCGATAAGCATGTCGGTCGATCGGTGATTATGGGGCAAAAGCATTGGTTGTTTGGTGTCTTCCTTTAAGTTTGCATTTCTCAACTTCCCCCCAACTCGCAAAATGTTGTCGTTATCAAGAAAGGGGTTTAAACTACGGATGTTACTTCTGGTACTGATGCAGTTGTCATGTTCTATTTTTAGTATCTCGTCCTTGAACTCGTGTAGTTGTATTTGTTTTACGATAAATTTTTCTGCAACATGTAATTCTTGCGGTGTCAGATAGCCTCCGTGAGTAAATCGATGTGTCATTCGTAGTAGCCATGCGACGATTCTAATAACGTGACTCATACTACTATGTTTATATATTAACTAGCTGACCCGGCAAACGTTGTTTTGCCATATTAATTATAGTGGACCCGGTAAACTTCGTATCACCAACATCTATTATAGATAGACAGATGAAAATAAATGATCGCGAAGAAGTTTTATACACTGCCTGCAACAAATGTCACTTATTAAAAAGTAGGTAATGCAAAGCGGCTAAAACGTCAGTGATAACAATACTCTTTGACATACCTCTTTGGAAGAGGCTATGGAAGAAATGACAGTTTTGTATAGTACGACAGTTTATCGATTTTCTATACAAAATAATCATTTTTATTTTATAATTTTCCGGAATAAAAAGTAGCCTATGTTACTCTCCAGCTCCCAAACTATCCCCATACTAAAAATCGAGTCGATCCGTTGCTCCGTTTTGACGTGAAAGACGGACAAACAAACAAACAAACAAACAAACAAACAAACAAACACACTTTCACATTTATAATATTAGTATGGATTCAATGACAATTGACGACGATTGTAATTGTGTTATGCATGTTTGCTTTTGTTTTAATTCATAATCTGTGTCAGTAATGTGTTCCTTTTTGTTCAAAGACTTGTCAAAAGTTTTTAGCCACCCCGGACCTTGCCACCAAAGAGAATGATTTAGAAGTTGTGTGCACGTCAACCCTCGAGTGGCACAATCAGCGGCGTTTTCTTCAGATTTGACATGACCCCACTGCATATTCGGGATGTCGTCACGAATCTGTCGTACTCGATTGCTGACAAAGGTTTTCCATGTATTAGGATCTCGTTTTAACCATGCAAGGACTATCATTGAGTCGGTCCACGCGAAAATGTCATAACTTAGGTTCTCCCATGTATTAGCACGTAATACTGTTTTCATGAGTCTTGAAAGCAGTACTGCCGCGCAAAGTTCCTTACGTGGCAAAGATAGTTTGGTAATAACTGGCGCTAATCTCGATTTCGCCGCGATGACTCGAATCATACTGTCACCATCTTGCGTCAAAGTGCGTAAATAAATAATGCAAGCATACGCCTTTTCAGACGCATCACAAAACCCATGTAATTGCACAGGTCTTGAAGTATCTCCCAAGTGTCGCGGTACTTCCACCTGTCGAATGTCATCAATGTCTTTGCAAAATTGTCGCCATTTGGTCTGTATATCTTCCGACACCGCGTCATCCCAATCGCACTCTGACAGCCAGCATTGTTGGAATAATAATTTCGCTCTAAGTGTTACGGGAGTGAGCCACCCAAGCGGATCGAAAATTTTTGAAATTTCCGAGAGCAGCACGCGTTTTGTCAATTTAGTGCAGTTTATGTTGATTTTATTCGAAAACGCAAAGTAATCTGTTTGTGGATTCCATTGCAACCCCAGCGCTTTTGTTGTGCCTTCGCTTTTAAAGTGTAACGTTGTCTGGCTCAACTCATTGTCACTGATGTTATGTAATAACTCTGGATTATTACTCGTCCACTTTCGTAATGTCAACCCTGCACCCCGGAGCATGTCAATAAGCTGTTGCTGCATTGCTTTGGCGATTTCTAAACTATTACTACCACATAGTACATCATCAACGTACATAGCGTGGTTTATGACGTCACTGGCTAGGGGGTACTTGTCCTGATCGTCTAGCGCTAACTGTTTCAGTGTTCGTAAGGCCAGGAACGGGGCTGCCTTTACGCCAAACGTTACGGTACATAAATGATATTGCTGTATTTGTTGTTCTCTATTGTCCCTCCAAAGAATTTTTTGCAATTGTTGATCTTCCTCGCTGACCTTGATCATTCTATACATCTTCTCACAATCAGCGGTAAAAACGTATTTGTGTAATCTCCATCGTATTAACAATGTCAACAGATCCTGGTGTAGTTTTGGTCCACACTCCATGAGGTCGTTAAGACTGAAACCCGATCCAGTTCTTTGTGATGCATTAAAAACTACTCTTAACTTCGTAGTCACTGAATCCTGTTTCAAAACACCATGATGGGGCAAATAACAAGTCGGTTCACGATCTATGGGGCTCGGTTTCATGTGACCCATTTCCAAATATTCTGTCATTATTTTTTTGTAACTGTCTGAAAACTGGGTATTTTTATTTAATTTTCCTTCCAGATGTTTAAACTGTGCTGACGCAAGATGTTTTGATTTACCCAGTTGGCTCTCGAACCCTGACTTCATGGGGTATCGAACCTCATATCGTCCATCTGGTAACCGTGTCGTTGTTGCAGTGTAATATTCCTCGCAGTATTGTTCCTGTGACGTCATGGAGCCAGGCTTATCCTGAATATCCTCTACCTCCCAGTATCTTGCAAAATCATCGCTATTATTCGTGATCACGTGACAGTTAAATGTTTTGACGTGGCCCGACATGATCCAACCTAATTGTGTCTGCTGCGCTATTGGTTGGTTTGGATGTCCTTTAATCAGACCACACAACAATATTTCCGAAAACACGTGTGCATCAAAAAGAATATCTATGGGCCTCGAAACGTTATACTCGGGATCGGCTAATGTAATGTTTTTAAAGTACTCCGTGTCGCTAACTGCAAATGACGCATTCGGTAAATTACTAACGACGCGTGTCATAATTAATGCATCGGTTTCAAATTGATAGTCGGTGCAGACTGATTTGCAACTCAAGTGTACTTTACCTTTACTTTTATTTGACAAAGTACCAACACCTGATACGCTTGCATCTAATTTTTCTCTCTGTAAACCTAATCTTTGGGCTGCATTCTCCGTAATCAGAGTAATTTGTGACCCTTGATCGACTAGGGCACGCAACGTCACATATTCTCCTCTAACCGTTGCCACCTGAACTAATGTAGTCGGTAATAGTATTTCGTCATCAGTATTCGAGACGTAATTGTTTTGCATTGGTTTGTCGTAGGGCAACTTCGGCGCGGCCGATGATGTCATAGGTGGCCGTTCTACGTTGCTAAGAGCGCTATGTAACAAAGTATTATGCGGCAAATTGCATTCTTTGCACCTTTTGTCTGACCCGTGCAATTTTTCTCTATTTGTCATTTCAATAAACTTGGCACACTTAAACAGTGCGTGATCATTTTTGCATAATGGACACGTAATTTTTCCTAAACTAAAGTTGCATGCCGGGTGACGCCCATGACCTGGTTCTCTGATAGCATGTCGAGCTTTTGAGTTGTAATTTCTATCATAAGAACGAGATGCATTAAATTGTAGTTTCATTGGTTTTTGAGATGAACTAACACCGTTTTCAGGCCTTTTTCGTTGCAATGGCTCTAATGCAATAAATTTACTTTCCACGAATTGCATAAACTGGTCGAACTTAGGCAACTCACGTGTATTGGATCTAGATTGCATATAATCTGAATAGGTTTCGGAATCGAGCTTTTCACATAATATATGTACCAACATCGGATCCCACGTCGATGTGTCTACGTTCAAATTATGTATAGCGTGAATAGTCTCCATAGATGTGTCATATAACCGTTTTAATTCGTAAGATGTTTGATTTTGCACATTAGGTTGTCGCATAAATATTTGAAAGTTCTTAGTGAATAAATGTTGCTTATTATTATACCTATGACATAATAAATCCCAACACGTATCATAATTCTCTGGTGCAACATGCAAATGTTGGACGAGCTTTTCCGCCTCGCCCCGCAACCTTCCCTTTAAATGTTGCATCTTTTGTGTTTTTGTAAGAGCTGGATTATTATGTATAGCTTCCGAATACAAATCCATGAATGTAGGCCACACGGTATAATTGCCGCCAAACAAAGGAATTTCATATTTTGGCACCGATTGTTGTTGACATACTGACGCATTTAATTTAATATTTAATTGCCGTTTCACATGCTCATATTTTGCTTCAAGTTCATTAAAAGTTCTATAGTATTCAGCATCCATTCCAAGCAAAATACCATCGATGTGCAAATGTAAATTATCTATCGGCTTCCAGCGAGACTTCAATTTGTCATCAATTTCCCACTTTTCTGTTATTTCATCCACTCTAATCGAGTCCACTAACCTGCTAAATGCTCTAAAATAGGCACGCTGCAAATCGCTCTTTTGCTGCAAAGCTTCAGCTTTCCCGTCATGACTTACAAACTGTGTGCTGTCAAACCTGGTTTGCTGTAACTGCTCAAGAAGCCCGGAACTGGTTGGTGGATTCGGTTCCTCCACCACAACTGGAACCTCCTTCTGCTCCGCTTTCCACGATAATAAGTCAAAGCGTGTACCTTTATACCATTTCTGGATTACACCGATGATGCCTTCAACATAATACTGATGAGTTTTCTGCTCCGCCTTCATCAGTTCTCCGTCGTTTTGCTGACACTCCGCCCATAAGTTATCTAAAGCCTTCAATCTCTTTTCTATATATTCTCTAGACTTACGACTGGCCGAATCCTTCTTAAAATTAGCATGGATTCTCTTGATCTCCTCAAAGATATGCTTCTGACGCTCAATTAAGGCCTCCATTGCAATGCAAGAAAAATATGGAAAGATCTTACTTGAACTACTGGACCTCTTCCTTCCTGAATGTGCAGCTCTGGATCGCTGGACTCACGTCGACGCAGGTTCAACAGGATGCAACGCCGATGCGCGGACGCGGTCAGGTTCACTCGCGATGTCACTGGTTGATACCCAGGACTTCGAAACAACTCTTTCCCGAAATAGTAAACTAACGCGAAAAAATTGAATCTAAAGTCCTTTATCGAAGGACCAAAAAATGTTCTGTCGCGATGGACTAAAAAATGTTTGATGCAAAATGTAATAAATTTAATGCAGTGATGCAAGGTATCAGATGCAGGTTGATATGCAGAATGCAGATGAGTGCTAAGAAAAGAAACGCATGAGTTGTTGTCAAGGAATCTAATCGAACACTAATCAATAAGAATACATTTTGTCTTAAAGTGCACCGTCAAACTGGTAGTCGAAATGCGGTCAATGCTACGCCGCGTCAGTTATAATTTTATCTACTAACAAAATAAACCGCATGTACGTGCATCGTACATACTGTAGATAGAATTTTATTGAAATAGGACTTTATTTTAATTTCAATAACAATACGAACTGAATTAAAATATTTTTTAAATAATAGCACGTCCAAACCGAGAATCGAACCCGCACCAAATTATTTAAACTTTTTTAAACAATCGAGGTTATGTTACTTATCACATTATCAAAGACTAATGATAGGGAAATTAGGTATAATTGCTCCAATCTTCACTCATTAGTAATACATTTAAATGTTAGAGTTTTGAGCACGACAGTCACAGAAAGGCTATCCGTAACGCTGCACAAACTTGTTATTCAACATTAACTGTTAAATTTCGTAATCTTTCTATTATTTAGGATGCTATGTTACTTAGAAGAAATGTTTAGGTATAATCGAGCCTTTCGATCGGTATAATAAAATTAAAGAAATATTTTTTTTTACATTCAGCGGGTTCGATTCCCAGTTCAGACAGGCGAAAATTTGAAATTCTTTGAACTTTTTAAAATAAAAATGAAGTCTCCTTTCAGTAAAATTTTATATCTTCAGTATTAAAGGTACTTTCCCTCCATGTGACATAGTTTTGGGACGCCCTGTATAGTAGGGCAAAATTGTCGGCTTTCTCGCGTTTTTCGATACCGGTATTTTTCAGGAATATGCGGGTTAGTAAATTAAGCTTATCTGTGACATAAGAGTCACAAATTTACAAAACACAACGATGTAATAAACTTAAAAACTGAACTAACCTAAGGTTAACCTAACTTTTGAAAACGTAACCTAACCTCACTAACATTTGGAAACCTAACCTAACTTTTGGTAACCTTATTTGCCCGACGTAAACTTAGCCATATTTACCTTTCACCGTTCCAATTTTTGGTTGGGTTAGGCCGGAAAAGTGAGTTTGGCAAAAGTTAGTTCTAACGAAGCGTAGTTGGCATAGGTTAGGTTAGGTTAGCAAAATTGTCCGCTTGCGGGCGTTTTTCGATACCGGTATTTTTCAGAAATATGCGGGTTAGTAAATTAAGCTTATATCTGCGACATAAGAGTCACAAATTTTCAAAACACAACGATGTAATAAACTTAAAAACTGAACTAACCTAAGGTTAACCTAACTTTTGAAAACGTAACCTAACCTCACTAACATTTGGAAACCTAACCTAACTTTTGCCAACCTTATTTGCCCGACGTAAACTTAGCCATATTTACCTTTCACCGTTCCAATTTTTGGTTGGGTTAGGCCGGAAAAGTGAGTTTGGCAAAACATAGGTCTAACGAAGCGAAGTTGGCATAAGTTAGGTTAGATAGGTTGTCAAAATTGTCGGCTTTTGGGCGTTTTTCGATACCGGTATTTATCAGGAACATGTGAGTTAGTAAATTAAGCTTATATCTGCGACATAAGAGTCACAAATTTTCAAAACACAACGATGTAATAAACTTAAAAACGGAACTAACCTAAGGTTAACCTAATATTTGAAAAAGTAACCTAACCTCACTAACATTTGAAAACCTAACCTAACTTTTGCTAACCTTATTTGCCCGACGTAAACTTAGCCATATTTACCTTTCACCGTTCCAATTTTTGGTTGGGTTAGGCCGGAAAAGTGAGTTTGGCAAAACATAGGTCTAACGAAGCGAAGTTGGCATAAGTTAGGTTAGGTTAGGTTAGGTTAGGTTAGGTTAGGTTAGGTTAGGTTGGGGTGTGAAGTCAGACAACGTCCCCGTCGTGCACCCTGGGCAACGTCGTCGCATTTCCCGCGGCGGCGGCTAATAGTCTGACGGGAGGGGAGCCTCGCGGTTCTATCCGCATCTGCGGTTTCGGTGGCTCCGCGCTGGCGTCCCAGACATATTCTGGCCAGCGGTAGCGCGGTTCGGGCTCGGCCGGCGTCCTGGACAGTCCAGTAGCGGCGGTGCGAGCGTAGGCGGCGGGTCCGTCCGATTGCGGTTGTCGCAATCGGCGGATGGGTCTTCATGGCCAACCGTCGGCGAAGCCGTCCCTTCAGTCATGTTTTGGGGGACGGTGGGGCTGCCCTTAGTTGGGTGTCCCCGCGAGGAGAAAACCTCAATAAAAAACCCTAATCCTACGCCTGCCACGGGCTAGGGGATGGATGGCTGGTGGGAGACCAGTCCCAACGTGGCCAACGGAGTAGGGGACTGGCGGACCCCCTGTTTCGTGAACCATACGCTTACCCGGGTATGGAGCCTCTGCCCGGGTGGACTGATTATTTGACAGAATTTATTTGACAGAATTTGACAGAAGTCTATTTGCGATACACAATTAATTAATTACCGTGATAAACACGAATCATTTTGCCGCGCAGAAAGTACGCTCTGCAGCGATAACTGGGTCAAGTTACATCAATTAAACACCTGGTTTTATTATTGTTGCGGCGAGTGCATTGTACGCATGCATATACGCACGCATCGCGGCCTCCAGGCAAAGAGGCCGTGTATTGGTGGTCTGCAGAAATTGCCTCCCTTCGTGAAGCTTGCAATGATGCTCGCAGGGCCCACAAAAGATGTCGACGGCGCAGGCACTTCGAAGAACAGGAACGACTCCTCTACGACGCCTACAAAGAGTCGAAGAAAGCTCTGCAAAACGCAATATCATCTGCGAAATCTAGAGCCAGGGAAGAGTGGTTGCAGGACTTAGATCGGGACCCGTGGGGGAGGCCCTACCTCGTGGTACGTAGCAAGATGCGACAGGGGGCCCCTCGATTGGAGGAGTTTGAGCCGCAGTTGTTGCAGGATGCTGTATCTGCGCTCTTTCCACGAAGAGATACGTTTATTCCGCCCGCGATGTCAGCTCCGGTGATCACTCAGGAATCTGCGGTCAGAGCGCCTCCTGTCACTGAGGCTGAGTTTGATGTGGCGATCGACAAACTTCGAGCTAAAAAGAAGGCCCCTGGGCCGAACGGCGTCCCGGGTTTTGTTTTGGTGGCAGCATCGAAGCACGTAGGCGACAAGATTAGGGAGCTGTTCACATCCATTATGGAGGCCGGAGAATTTCCTTCTGCTTGGAAGACGGGCCGCTTGTGTCTACTTAAAAAGGACGGCCGTTCACCGGACTCCCCGTCGTCTTTTAGACCCATCGTGTTGCTTGACGAGGAGGGCAAGCTCTTTGAGCGAATTGTTGCGGCTCGTATCGTCGAACACCTGACGTCTACAGGCCCTGACTTGTCGGACCGCCAATATGGTTTTCGGGCTGGAAGATCCACCGTAGATGCCGTGAAAGACCTAAAAGGTTTCTGCGAGGAAGCAAGGTTGAAGGGTGAGAGTGTATTGGCAATATCTCTAGATATTGCCAACGCTTTTAACACTATCCCCTTCGAAACTATACTGGAAGGACTGAAGTTTCATCGGGTTCCGCAATATCTGCTCGAGCTTGTGGCAAGCTACCTAAACGATCGGCGGGTTAAGTTTATTGGGCCTGGTGGCGTTATGTTTAGCCGCGAGGTTAGCTGTGGTGTCCCGCAGGGGTCGGTTCTAGGCCCACTCCTGTGGAATATAGGGTACGATTGGGTTCTTCGAGGCACTCTGCCTCCCCAAATGAGTGTCATTTGTTATGCCGACGACACACTAGTCACAGCACGGGGCGGCACATACGCGGAAGCCGCGCGTTTAGCAGAGGTGGGCACAACACAGGTTGTTGAGAGAATTCGCTTACTGGGACTAGAGGTGAATCTCGGTAAAACAGAGGCCATATACTTTCACGAGCTTCGGAAAGGACCACCAAACGATGCTTCTATATCTGTCGTTGGTGCTAGAATAAAAGTGGAGAGCACTATAAAATATCTCGGGTTGACGCTTGACAGTCGTTGGAGTTTTTTGCCGCATTTTAAGAAGTTGGCCCCGCGTCTTGTAGGTACTGCACTATCGCTGGGGCGCCTGCTTCCAAACGTGGGCGGCCCAAGCACGACGTGTCGCCGTCTTTATTGCACCGTCGTTAAGAGCATGGCCCTGTACGGGGCACCTGTATGGGTGGAGGCCCTCACAAACAAAATAAGAGCGCTTCTGCGTGCGCCTCAGTGTGCAATCGGACTAAGAGCCATCAGAGGGTACCGCACTGTTGCTTCAGCAGCAGCCCTGGTTTTGGCCGGTACTCCGCCCTGGGAGTTGGAGGCGGAGGTGCTCAGCGAGGTGTATAGGCATAGGGCTGAGCGTAGGGCGCAAGGCGAGCGCCTGACCATAGAAGAGACCGAGGCGGTTCGGCGTGACGCGCAGAATGCTGTGATTGAGCGCTGGACGGACGATCTGGTCGACGAGGTGTACGGACGACGCACCATTGAGGCGATACAGCCTGTTTTACGCCAATGGTTGGAACGTCGCCACGGTACCCTTACTTACCGGCTAGTACAAATTTTGACCGGCCAGGGGTGCTTTGGCGATTACCTGCATCGTATTCGCAGGGAAGGGAGCCCTAGGTGCCATGAGTGTGGTGCTAGTCGGGACTCGGCGCAGCACACGCTGGAGGTGTGCGACGCCTGGAGCAGACAGCGCCAGACACTCACAGCAGTGGTGGGTCAAGACCTCTCTCTGCCCAGCGTAGTCAAATCTATGCTGGACAGCGACAGGTCATGGGAAGCTATGGTTTCGTTCTGCGAGGAGGTGATGACGCAGAAGGAGACCGCCGAGCGATTCCGCGAGGGTGATGCCCAGGCGGACCCGCTCAGGCGCAGGCGGCCCGGGGGACGGCGTAGGCATTTCGCCGATCTTTTACCCCCATAACAGGGCTAGCGGGTTGAGGCCGGACAGCCTCCGCCCGCTACGTGCAGTTCTGTCTGCGTGTCAGAGGAGGTGCCCAAGTGTGCTCGGGCATCTCTTCTTTTGCTAGGAAGGGGCCTGGAAAACCGGGCTGGCTGGGACGACGTGGTCGAATACTGCCAGGATCCCTCGTCGTCGGTAACCAGCAGGAGAGGGCACACCAAGTCAGTTTTAGTGGGTATGCCCCCCCTCCGGCCCCTCATCGAGTCTATTTTAGCTTAGTAAGTTGGATTAGGTTGGGTGTGGGACCGGGGGAGGTCATTGGGAGAGCCCCACATAACCCCCGCCGCGTGTCCGAGCGTGGGGGTATGCGTAAAGCATTTCTGACTTGCCAAAAAGGTTAGGTTAGGTTAGGTTAGGTTAGGTTAGGTTGCCCTTGCCGCGGCCAATCAGGCAGGGCCTACACCAGCAGAAGCTTCCACACAAAAGAAAAAGAAGACCAAGAAGAAGACTAGCCTTACACCTCCGAAAACGGCAGCGGTAGTACTTACCTTGGACGCAGAAGCAATAGAACACGGTGTCACTTACGCTCAAATCATCGGGAAGGCAAGGGCGGAACTGCAACTGAAAGATTTCGGCTTGGAAGGGGTACGCTGCAAGACGGCAGCTACTGGCGCCAGAATCCTCTCGATCCCAGGGCCTGAGAATGGGAAAAAGGCGGATGAGCTTGCCACTAAGCTCCGTGAGGTTTTGTCCGGCGTCGCTAAAGTCACGAGACCCATGAAGTGTGTCGACTTACGCATTTCGGGCCTTGACGATTCGGTCGTGAAGGAGGATGTCATCGCTGCAATTGCAGAAAAAGGCGGATGTCATTCTGACCAGGTGAAGGTCGGGGAAGTCCGATTCGGTGCTAACAGTTTGGGGACAGCTCTAGCGAAATGTCCCGTGGCCGTTGCCAAGAAAATTGTGGAGGCTGGCAGGCTCCTAGTAGGCTGGAGTTCTGCTCAAGTTCGGGCGTTGGATCCTGTACCGATGCGCTGCTACAGATGTCTGAGCCTCGGGCACACAAGTCAGCGGTGTCCAAGCCAGACTAATCGCAGTAATCTCTGCTATCGATGCGGTAGGGCGGGCCATATTGCTGCTGATTGTCAAGCAACTGAATATCGCTGTGACGTTTGTGCGGATGCCGATCGACCCGCATGTCACAGAATGGGGGGAAGAAAGTGCAACCCACCGCAGGTCAAGCCAAAGGAGGGTCCTGGTACGCGGGTGCCCCCCACAGTGCAAAGGACTCAGCCTATGGAGACAGTGGAGCTACCTGAAATTGTCATCAATGGATAGTACACGCCATTTCAAATTTCTCCAGGCGAATATCAACCACTCCACCAGGTCACAGGACCTTTTATCGCAGTCTATGGTGGAGTGGAAAGCTGATGTCACGGTTATTACGGAGCCGTATTACGTGCCAGTCCTGTCCCATTGGGCTGGGGATCTTAACGATTCCGTAGCGGTCGTTACTGATCCCACTTCTCGTTTTCCGCTGGTTGTTAGAGAGAGGGGGGCAGGCTATGTGGTGGTTAAATGGGGAAATATCGTCATCGTCGGGGTATACTTCTCTCCCAATGCAAGCGTCTCCGAACTTGAGGTGTACCTTGCTCAACTGAGTTTAGTGGTCGGTAGGCTCAGTCGAATGCAGGTGCTTGTAATGGGGGATCTAAATTCGAAGTCAGCGTTGTGGGGGTCACCCGTCACCGATGATAAGGGAGATCTAGTCGCGGATTTTATAGCTTCAATGAATCTCTGCGTGGTTAATCGAGGCAATGAATTTACCTGCGTCAGAAGAAACGGAAGATCTATCGTAGACGTCACTTTCGCGTCGCCTGCTCTGGCTTTACGCATTTCTGGCTGGGTCGTTCAAAAAGAGGTCGAATCGCTCTCCGACCACCTCTATATCACCTTTGAGGTAGCTACTCAAATAGCACCCGCTCCGCCCAGGGTGGAAACGAGAAACAGAACGCGGTTCCCAAGGTGGGCTTTTACTCGTTATGATCCTAATCTCGCGGAAGAGGCAGCGATGATTGCGGCCTGGAATCACGAAGCTCGAAACAACCGCAGACAAAGTGTCAACGAACGGGCGATTAGGTTTAAAGAAGACCTTACTACGATCTGTGATGCGGCTATGCCACGTTCTAAAGGCCTGCCTCCAGGAAAAGAGGCTGTCTATTGGTGGTCTACTGAACTGGCATCTCTCCGGGAAGCCTGTAATAGCGCTCGAAGGGCCCACAAAAGGTGTCGACGGCGTAGGCACTCGGAAGCACAAGAGCAGCTCCTTTATGACGCCTACAGAGAAACGAAGAAAGCTCTCCAAAACGCCATATCAGCTGCAAAATCTAGAGCCAGGGAAGAGTGGCTGCAGGACCTGGATCGTGACCCCTGGGGGAGGCCCTATCTTGTAGTGCGCAGTAAAATGCGACACGGGGCACCACGAACGGAGGAATTTGAGCCGCAACTGCTGCAAGATGCCGTAAACGCACTTTTTCCGCGTAGAGACACATTCGTTCCACCCGTAATGTCAACTCCGGCAATAAATGAGGAACCAGCGGCCAGAGCACCTCCTGTTACTGACGCTGAATTAGATATAGCACTCGATAAACTACGGGCTATAAAGAAAGCCCCCGGTCCCAACGGCGTTCCGGGACCTGTTTTGGTGGCGGCGTCAAAACATCTTGCGGATCAGATTCGGGAGCTTTTCACATCCTGCCTAGAGTCGGGAGAATTTCCTTCCGCATGGAAGACGGGTCGTTTGTGTCTGATCAAAAAGGAGGGCCGTTCACCGGACTCCCCGTCATCATTCAGGCCTATTGTACTGCTTGACGAAGAGGGAAAGCTCTTTGAGCGAATTGTCGCGGCACGTATCGCCCAACATCTGGCGACAACGGGGCCTGACTTGTCAGATCAACAATATGGTTTTCGCGTTGGTAGGTCCACCGTGGATGCCGTCAAAGACGTTAGAGGTATCTGCGATGAGGCGAAGTCAAGCGGCGAAGGTGTTTTGGCGGTGTCACTAGACATCGCCAACGCGTTTAACACCATCCCTTTTGAAACCATCCTTGAGGGTTTGAGGTTCCATCAGGTGCCGCGGTATCTGCTAGAGCTAGTGGCGAGTTATTTGAATGATCGGCAAGTTAAGTTCATAGGGCCTGGAGGTGTAATGCATAGCCGTAATGTTAGCTGTGGCGTTCCGCAGGGGTCGGTTCTAGGCCCACTCCTGTGGAATATAGGCTACAATTGGGTGCTTCGTGAAACTCTGCCATCCAAAATTCGTGTCATATGTTATGCGGACGACACGCTTGTTACAGCCCGGGGTAACACTTACGCAGAAGCTGCACGGTTGGCGGAGGTGGGGACAACACTAGTCATTGAAAGGATCCGTATGCTAGGGCTACAAGTGAACCTCAGTAAGACCGAGGCAATTTACTTCCACGAGCCACGGAAGGGACCACCACAGGGAGCTCAAATTACTGTCGTTGGGTCCAGGATCCCGGTGGAGAGAACAATAAAATATCTTGGGCTGACTCTCGATAGCCGCTGGAGTTTCGTACAGCATTTTAAGAAGCTGGCTCCGCGGCTTGTTGGAACCGCGCTGTCGTTGGGGCGACTGCTCCCAAATGTTGGGGGTCCAAGCGCGACATGTCGTCGTCTGTATGCTACAGTGGTTAGGAGTATGGCTTTGTATGGGGCGCCAGTCTGGGCCAAGGCCCTAAACAACAAAATCCGCTCACTCTTGAGGAAACCGCAGTGTGCGATGGCGCTAAGGGCCATAAGAGGCTACCGCACTGTTGCAGGGGCAGCCGCGCTGGTTTTGGCTGGCACTCCGCCCTGGGAGTTAGAGGCGGAGGTGCTTAGCGAGGTCTATGCGCACAGGGCTGAACGAAGAGCGCGACGCGAGCGCCCAACTATTGAGGATTGTGAAGCAATACGGCGAGACGCACATGACGCCGTGATTGAGCGCTGGACGGACGATCTAGTCGACGAGGTGTATGGACGACGCACCATTGAGGCGATACAGCCTGTTTTACGCCAATGGTTGGAACGTCGCCACGGTACTCTTACTTACCGGCTGGTACAAATTTTGACCGGCCAGGGGTGCTTTGGTGATTACCTGCATCGAATACGCAGGGAAGGGAGCCCTAGGTGCCATGAGTGTGGTGCTAGTCGGGACTCGGCGCAGCACACGCTGGAGGTGTGCGACGCCTGGAGCAGACAGCGCCAGACACTCACAGCAGTGGTGGGAAATAACCTCTCTCTGCCCAGCGTAGTCAAATCTATGCTGGACAGTGACAGGTCATGGGAAGCTATGGTTTCGTTCTGCGAGGAGGTGATGACGCAGAAGGAGACCGCCGAGCGATTCCGCGAGGGTGATGCCCGGGCGGACCCGCTCAGGCGCAGGCGGCCCGGGGGACGGCGTAGGCGTTTCGCCGATCTTTTACCCCCATAACAGGGCTAGCGGGTTGAGGCCGGGCAGCCTCCGCCCGCTACGTGCAGTTCTGTCTGCGTGTCAGAGGAGGTGCCCAAGTGTGCTCGGGCATCTCCTCTTTTGCTAGGAAGGGGCCTGGAAAACCGGGCTGGCTGGGACGACGTGGTCGAATACCACCAGGAGCCCTCGTCGTCGGTAACCAGCAGGAGAGGGCACACCAAGTCAGTTTTAGTGGGTATGCCCCCCCTCCGGCCCCTCATCGGGTCTATTGTAGCTTAGGTTGGAATGGGTTGGGTGTGGGACCGGGGGAGGTCATTGGGAGAGCCCCACATAACCCCCGCCGCGTGTCCGAGCGTGGGGGTATGCGTAAAGCATTTCTGACTTGCCAAAAAAAAAAAAAAAAAAAAAAAAAAAAAAAAGGTTAGGTTAGGTTAGGTTAGGTTAGGTTAGGTTAGGTTAGGTTAGGTTAGGTTAGGTTAGGTTGGGGTGCGAAGTCAGACAACGTCCCCGTCGTGCACCCTGGGCAACGTCGTCGCATTTCCCGCGGCGGCGGCTAATAGTCTGACGGGAGGGGAGCCTCGCGGTTCTATCCGCATCTGCGGTTTCGGTGGCTCCGCGCTGGCGTCCCAGACATATTCTGGCCAGCGGTAGCGCGGTTCGGGCTCGGCCGGCGTCCTGGACATTCCAGTAGCGGCGGTGCGAGCGTAGGCGGCGGGTCCGTCCGATTGCGGTTGTCGCAATCGGCGGATGGGTCTTCATGGCCAACCGTCGGCGAAGCCGTCCCTTCAGTCATGTTTTGGGGGACGGTGGGGCTGCCCTTAGTTGGGTGTCCCCGCGAGGAGAAAACCTCAATAAAAAAAACCCTAATCCTACGCCTGCCACGGGCTAGGGGATGGATGGCTGGTGGGAGACCAGTCCCAACGTGGCCAACGGAGTAGGGGACTGGCGGACCCCCTGTTTCGTGAACCATACGCTTACCCGGGTATGGAGCCTCTGCCCGGGTGGACTGATTATTTGCTACCATAATCGTGGGACTAAAATGGAATCTTCAAACAAAACAAAACTAATTTTAAAATTTGGCGGTGGGCCTAGCTCGGGCGAAAGAGAGCGGGAGAAGCCTAGCTCAGGGGCTTTAAACGAGCGGGCGCATTCTGCGTCAGAAATGTTTTCGGCGTCGTCTAAAAACTCCGTTTCGGACGTTTATTCAGCGGATGAGGAGTGTGCTCCTTCTAACACAGGAAGCGCAACCAGCCTTAATGCAGGTGCTAGAAGAAAACGCCCTCTTGAGGAATTTTTAACCCCGGACTCCGTCGGGCCGGGTGAAACGACTGTTGCCGATAGTCCTAAAGTAGGTAAATTCGGGAAAGGTAGAGGTAGGCGTGGCCGTGGTCGTGTAGCAGCAACTGGCCCACGCCCAGAACGTACGGTGTCTGAATCGCAGCTCAATCTGCGTCGTCCATTGTCGGACTATGAGCGGGATGCCGAAGAGGCGATGGGCGGTGCCGAGGCGACAGGTGGCGCCGATGCTATGGATGGCACTGAAATCATGACGAATGTCGGTCGTTTGGAGGAATGGTCCTTTGAGGAACTACGGTCTAGGTCACCTTTGCCCGGTATTGAATGGGACAGCACGGCGGAGATTAGAAAGGAGGTGTCCGCTAAGCTGAGCTCTATCACAGATGTTTCGCGCTCATCTGGGAAGCTAAAGGGCACACACCAAAAGCGCTTGAACGATGCGGCAAAGGATCTCTATGACATCTTTGAGACCCTGACTACCCGCTCTCCAGATGATGAATTACGGAGGGTTCACGCGAACAATATCCGTCTTAATAGGCAGCTCGCACTATTACAAGAAGAGGTGAAAAGTCTGAGGAAAGCGTTCTCAGAGCGCAACCAGCAGTGCCAAAGTGGATCAGCGGAGTCGCCTTCTAACTCCTTGCGTCCGGCGTCGACTTCTAACTCCTTGCGCGCGCCATCGCCTTCTGACTCCGTGCGTGCGAGATCGCGCTCGCGCTCGCGCTCGCGCTCGCCTTTGCCACCGGTGTCGATACGGCCGGCGCCACTGCCACCGACGCCTCAGCCTCCGACGCCACTACCATCTGCGTTGCCACCTTTGGCAAATATGGAGGCTTTTCAGGAGTTTGCGCGCTCCTTGACAATATCCATAGGTGAAATGGTTAACACCAGGCTCAGCAGCATCGAGGAAAGGCTACCTCCAGTGCCTATACTTAGACCGCCGCTAGCGGCTGACAGAAGACGCGAGATGCCTCCGCCTGCATCAGCACCCCCAGCTCGACAGTCAGCGCCCCCAGCTCGAAAACCGGTGCCCCCAGCTCGACAGCCGGCGCCTCCGCGCCATCAGGCTTTAACAACAGACCCTTCTTCTGCGCAGTCTCAGCCAGAACGCTCTCAAGCGCCAACAGCCTCCACATCCACAGAAGGAACCTGGAGCGAGGTAATAGGCAGAAAGAAGGCTAATAAACAGCGTAAAGCAGCCCTTGCCGCGGCCAATCAGGCAGGGCCTACACCAGCAGAAGCTTCTGCACAAAAGAAAAAGAAGACCAAGAAGAAGACTAGCCTTACACCTCCGAAAACGGCGGCGGTCGTACTTACCTTGGACGCAGAAGCAATAGAACAAGGTGTCACTTACGCTCAAATCATCGGGAAGGCAAGGGCGGAACTGCAACTGAAAGATTTCGGCTTGGAAGGGGTACGCTGCAAGACGGCAGCTACTGGCGCCAGGATCCTCTCGATCCCAGGGCCTGAGAATGGGAAAAAGGCGGATGATTTTGCCACTAAGCTCCGTGAGGTTTTGTCCGGCGTCGCTAAGGTCACGAGACCCACGAAGTGTGTCGACTTACGCATTTCGGGCCTTGACGATTCGGTCGTGAAGGAGGATGTCATCGCTGCAATTGCAGAAAAAGGCGGATGTCATTCTGACCAGGTGAAGGTCGGGGAATTCCGATTCGGTGGTAACAGTTTGGGGACAGCTCTAGCGAAATGTCCCGTGGCCGTTGCTAAGAAAATTGTGGAGGCTGGCAGGCTCCTTGTAGGCTGGAGTTCTGCTCATGTTCGGGCGTTAGATCCTGTACCGATGCGCTGCTACAGATGTCTGAGCCTCGGGCACACAAGTCAGCGGTGCCCAAGTCAAACCAACCGAAGCTATTTATGCTATCGCTGTGGTAAAGCGGGCCATGTCGCCGCCAGTTGCGGCGCCAAGGAGTATCGTTGCGACGTTTGTGCAGATGCCGAACGACCAGCCTGCCACAGAATGGGGGGAAGGAAGTGCAATCCTCCACAAGTTAAGCCAAAGGAGGGTGTGGGTACAAGGGCGCCCCCCACTGTAGGAGTGTCTTTGCCAATGGAGACAGCGGAGCTACCAGAAATCCAAATTAATGGCTAATACACGCCATTTAAAATTTCTTCAGGCGAATATCAACCACTCCACCAGGTCACAGGACCTTTTATCTCAGACTATGGTGGAGTGGAAGATCGATGTTACGGTTGTGTCAGAGCCATATTATGTACCAACCCTGCCTCATTGGGCTGCGGATCTTAACGACTCTGTCGCTATTGCTACAGATCCTTCCTCCTGTTTTCCTTTGGAAGTAAAAGAGAGGGGTTCTGGCTACGTTGTGGCTAAGTGGGGGAAAATTGCAATTGTTGGGGTATACTTCTCTCCAAACGATAGCGTGTCTGATCTTGAGTTGTACTTGGCTCAGTTAAGCGTAGCGGTTGGTAGGCTCAGTCGAATGCAGGTGATCGTAATGGGGGATCTGAATTCAAAATCAGCGTTGTGGGGCTCCCCCGTTACTGATGATAGGGGAGATCTAGTCGCAGATTTCGTAGCGTCAATGAACCTCTGCGTGGCTAACCAAGGCAATGAGTTAACTTGTGTCAGGAGAAACGGAGGGTCTATCGTGGACGTCACCTTTGCATCGCCTGCTCTGGCGTTACGAATTTCTGGCTGGGTCGTTCAAAAAGAGGTCGAATCCCTCTCCGACCACCTTTACATCACCTTCGAGGTATCAGCCCCAGCTTCCACGCGTGCGCCTATTAGGGTGGAAAGAACTAGTCGAGCTAGATTCCCGAAATGGGCCCTGACGCAATATAACCCGCATCTTGCGGAAGAGGCAGCGATAGTTGCGAGCTGGAACAACGACGCACGTGATTCTCGCAGAGACAGTGTTGAAGAACGAGCTGTCAGGCTCCGCAATGATCTCACGGCGATTTGCGACGCCGCGATGCCACGATCTAGGGGTCTGCCTCCAGGCAAAGAGGCCGTGTATTGGTGGTCTGCAGAAATTTCCTCCCTTCGTGAAGCTTGCAATGATGCTCGCAGGGCCCACAAAAGATGTCGACGGCGCAGGCACTTCGAAGAACAGGAACGACTCCTCTACGACGCCTACAAAGAGTCGAAGAAAGCTCTGCAAAACGCAATATCATCTGCGAAATCTAGAGCCAGGGAAGAGTGGTTGCAGGACTTAGATCGGGACCCGTGGGGGAGGCCCTACCTCGTGGTACGTAGCAAGATGCGACAGGGGGCCCCTCGATTGGAGGAGTTTGAGCCGCAGTTGTTGCAGGATGCTGTATCTGCGCTCTTTCCACGAAGAGATACGTTTATTCCGCCCGCGATGTCAGCTCCGGTGATCACTCAGGAATCTGCGGTCAGAGCGCCTCCTGTCACTGAGGCTGAGTTTGATGTGGCGATCGACAAACTTCGAGCTAAAAAGAAGGCCCCTGGGCCGAACGGCGTCGCGGGTTTTGTTTTGGTGGCAGCATCGAAGCACGTAGGCGACAAGATTAGGGAGCTGTTCACATCCATTATGGAGGCCGGAGAATTTCCTTCTGCTTGGAAGACGGGCCGCTTGTGTCTACTTAAAAAGGACGGCCGTTCACCGGACTCCCCGTCGTCTTTTAGACCCATCGTGTTGCTTGACGAGGAGGGCAAGCTCTTTGAGCGAATTGTTGCGGCTCGTATCGTCGAACACCTGACGTCTACAGGCCCTGACTTGTCGGACCGCCAATATGGTTTTCGGGCTGGAAGATCCACCGTAGATGCCGTGAAAGACCTAAAAGGTTTCTGCGAGGAAGCAAGGTTGAAGGGTGAGAGTGTATTGGCAATATCTCTAGATATTGCCAACGCTTTTAACACTATCCCCTTCGAAACTATACTGGAAGGACTGAAGTTTCATCGGGTTCCGCAATATCTGCTCGAGCTTGTGGCAAGCTACCTAAACGATCGGCGGGTTAAGTTTATTGGGCCTGGTGGCGTTATGTTTAGCCGCGAGGTTAGCTGTGGTGTTCCGCAGGGGTCGGTTCTAGGCCCACTCCTGTGGAATATAGGGTACGATTGGGTTCTTCGAGGCACTCTGCCTCCCCAAATGAGTGTCATTTGTTATGCCGACGACACACTAGTCACAGCACGGGGCGGCACATACGCGGAAGCCGCGCGTTTAGCAGAGGTGGGCACAACACAGGTTGTTGAGAGAATTCGCTTACTGGGACTAGAGGTGAATCTCGGTAAAACAGAGGCCATATACTTTCACGAGCCTCGGAAAGGACCACCAAACGATGCTTCTATATCTGTCGTTGGTGCTAGAATAAAAGTGGAGAGCACTATAAAATATCTCGGGTTGACGCTTGACAGTCGTTGGAGTTTTTTGCCGCATTTTAAGAAGTTGGCCCCGCGTCTTGTAGGTACTGCACTATCGCTGGGGCGCCTGCTTCCAAACGTGGGCGGCCCAAGCACGACGTGTCGCCGTCTTTATTGCACCGTCGTTAAGAGCATGGCCCTGTACGGGGCACCTGTATGGGTGGAGGCCCTCACAAACAAAATAAGAGCGCTTCTGCGTGCGCCTCAGTGTGCAATCGGACTAAGAGCCATCAGAGGGTACCGCACTGTTGCTTCAGCAGCAGCCCTGGTTTTGGCCGGTACTCCGCCCTGGGAGTTGGAGGCGGAGGTGCTCAGCGAGGTGTATAGGCATAGGGCTGAGCGTAGGGCGCAAGGCGAGCGCCTGACCATAGAAGAGACCGAGGCGGTTCGGCGTGACGCGCAGAATGCTGTGATTGAGCGCTGGACGGACGATCTGGTCGACGAGGTGTACGGACGACGCACCATTGAGGCGATACAGCCTGTTTTACGCCAATGGTTGGAACGTCGCCACGGTACCCTTACTTACCGGCTAGTACAAATTTTGACCGGCCAGGGGTGCTTTGGCGATTACCTGCATCGTATTCGCAGGGAAGGGAGCCCTAGGTGCCATGAGTGTGGTGCTAGTCGGGACTCGGCGCAGCACACGCTGGAGGTGTGCGACGCCTGGAGCAGACAGCGCCAGACACTCACAGCAGTGGTGGGTCAAGACCTCTCTCTGCCCAGCGTAGTCAAATCTATGCTGGACAGCGACAGGTCATGGGAAGCTATGGTTTCGTTCTGCGAGGAGGTGATGTCGCAGAAGGAGACCGCCGAGCGATTCCGCGAGGGTGATGCCCAGGCGGACCCGCTCAGGCGCAGGCGGCCCGGGGGACGGCGTAGGCGTTTCGCCGATCTTTTAACCCCATAACAGGGCTAGCGGGTTGAGGCCGGACAGCCTCCGCCCGCTTCGTGCAGTTCTGTCTGCGTGTCAGAGGAGGTGCCCAAGTGTGCTCGGGCATCTCTTCTTTTGCTAGGAAGGGGCCTGGAAAACCGGGCTGGCTGGGACGACGTGGTCGAATACTGCCAGGATCCCTCGTCGTCGGTAACCAGCAGGAGAGGGCACACCAAGTCAGTTTTAGTGGGTATGCCCCCCCTCCGGCCCCTCATCGAGTCTATTTTAGCTTAGTAAGTTGGATTAGGTTGGGTGTGGGACCGGGGGAGGTCATTGGGAGAGCCCCACATAACCCCCGCCGCGTGTCCGAGCGTGGGGGTATGCGTAAAGCATTTCTGACTTGACAAAAAAAAAAAAAAAAAAAAAGGTTAGGTTAGGTTAGGTTAGGTTAGGTTAGGTTAGGTTAGGTTAGGTTAGGTTAGGTTAGGTTAGGTTAGGTTAGGTTGGGGTGCGAAGTCAGACAACGTCCCCGTCGTGCACCCTGGGCAACGTCGTCGCATTTCCCGCGGCGGCGGCTAATAGTTTGACGGGAGGGGAGCCTCGCGGTTCTATCCGCATTTGCGGTTTCGGTGGCTCCGCGCTGGCGTCCCAGACATATTCTGGGCAGCGGTAGCGCGGTTCGGGCTCGGCCGGCGTCCTGGACAGTCCAGTAGCGGCGGTGCGAGCGTAGGCGGCGGGTCCGTCCGATTGCGGTTGTCGCAATCGGCGGATGGGTCTTCATGGCCAACCGTCGGCGAAGCCGTCCCTTCAGTCATGTTTTGGGGGACGGTGGGGCTGCCCTTAGTTGGGTGTCCCCGCGAGGAGAAAACCTCAATAAAAAACCCTAATCCTACGCCTGCCATGGGCTAGGGGATGGATGGCTGGTGGGAGACCAGTTCCAACGTGGCCAACGGAGCAGGGGACTGGCGGACCCCCTGTTTCGTGAACCATACGCTTACCCGGGTATGGAGCCTCTGCCCGGGTGGACTGATTATTTGCTACCATAATCGTGGGACTAAAATGGAATCTTCAAACAAAACAAAACTAATTTTAAAATTTGGCGGTGGGCCTAGCTCGGGCGAAAGAGAGCGGGAGAAGCCTAGCTCAGGGGCTTTAAACGAGCGGGCGCATTCTGCGTCAGAAATGTTTTCGGCGTCGTCTAAAAACTCCGTTTCGGACGTTTATTCAGCGGATGAGGAGTGTGCTCCTTCTAACACAGGAAGCGCAACCAGCCTTAATGCAGGTGCTAGAAGAAAACGCCCTCTTGAGGAATTTTTAACCCCGGACTCCGTCGGGCCGGGTGGAACGACTGTTGCCGATAGTCCTAAAGTCGGTAAATTCGGGAAAGGTAGAGGTAGGCGTGGCCGTGGTCGTGTGGCAGCAACTGGCCCCCGCCCAGAACGTACGGTGTCTGAATCGCAGCTCAATCTGCGTCGTCCATTGTCGGACTATGAGCGGGATGCCGAAGAGGCGATGGGCGGTGCCGAGGCGACAGGTGGCGCCGATGCTATGGATAGCACTGAAATAATGACGAATGTCGGTCGTTTGGAGGAATGGTCCTTTGAGGAACTACGGTCTAGGTCACCTTTGCCCGGTATTGAATGGGACAGCACGGCGGAGATTAGAAAAGAAGTGTCCGCTAAGCTGAGCTCTATCACAGATGTTTCGCGCTCATCTGGGAAGCTAAAGGGCACACACCAAAAGCGCTTGAACGATGCGGCAAAGGATCTCTATGACATCTTTGAGACCCTGACTACCCGCTCTCCAGATGATGAACTACGGAGGGTTCACGCGAACAATATCCGTCTTAATAGGCAGCTCGCACTATTACAAGAAGAGGTGAAAAGTCTGAGGAAGGCGTTCTCAGAGCGCAACCAGCAGTGCCAAAGTGGATCAGCGGAGTCGCCTTCTAACTCCTTGCGTCCAGCGTCGACTTCTATCTCCTTGCGCGCGCCATCGCCTTCTGATTCCATGCGTGCGAGATCGCGCTCGCGCTCGCGCTCGCGCTCGCCTTTGCCACCGGTGTCGATACGGCCGGCGCCACTGCCACCGACGCCTCAGCCTCCGACGCCACTACCATCTGCGTTGCCACCTTTGGCAAATATGGAGGCTCTCCAGGAATTTGCGCGCTCCTTGACAATATCCATAGGTGAAATGGTTAACACCAGGCTCAGCAGCATCGAGGAAAGGCTACCTCCAGCGCCTATACTTAGACCGCCGCTAGCGGCCGACAGAAGACGCGAGATGCCTCCGCCTGCATCAGCACCCCCAGCTCGACAGTCAGCGCCCCCAGCTCGAAAACCGGTGCCCCCAGCTCGACAGCCGGCGCCTCCGCGCCCTCAGGCTTTAACAACAGACCCTTCTTCTGCGCAGTCTCAGACTGAACGCTCTCAAGCGCCAACAGCTTCCACATCCACAGAAGGAACCTGGAGCGAGGTAATAGGCAGAAAGAAGGCCAATAAAGAGCGTAAAGCAGCCCTTGCCGCGGCCAATCAGGCAGGGCCTACACCAGCAGAAGCTTCTGCACAAAAGAAAAAGAAGACCAAGAAGAAGACTAGCCTTACACCTCCGAAAACGGCGGCGGTCGTACTTACCTTGGACGCGGAAGCAATAGAACACGGTGTCACTTACGCTCAAATCATCGGGAAGGCAAGGGCGGAACTGCAACTGAAAGATTTCGGCTTGGAAGGGGTACGCTGCAAGACGGCAGCTACTGGCGCCAGGATCCTCTCGATCCCAGGGCCTGAGAATGGGAAAAAGGCGGATGAGCTTGCCACTAAGCTCCGTGAGGTTTTGTCCGGCGTCGCTAAGGTCACGAGACCCATGAAGTGTGTCGACTTACGCATTTCGGGCCTTGACGATTCGGTCGTGAAGGAGGATGTCATCGCTGCAATTGCAGAAAAAGGCGGATGTCATTCTGACCAGGTGAAGGTCGGAGAAGTCCGATTCGGTGCTAACAGTTTGGGGACAGCTCTAGCGAAATGTCCCGTGGCCGTTGCCAAGAAAATTGTGGAGGCTGGCAGGCTCCTAGTAGGCTGGAGTTCTGCTCATGTTCGGGCGTTGGATCCTGTACCGATGCGCTGCTACAGATGTCTGAGCCTCGGGCACACAAGTCAGCGGTGTCCAAGCCAGACTAATCGCAGTAATCTCTGCTATCGATGCGGTAGGGCGGGCCATATTGCTGCTGATTGTCAAGCAACTGAATATCGCTGTGACGTTTGTGCGGATGCCGATCGACCCGCATGTCACAGAATGGGGGGAAGAAAGTGCAACCCACCGCAGGTTAAGCCAAAGGAGGGTCCTGGTACGCGGGTGCCCCCCACAGTGCAAAAGACTCAGCCTATGGAGACAGTGGAGCTACCTGAAATTGTCATCAATGGATAGTACACGCCATTTCAATTTTCTCCAGGCGAATATCAACCACTCCACCAGGTCACAGGACCTTTTATCGCAGTCTATGGTGGAGTGGAAAGCTGATGTCACGGTTATTACGGAGCCGTATTACGTGCCAGTCCTGCCCCATTGGGCTGGGGATCTTAACGATTCCGTAGCGGTCGTTACTGATCCCACTTCTCGTTTTCCGCTGGTTGTTAGAGAGAGGGGGGCAGGCTATGTGGTGGTTAAATGGGGAAATATCGTCATCGTCGGGGTATACTTCTCTCCCAATGCAAGCGTCTCCCAACTTGAGGTGTACCTTGCTCAACTGAGTTTAGTGGTCGGTAGGCTCAGTCGAATGCAGGTGCTTGTAATGGGGGATCTAAATTCGAAGTCGGCGTTGTGGGGGTCACCCGTCACCGATGATAAGGGAGATCTAGTCGCGGATTTTATAGCTTCAATGAATCTCTGCGTGGTTAATCGAGGCAATGAATTTACCTGCGTCAGGAGAAACGGAAGATCTATCGTAGACGTCACTTTCGCGTCGCCTGCTCTGGCTTTACGCATCTCTGGCTGGGTCGTTCAAAAAGAGGTCGAATCGCTCTCCGACCACCTCTATATCACCTTTGAGGTAGCTACTCAAATAGCACCCGCTCCGCCCAGGGTGGAAACGAGAAACAGAACGCGGTTCCCAAGGTGGGCTTTTACTCGTTATGATCCTAATCTCGCGGAAGAGGCAGCGATGATTGCGGCCTGGAATCACGAAGCTCGAAACAACCGCAGACAAAGTGTCAACGAACGGGCGATTAGGTTTAAAGAAGACCTTACTACGATCTGTGATGCGGCTATGCCACGTTCTAAAGGCCTGCCTCCAGGAAAAGAGGCTGTCTATTGGTGGTCTGCTGAACTGGCATCTCTCCGGGAAGCCTGTAATAGCGCTCGAAGGGCCCACAAAAGGTGTCGACGGCGTAGGCACTCGGAAGCACAAGAGCAGCTCCTTTATGACGCCTACAGAGAATCGAAGAAAGCTCTCCAAAACGCCATATCAGCTGCAAAATCTAGAGCCAGGGAAGAGTGGCTGCAGGACCTGGATCGTGACCCCTGGGGGAGGCCCTATCTTGTAGTGCGCAGTAAAATGCGACACGGGGCACCACGAACGGAGGAATTTGAGCCGCAACTGCTGCAAGATGCCGTAAACGCACTTTTTCCGCGTAGAGACACATTCGTTCCACCCGTAATGTCAACTCCGGCAATAAATGAGGAACCAGCGGCCAGAGCACCTCCTGTTACTGATGCTGAATTGGATATAGCACTCGATAAACTACGGGCTAAAAAGAAAGCCCCCGGTCCCAACGGCGTTCCGGGACCTGTTTTGGTGGCGGCGTCAAAACATCTTGCGGACCAGATTCGGGAGCTTTTCACATCCTGCCTAGAGTCGGGAGAATTTCCTTCCGCATGGAAGACGGGTCGTTTGTGTCTGATCAAAAAGGAGGGCCGTTCACCGGACTCCCCGTCATCATTCAGGCCTATTGTACTGCTTGACGAAGAGGGAAAGCTCTTTGAGCGAATTGTCGCGGCACGTATCGCCCAACATCTGGCGACAACGGGGCCTGACTTGTCAGATCAACAATATGGTTTTCGCGTTGGTAGGTCCACCGTGGATGCCGTCAAAGACGTTAGAGGTATCTGCGATGAGGCGAAGTCAAGCGGCGAAGGTGTTTTGGCGGTGTCACTAGACATCGCCAACGCGTTTAACACCATCCCTTTTGAAACCATCCTTGAGGGTTTGAGGTTCCATCAGGTGCCGCGGTATCTGCTAGAGCTAGTGGCGAGTTATTTGAATGATCGGCAAGTTAAGTTCATAGGGCCTGGAGGTGTAATGCATAGCCGTAATGTTAGCTGTGGCGTTCCGCAGGGGTCGGTTCTAGGCCCACTCCTGTGGAATATAGGCTACAATTGGGTGCTTCGTGAAACTCTGCCATCCAAAATTCGTGTCATATGTTATGCGGACGACACGCTTGTTACAGCCCGGGGTAACACTTACACAGAAGCTGCACGGTTGGCGGAGGTGGGGACAACACTAGTCATTGAAAGGATCCGTATGCTAGGGCTACAAGTGAACCTCAGTAAGACCGAGGCAATTTACTTCCACGAGCCACGGAAGGGACCACCACAGGGAGCTCAAATTACTGTCGTTGGGTCCAGGATCCCGGTGGAGAGAACAATAAAATATCTTGGGCTGACTCTCGATAGCCGCTGGAGTTTCGTACAGCATTTTAAGAAGCTGGCTCCGCGGCTTGTTAGTACCGCGCTGTCGTTGGGGCGACTGCTCCCAAATGTTGGGGGTCCAAGCGCGACATGTCGTCGTCTGTATGCTATAGTGGTTAGGAGTATGGCTTTGTATGGGGCGCCAGTCTGGGCCGAGGCCCTAAACAACAAAATCCGCTCACTCTTGAGGAAACCGCAGTGTGCGATGGCGCTAAGGGCCATAAGAGGCTACCGCACCGTTGCAGGGGCAGCCGCGTTGGTTTTGGCTGGCACTCCGCCCTGGGAGTTAGAGGCGGAGGTGCTTAGCGAGGTCTATGCGCACAGGGCTGAACGAAGAGCGCAAGGCGAGCGCCCAACTATTGAGGATTGTGAAGCAATACGGCGAGACGCACATGACGCCGTGATTGAGCGCTGGACGGACGATCTAGTCGACGAGGTGTATGGACGACGCACCATTGAGGCGATACAGCCTGTTTTACGCCAATGGTTGGAACGTCGCCACGGTACTCTTACTTACCGGCTGGTACAAATTTTGACCGGCCAGGGGTGCTTTGGTGATTACCTGCATCGTATTCGCAGGGAAGGGAGCCCTAGGTGCCATGAGTGTGGTGCTAGTCGGGACTCGGCGCAGCACACGCTGGAGGTGTGCGACGCCTGGAGCAGACAGCGCCAGACACTCACAGCAGTGGTGGGAAATGACCTCTCTCTGCCCAGCGTAGTCAAATCTATGCTGGACAGTGACAGGTCATGGGAAGCTATGGTTTCGTTCTGCGAGGAGGTGATGACGCAGAAGGAGACCGCCGAGCGATTCCGCGAGGGTGATGCCCAGGCGGACCCGCTCAGGCGCAGGCGGCCCGGGGGACGGCGTAGGCGTTTCGCCGATCTTTTACCCCCATGACAGGGCTAGCGGGTTGAGGCCGGGCAGCCTCCACCCGCTACGTGCAGTTCTGTCTGCGTGTCAGAGGAGGTGCCCAAGTGTGCTCGGGCATCTCCTCTTTTGCTAGGAAGGGGCCTGGAAAACCGGGCTGGCTGGGACGACGTGGTCGAATACCACCAGGAGCCCTCGTCGTCGGTAACCAGCAGGAGAGGGCACACCAAGTCAGTTTTAGTGGGTATGCCCCCCCTCCGGCCCCTCATCGGGTCTATTGTAGCTTAGGTTGGAATAGGTTGGGTGTGGGACCGGGGGAGGTCATTGGGAGAGCCCCACATAACCCCCGCCGCGTGTCCGAGCGTGGGGGTATGCGTAAAGCATTTCTGACTTTTTGTGACACAAGTTTTTGTGAGCTACTCTTGCATACTAGTTCTCGCTTTCATGCCTCTCGCACTTTCATTCCTCATACGACTCTATCATTCTTCCTCATTTGTACAATAACGGCCGGGAGAGACCGCCTACTCTATTTCTGTTAATTTAACTCTATTTAAGTTTATTATTTAGGGGGTTCAGGTTGAACAACTACACATTTTCTTTATTTCCAAATCATTTTCTTACAAATACTTTACAATGTTACTTCTAATACATTTGTTATCTTATTACTATTTTGTTTCAATATAATATACGGGTTCTTTTAACATTTTTATTTCCTTATTGCTAGTTACACTTTTTATACTTATTCTATTACATTTTTGCTTTCTTATTTCTACGTTTTTATTGTTTACATACAATATCCTTATGTTAAAGTATAATATACAATTATATTATCTTAGCATAATTTACTAATCTACTTTATTTCTTTTATTTACTTTTACAGCTATATTCTTACAAAAAGATAGAAAAGTTTCCCTGTGTTTTCCTATCATAATATCCTCTATGTTGTTTGGGGCAATTTTAAACCCGAGTTTCTGTTCAGTATCGAATCTTTCGATGCTATGTTGGGGACAATCTATGATGAGGTGGGGAATGGACTCGGGAACTTCGGGATCACAGATGCACGATGGGTTGTCCTTGCACTTGAATCTATGTAAGTACTCGGAGAACCCACCGTGCCCCGTCATAACTTGGGTGAGTATTGGGTCTGGCTCAAATTTCCTGACTACTCTGTACGCCCTAATTGCATTTGGGAAGAATATTTTCGTTGTGGCAGCCGTTTCGCCAGTTTCGTACCTTTGGTTCCATTCGTCAAGCGTACGCATCCGAATGCTTCGCTTGACGAATGAAACCGGGCAAGGGTCGTATTTCGGCTTTGTCTTTAGGGTAGTTGCCGCCTCCTTGGCCAGTTGGTCCGCGCGTTCATTTCCTACTAGCCCTATGTGGGCTTTAATCCAGAACAATTTAATTTGTTTGCGTTTTTCACGGGCTATTTTAATGTTTGCCCTGGTTTCAACAGCCAGGGCGTGCAGGCAGTCCAAACTCGTTATAGATTGCAATGCTGCAGTGGAGTCACTATAAATCGCGAAAGTAGTTTCTTTGCGCTGACCAATTTGTTTGACCGCTTCGCATATTGCCAAGAGTTCCGCCTGGTAGACCGTGCTGTATGATGGTAAAGCAAGTTTGACGGCCTTAATTTCGGCTTCTTTATTCCACATGGATAAAGCTGCGCCGACTCGGCCGTCAATCTTGCTGCCATCAGTGAATATACGGATGTCGAAGTTGCTGTTTGCATCGGTTTGTGTCTGGTCTGCCAGGGTTTGGAACTCCAAGCATATATGTTCGGCGGGGTGCGGGGTCTCAAGCGCGGAGGCTGGTCGCTCGACCTCCCTGTCACCCAGCTCTGATAGGGGCACTCCCTTCTTGGCCTCGTATAACGAGGCCGCCTCTCGGATTCGGAGGTCTAGCGGGAGGATCCCAGAGAGAATCAGTGCTGCGTGCAGGGACACCGTGCGATATGCCTTGCAGATCTTCTGCACGACTCCTCTTTGTACGGCATTTAAGTGCTTCTGCACACCTAGCTTTTGCGCAGCAGGGGCCCATGCGCTCGCGGCGTACAAGATTATAGGTTCCACCGTTGCGACGTAAATTGTGCGAACTACTTCCGGGTGTAACCCCCAACTGACCTTCGCGGCTCTCGAAAGTTGTTTCCCTATACCAATTGCTTTTCTGCATACGTTGGCGACATGCGGGTTGAAAGTTAGTTTGTCATCGATGGTTAAGCCCAAAAGTTTTATTTCACGGGACAGCATAATGTCCACCCCGCCCATACTAAGGTGTGGAGCGTCGTATTTCAACTTGCGCGTCATGACCATAGCGTTGGTTTTATTCGGAGCGAATTTCAGTTTGTTTATTACGCCCCACCTCCGGACATGTTCGAGGGTGGCATTTGCCCGCGCTTGAATTTCCTGAGCCGTTTCACCTTCAAAGACAAGCACCACGTCATCCGCAAAGGCTTGGCTATAGTCGCCTCTCTCACTCAAACTCTTCAGGAGTGGATCCAACAGCAAATTCCATAAGATGGGGCCAGCTATTGAGCCCTGGACACATCCCTTGCTAGTCAGCGTGGTGTGCTCTTCGCCCCCGTATCTGACCGAGACGGCTCGGTCGGAGAGATAGTTGTCTATAACTCTTCTAAGGTTAAGGGGACACTTCGCTTCTGCCAGTCTCATCTTTATCGCTGGCCACCAAGCGCTGTCGAAGGCTCCCTCTATATCCAGTGATACGAGCAAGACAATTTTCTTTTCTGTCAGCTTTGCACGGATGTGCTGCACTAGGGTGTAGAGGGAGTCTTCCGTGCTCTTTTGCGGCATGAAGCCATATTGGTTGGGGCTCATCTTTGGCAGGATGTAGTGTTTGAGTCTCGCTACCAGCAGCTTTTCGTAGATCTTGCCTAGTATTGGTAGAAGTCCGATCGGTCGGTAGGCCTTGGGGATGCTGTAATTTTCCTTCCCTGGCTTTCTAAGTACTACGACCGTGGCCCTCTTCCATTCCAGGGGGAAATAGCTGAGCTCCAGGCATTTGTTAATTAAGGCCAGAAATAATGCTGGGTCCTCCTTAATGGCATGAAGGCAGATGTCCGCCGTGAACCCTTCCACTCCAGGGGCTTTTTTGGGATTGAACGAATCTGCCGCACGTTCTAGCTCGGTCATGGTGAAAGGCGGGTCGCAAGGTTCACCTTGTTCGCCCGCGTTTACCATTTCTGCCTCTCTTCTTATAGAACGGTGTTCTTCATTCTCTGTTTCCGCTGTGTCCCCGGGGTAAAAAGTCTCCGTCAATAACTTAACGGATTCCTTCATGTCTAGAGTCTTTCCGTCCCTTACTAGCGGGACATCCACCTCACGCTTTGCCGTTCTTCCTATTACCCTGTAGATTCCCTCCCAGAGTCCTTCCCTGTCTTGTTTTTCACAGAACCCTTTCCAGCTTGTGGTCTGCGCCTTCTTTACCTCCTCTTCGTAATGTTGTTTTTTCTCGAGATATTCCTCCACAACCCTTCGCTTCCGTAGGGGGGCCGCGTTTTTAATACGGCGTTTTCTTGTTGACACCTCTGCCTTTAGCGCCTCGAGCTCCTTGGACCACCACGGGATGGTGAGTTTGTCATTCGTCTTCTTTTTAGGCATGCTTGCTTCGCAGGCTTCTGCAATAATTCTGTTGTATATGTTGATCGCAAGTTCTATCTCCTCCACCTTGGTTAGTTTCTTAACCTCTGCTGGATTTAGGGCGTTTTCCTCTTTTAATTGGGCGAGTTTCTCATGAAACTCGCTCCAATTAGCCTTTTTAGTGTTGTACTTTCTCGTGGTTCTCTCGACCCTTATTCCCTTGGATTTTTCCAGCAGTAGGTTAAGTGAGATCCCGTTATGGTCGGAGCTCGTCAGCTCCTCTTCTACTTTCCAGTCGGCTACTCTATCCAGCAGGTCGGTCGTGCAGAAGGTGACATCTACGCGACTTGAGAACGTCTTGCCCCCCCGGACTGTGAAGAATGTGGGGGTGTCTCCTTGGTTAAGGATGTGCAGGTCGAGTTCGTGAATCATTTCTGCTAGGTCGTGACCCCGGTGATCTATTTCAGAACTGCCCCACCAGATGCTTTTCGCATTTGCGTCTCCGCCTATAATTAGCCTTGTGGTTCTCGTCTTGGCAACGATCCGCTTTATTTGGTCAATGTATGGGCCGATAGGTTGGTCCGGCTCGAAGTAATAAGACACGAGCGTAGTCCTCCAGGCCCTGGTGTGGGCCGTCACTACTACGATGTTGTTAGTAGTAAGATCTGGGTATTGGTCTATGTTCATGTCCGGATCTAAGACGGCGATTGCCGCTTTGACGGTCCCGTCACCATTGTTCTGGAAGACTCTTACTCCGCTCTGTGTCTTCATACTTCCAGCCGCTCCAACGTAGGGCTCTTGGACGAGCGCGATCGTTGCTTTCCTTTTCATGGCTTCCAGCAAGAGCTCGTTTGTTGCTAACTTCTTCCTCTGCAAGTTTGCTTGTAGCAGCAGGTAGGGAGTTTTCTCCGGGGTGCCCTTAGCAGTACGCTAGGTTTTTTTTTTTTTTTTTTTTTTTTTTTTTTTTTCCGAAATTTTTGGTTACAATTTTCTTAGATTCTAATACATGTTATAATGTTGTCTTCTGTTGTTTGTCGTTTTACATTATTCTTAACTCTAGTTCTTATCTCTAGTACAATTTCATACTTATTTCTTTCGTCTTTGAGTTGCTTCTTGTTTTTATAAAATAGCTAATAAATTATATAAGTCCATATACAAAATGTTGTTCAAACGTAATCTAGCTGTTTGCCTGCTTTCGGTCTTTGCCCTAGTTTTTGTTCCTTTGTATTACTATATTTGCCACTTTTGTGGCGAATTCCATAAACTTATCTCTTTCTTCTTTATTTTTCATAATGGTGCCTAGGGTGTCTTTGCTTAATTTTGTGTTTAGTGTCTGCTGTAGAGTGTACCTATCGACGCTGTGTTGAGGACAGTCCAGCACGATGTGGAAGATGTCCTCGCCCTCTGCCGGGTCGCAAATGCATGATGGGCTGTCCTTGCATTTGAACCTATGCAGGTATGCAGAGAACCCACCATGTCCGGTCAGGATCTGCGAGGTCACCCGGTCGATCTCCATCTTCCTCACCGTGCCGTATGCTGCCACCCCGCTAGGGAAGAATACCTTTGTGGTTCCCGCCGTGCTTTCGGTTCTATATCTGCTGTCCCACATCTCGATCGTTAAAGTGCGTAAGTGCCTTTTAACGAAGGAGACAGGACAGCAGCTATAGTCCGAGCCAGTTTTTAACTTGAGAGCCGCATCCTTCGCCAGTTGATCCGCCCTCTCGTTCCCCTCCACTCCGACATGGGCCCTAATCCAGTACAATGAGACGAGTTGGTGGTTGTCTCTAAGAAACTGTAGGTTGCCCTGGATTGCCTTTGTGATGGGGTGCGAAGAGTCCGGATCAAGAAGCGTCTGGAGTGCGGATCTCGAGTCACTGAGCACGGCGGCTTCCCTATATTTTTTGCCAATGAGAATTTCGGTCGCTTGGAGGATGGCATACAGCTCGGCTTGGAAGACTGTACAGAACGGCTCCAGCTTAAACTTTCGGGTACTGGTTTCGGTCCGCCCTTCCCAACAAGTCAGGGCAGCCCCAACTTTCCCCTCCAGTTTGCTGCCGTCCGTGTATATCCTTACCAAGCCTTCTGCCAGTTTGCCCTCCTCCTCTGCGTTGTCCAAACAAGTAAATTTTGTGTCTAACATTTTGCTGGGGTGGCTGTCCTCAATCGTGGGTACGCGCGCCTCTACATTTCTGCCGCTTAGTATTGCCTGGGGTTTCCCTCGCTTCGCCTCATAAAGCTGGGATGCTTCTTGGGCCCGAAGGTCCAGCGGAAGCAGCCCCGACAATACTAAGGCGGCATTAAGGGATACCGTTCTGTTTGATTTCACGATTTTTTGCGCGAACCCACGTTGCACTGCGTCGAGAGCCTTTCTGGAGGTTATTTTAGTTGCTTGATGGGCCCAGACACTGGCCGCATATAAAATTATCGGTTCAATAACCGCGACGTAAATCGTTTTAATAATTTCTGATTTTAACCCCCAGGTGGCTCGAGCTCCTCTACTTACTCCTTTGTATATGTCGATCGCCTTTCTTGCTTGGTTCGCGATGTGCGTGTTGAAGGTTAGGCGATCGTCGAAGGTGACACCTAGAATTTTAATATCTCTCACCATCTCAATGTCGGTCCCCCCCATGGTCAGCCTAGGGGTGTCAAATTTTAGTTTCTTGGTTAATACCATCGCCTTGGTTTTTTGTGGCGCAAAGTTTAGTTTATTTGACACACCCCAGTCCCGAACACGGGAGAGCGCGACATTGGCCCTACGCTCTATCTCGTTGGTTGTGCTGCCCTCCACAACTAGCACGATGTCGTCTGCGAAGGCTTGGCAGTAAATACCGCAGTCGGTGAGCTCATCAAGCAGGGGGTCGAGTAGAAGGTTCCAGAACAAGGGCCCGCCAATTGAACCTTGGACGCAACCCTTGTTCGTGCCCTTACAATACTCTTCTCCCGCATACCTCACCGCCACGGTCCTGTTACTTAGGTAACTATCTACCAGCCTTCGCAGATTGATCGGGCATCCCTTCTCTTTTAGTTGGCAGACGATTTTGGGCCACCAGGCGTTATCGAAGGCCCCCTCTATGTCCAGTGAAATCAGTGCCATGATCCGTTTCTCAGCGAGATTATGCCTGATACACTGGAACATATCATAGAGGGAGTCTTCAGTACTCCTTTGCGGCACAAAACCGTACTGCCTGGGATTTAATTTGGGCAACACAAACCACCTAATCCGGCGAACTAACATTTTTTCGAGAATTTTCCCTAAAATTGCCAGGAGCCCTATTGGTCTATAAGATTTGGGGTGCGTGTAGTCGGTCTTGTTTGGCTTCCGCAACATTATCACTGTGGCTTGTTTCCACTGTGTAGGGAAATGGGAGAGTTCTAGGCATTTGTTATAGATCGCCAAAGACAGTTGTAAGTCCGCACTTATCGCCGCTTGACATATGTCGGCAGTAAAGCCATCTCTACCCGGAGCCTTCTTGGGGTTAAACGAGCCCGCTGCGTAGAGAAGCTCAGCTTCCACAAAAGGAGGGTCGCGAATTTCATTTTCACGATCATCGTTTGCTTCAGCCGCGCTTCTTCTAACCTCTTTATGTTGCTCGTTTTCCCCCTGACTTGTATCCTCCGGGTAGAATGTCTCGGCCATAATGCGGACTGATTCTGTTGGGCTGGTGGTATTGCCGTCTTTGGCGATTGGAAGATCTTCGTGGTTTGTTTTCGTTCTTCCAATGACCCTATATATCCCATCCCACATGCTTTCCCTATCTTGTTTGCCGCAGAACTCCTTCCAACTTTTGATACGGGCCTCGTCCATCGCTTCCTCGTAGTCCTTTTTGGCTATAAGATATTGCTCGGTCACCCATTTTTGGCGGTGTGGCGCTGCCCATTTAATTCTGGCCTTCCTTCTATTCTTCTCTTTCTTCTTTGCTTCTAACTCATCGGACCACCACGGAATCTTTATTTTATTATCAGATTTCTTTAATTTTAAGGTCTTGTTGCAGGTTTCGGTTAACACTTCTACATATTTATTTATCGTGTTTTCTAGTTTGTCTACACCATGTATAGACTCTACAACACTAATCTTGATTCCATTGTTATCTAGTCTCTCATTGAGATCTTTTTTAAATTTCAGCCAATTGGCATTTTTGGTGTTGTATTTTCGCGTGGTCTTCTTATTTTCAATTTCATTAATTTTGTCTAAGTTTATTTCGAAAATGATTCCGTTGTGGTCCGACGTTGTCAGGTTTCTGTCGACTCTCCAGTTGGTGATCTCGCCAAGAATGTCGACCGAGCAACACGTGATGTCGACTATGCTTTCATATTTTTTTCCACCTCTCCACGTTTCAAAAGTCGGAACTGTTCCTTGGTTGACCACACATAACCCCATTTCGTGAATTAATCCTATTACTTCATTGCCTCTAGGATTGTTCTTCGCGCTCCCCCACCACTCGCTCCAGGCGTTTACATCGCCACCTACAATTGTTTTATCGCACTCCATTCCCTCGTACAGATTTCTCAGCTGCCTTACGTAGGGATCCAGGTCTTGGTCGGGTTCAAAATAGACTGAAATAAGCCCGATCGTCCAAGTTTGAGTTTCTAGTATTGCTGCCACGATGTTGGTGTTTGTGAGGTTGGGGAGTTGGCGTATTTTAATATTGTTATCAAAGACGGCGATGGCCGCCTTGTTTGTTTTCCCAACCTCTCGAGCAGCCTGGATGATTCTTGTGCCTACAGGGCCGCTCAGTATTCCCTGGTTCCCTACGTATGGCTCCTGTATGAGAGCGAACAAGGCCTTCTTTTTCGCTGCCTCAATGAAAAGCTCTGATGTGGCGTTTTTCTTTCTCTGTACGTTGGCTTGGAGTGCGATATACCTAATGTTTGTATCTACGTTATTTGCCCGTGCCATGCCCTTAGCAGTATGCTACTCTCGAGCGGGCCAGTCTGTCCCATTTCACCCTTAGGGAGCACGAGCTGCTAAAAGCATTGTGCTCAGGGTGAGGCTGGTTCGCACGCTTGCAATTTATGCAGCTAGGGGGGCTGGCTTTTTTGTCACACGCGGCATAGAGGTGGTTTCCCCCACAGTGACTGCAGTTGTCCAGTTGCTCCTGACAGACCCGCTTGATGTGGCCGTAGCCCAAGCAGCGGGAGCACTGGATAAGCGGGGACTGATCCTCCACGCTGGAGATACCCCAGCGAAGTTGAATTGAACAGTACGCTAGGTTAGGTTAGGTTAGGTTAGGTTAGGTTAGGTTTTTTTTTTTTTTTTTTTTTTTTTTTTTTTTTTTTTTTTTTTTTTTTTTTTTTTTTCCTACACTGCTCCTCAGACGCGAAGTCCGAGCCTTTGTATATCTATATTTCTCTTTCATTCCAGTTCTCACTTTTATGCCTCTCGTACTTTTATACTTCATACAAGATCTTTCTATCATTCATCCACATTCTTTCAATAACGGGTGGGAGTGCCCGCCTATTTTAAATACTATCTATCTCTATTTGTTTTTTATTTCTTTATTTATTCATCTTGACGCAGGGTAAATAAGGTATACTCAGTATGTATTCTTATTTTACAGGATTATTTCTTCGTTTACTTACATTTACTATTTCTAAGTTATTATCGTTTTTATCATTTATGTATAAATCAGAGTCTATCATTACATGTGTTTAATCTTATCATTTTACGTTACAATGTTTTCTTCAAATATAATACATTTTTATTTCGACAGTGTGTTTATCTAGGTCTATCCTTACATATATTTAATCTTATTATTTTACATTTCGGTACTTTCTACTAGTACAATACATTTTTTATTACAACAGTAAATCTAGGTCTATTCTTATTTTAATTTATATAATTTTACATAATTTTATTTTACATTTTTCTTGCTTACACTAACACATTACATTTTTATTACAACAGTATTATGTTTTTCTAGTTACATTTCTACATTGTATCTTATCAGATTACTTAATATATCTATTTTCACCAGGCTTACATACTAATGGGTTATTAAACTGTTTAGAAACTAAAAACTTATGCCTATCCTATTTTTAACTACTATGTATTTTGGGGCAGATTTTATATATTCTACATAATATATAATTCTTTCCCTATTTCTAAGGCTTTAATAGTTAGAGACTTGTTTGGTTTTTGGCTTATGTTTTAAAAAAAAAAAATTTGAGGGTTCGATTGTTTTGTGTCAAGTGTTTTGTTAGACTTTAATGTGACCTTTATATTTCCAAAATATAGGTGTCTAATTTACGTGTCTGTTTTCAGCTATATAACGTGACTTTAAACCATCAGTTTAGGAGTCCCGGTATTGTGCCTGTGTGTATGCGCGTGTGTGTGTGTGTGTGTCTTATGTGTTGTATGCTGTGGTTGTCCTCGCCAGGTAGTCCCACTTCTGTCTGGTTGGGCAATTGATGTTAAAGGCGTTGTGGTCCGCCTTATTCCCCGTGTGAGCACAGTTGCAGCACTCCGGAGGTTCCCCTGTGATCATCAGATCGCATTTGGCCCGCAAATGCGGTCCTCCGCAGTGGCTGCATCTGTCCGCTTCATGCGTGCAGAACTTTCGGCCGTGCCCAAAACCTAAACATTTCGAGCATTGGATAAGTGGAGACTGGTCCTCCACCCTGATCCTCTGTAGATCAATGTGGAGGGCACCAGCCTCCGTCATCCGTTGCCAACTTAGTGGGTCCACTTGGAGGACCACGTGTTTGGCATGTATATTCCTGGTGTTTCTCTTGTATTTTATTTTAATCCTGATGGACCCTTTATCCCTATTTTCAAAAATCCCCGGGTTCTGTTGGATTGCCGCTTCGACGATCTCCTCGTCGTCCTCTAGTAATACATCCTTCAAGATGACCAAGGGATCCTTGTTTAGGATAGGTTCTACTTTTAATTTACTGTCTTTTTCTTTAATTTTCTTCGTAATTTTCTGTAAGTCCGTTTTGTTGGTGCAACTAAGTATGACCTTCTGGTTCCTTGCTTTTCTTATTTTGTCAATTCTAAGGCCCTCGGCCCTGGCATCAACTGCAGTCCTCACTCTTTGGAGCACCTCCTCCCCCGTTTCTAGCTCCAAGTCCGAGGTAATTGCAATTGACTCCAGGGTCGGTGGGTACTTTGGTGGTGTGGGGGCCTTGGCCACAACGCTGGCGTAGGTGGCGGGGGTGGCAACCTGTTTTACCACGTCTTCCACTCTCTCCACCATCGCCTGCAGTTTGTGATCCAACGCCCCCATGTCAAAATCTGGGGTAGTTACTGTATGCGTTAGGCGGTCCTCCCACTTTTTAATTTCACCTACAATTTTGTTTGTGTTGCCCACGCCTTTTTCCTTCAGGACTTCGCTATTTTGCGTCAGGTCATCTCCCATTTTCCTCATGTTTGAGTCCAACTGCGTTATCGCCGCGCACACGTCACGCAGGTCCTCTCCATCTTTTACGGCAAGTGGAACGAGCGCTTGGAGATCCTGTATCACCCGATCCATTTTCTCCAGTCGCTCGTCCAAAGCTTCTAAGTTCGGGGAGAAGGGCGCGGACTGCTGCATCGGCGTACTTGCACCCATGGGGACTTTATTTTCAGGAATCCTTTCTGGGACGTATCTGTTTATGAGGTCTGCCACCTCAAACAGCATGTGGGTGGCATCTTCCGCTTCTTTCTCAAGCCATGTTTTGAGGTCTCTTCTCATACCTGGGTAGGTTCTCAGCTGTTGTGGGATTTCATCAAGGAATTTGAAGATGTTATAGAGGTTACCCCTCACCTCTAATCCGTTTAAGCACGCTGGTGAGACGGCATGATGAGCCTCATACTCCTTTCTCAGTCTTTTAAACTTGGTCTTGGTCCATGGGCCGTGATCTCCGTAGAAGTCCATTATGTTTTCATACCTGGTTGCTTCCGTTGGTGTTTGGCTATTGAATGTAGAGTCCTTTTGCGTGGATGAGTTTACAGTTTGGTTTATACCGGCTGTAGCGGGACTGGTTTTGTCCGTGTAGCGGGTCCGGGCCGTTGGGACTGGAGTGCGTGCGGTGGCCATCTTTTATGGAATTTTATTTAGGAGCAGTGGCGTCAGTAAGTATATGTGTAAAATAGAGTGTAAAAGATTCTATTAAAATAATTTTAATATTGTTTTTATTTGGTAGTATTTTATTTTCAGGACCTGCCTGTATGAGTCTGCTTGCGGTCAAGGGTAAGTGGGATGCGTGTGTGTCAACCAAGTAGTTTGGTTTCCCCAACTATTTTATGTAAAAAAATGGGGAAAAAATGAATTTTAAATAAATAATTTTAAAACTCTATGTAGAGTTTCCCTGTCTCTAAAAACTAACTATGCTCCTACCAGTGGTAGAGGACGTTAAATACTACTTTTGGCCAAAAATCGCCAGTCTCTAACTTTAAAAACAACAAAGTTATCAAATTTTACCCTAAAAACAAAATGGCCGCCAAAATGGTAGCCGTCACTTACAAACTAAGTCGCGAACCCGATAGAGCTCAGCGAGCCCTATTCAGTGACCCCAAGCACGGGGCTCTACGGCCAACAGTTCTCGAGTTCCCCTATGGGTAATATTGCAGACAAATTATGGGGAAAATGGGTAACTCTGGTTAACTCAAAAACTATTAGCCGGAGCTCGCCGGTTCTTTGGGAACTTCCGTGGGGCTCCTCTTTTTCTACACAAAAATGTGCTCAGGCAGAAAATTTTCCCGAGTTGCCCTAGGGTAAATTTACCCCAGGTAGATGGAAGAGGGAGTGCGGGGAACCCTCCGGAAGAAATCCCCGACTCTCTAGCCCCAGTAGTTTGGGAGTTATGGCCTGGCTAAATCTCCAAAATGGCGGATCCAAGATGGCGGACCAGATTTAGCCAGGCGATATCTCCGGCCCTATTGGTGCTAGAACGCCGGTGATTGGGTGTTGCCGGGGTAGTTTTACGATGTCTACCTCGCGCGCTCCTAAAAACAGGGTGCAAAAAGCAAGTTGCCCAATCACGGTTCTGAGGGGGGGAGGGGAAGCGGGGGAGTCACGCGTACCCCTGGGATAAATCCCCGTCCAAATCGGACCAGTAGTTTAGGAGATATCGGCCTTTTCCCGAAAACAAAATGGCGATCCAAGATGGCCGCCGGAATTTCAAAAATTCCTACTGCCCAAACTACTGGTCGTAGAAGCTCGGGGATTTTTGCGTCGTGGTGGGGGGGCCAAAATCTACCTTCGTAGGTGCTCAGAATCCCTGTAGAGACATCATATGTCCTACAGGGTTGTGACCCCACCAGGGCGCAAGAGGGGGGTTTTTAAGGCCCTCCTATGAAAACCTCGCCTCCCTGCGATCAGTATCTTGGAAGCTATACGATGGGGAATATTTTCCCTAAAAAAAAGAAAATGGCTGCCGGTTTGGGGAAAACGTAGATTGCGAGTTAGGGCGGCCAAGTTTGGGCTTGGGAGTGATGCCCAAGGTGGTCTAGGGCCTATGGCAGCCTCGGCCAACCCCTAACTAGCACCCCTTTCCGTATGCATAAAAAATAAACACAAAAAATAAAATAAAAACAAAAGTAGTAAAGATAAAAATCTAAAAATTTTTCTTAAAATAGTCTTATATCTAGTGCATATATGTACAAAATTTGGTGTCAATCGGACTAATAGTTCCTGAGAAAAAGCAGGGGGTAGAAACCACCCTTATATTCAAATAATTTTCCTGGCCTAAATACCTGAGGGATTTAAAATATTTTTTCAAAACTATATAGATATTAATTAATACTATCTTTATAAAATTAAAAACCTGAAGGGTTACATACAAAAATTTTTGGGGAAAATTGTTTAAAAATTTAGAAACTTAGAAATTAGTTATCTTATCTTGGTGTGGTCCGATTTTTGTAATTGAGGTGCCGGATGCTTTGCCTTAACGTCTTCTACCCGCCTGCTGTCCTCGCGCTGCTCCCAGATGGCCGGAACTAAAAACACGTGGTGAAAAAACCACGTGTTTTTTCCCTTTTCCCCTTAATAACTCCTGGGATTCCAGGAGTTGAGGGGAGCTGATTGTGTAGTCTTGTAGGGCGCGCGGAGGCCCACAAAACGGCGTATCGGAGTCTGGAGGGCCCCTTGCGGTTAACTCGCAATGGGCGGAAAACTGGTTGTATCTTCACGCTTTGAAGGTTAGAAAATCACTTTTTATTTAATAACTTATCAGGCACTGCACCGATTTTAAAACTTCTTTCACCCACGTGTAGGGCGCAAAAATGCGCAACTTTTGGTGTATAGCACTTAGCGATATCTAAAGAAAAACTAATTTTTTAGAATTTTTTGCGCGGAGCGAGATGCGTCTCGTGCGAGTTTTGGGTCGCAACTGGGTTAGGTTAGGTTAGGTTAGGTTAGGTTAGGTTAGGTTGGGGTGCGAAGTCAGACAACGTCCCCGTCGTGCACCCTGGGCAACGTCGTCGCATTTCCCGCGGCGGCGGCTAATAGTCTGACGGGAGGGGAGCCTCGCGGTTCTATCCGCATCTGCGGTTTCGGTGGCTCCGCGCTGGCGTCCCAGACATATTCTGGCCAGCGGTAGCGCGGTTCGGGCTCGGCCGGCGTCCTGGACATTCCAGTAGCGGCGGTGCGAGCGTAGGCGTCGGGTCCGTCCGATTGCGGTTGTCGCAATCGGCGGATGGGTCTTCATGGCCAACCGTCGGCGAAGCCGTCCCTTCAGTCATGTTTTGGGGGACGGTGGGGCTGCCCTTAGTTGGGTGTCCCCGCGAGGAGAAAACCTCAATAAAAAACCCTAATCCTACGCCTGCCACGGGCTAGGGGATGGATGGCTGGTGGGAGACCAGTCCCAACGTGGCCAACGGAGTAGGGGACTGGCGGACCCCCTGTTTCGTGAACCATACGCTTACCCGGGTATGGAGCCTCTGCCCGGGTGGACTGATTATTTGCTACCATAATCGTGGGACTAAAATGGAATCTTCAAACAAAACAAAACTAATTTTAAAATTTGGCGGTGGGCCTAGCTCGGGCGAAAGAGAGCGGGAGAAGCCTAGCTCAGGGGCTTTAAACGAGCGGGCGCATTCTGCGTCAGAAATGTTTTCGGCGTCGTCTAAAAACTCCGTTTCGGACGTTTATTCAGCGGATGAGGAGTGTGTTCCTTCTAACACAGGAAGCGCAACCAGCCTTAATGCAGGTGCTAGAAGAAAACGCCCTCTTGAGGAATTTTTAACCCCGGACTCCGTCGGGCCGGGTGAAACGACTGTTGCCGATAGTCCTAAAGTAGGTAAATTCGGGAAAGGTAGAGGTAGGCGTGGCCGTGGTCGTGTAGCAGCAACTGGCCCACGCCCAGAACGTACGGTGTCTGAATCGCAGCTCAATCTGCGTCGTCCATTGTCGGACTATGAGCGGGATGCCGAAGAGGCGATGGGCGGTGCCGAGGCGACAGGTGGCGCCGATGCTATGGATGGCACTGAAATCATGACGAATGTCGGTCGTTTGGAGGAATGGTCCTTTGAGGAACTACGGTCTAGGTCACCTTTGCCCGGTATTGAATGGGACAGCACGGCGGAGATTAGAAAGGAGGTGTCCGCTAAGCTGAGCTCTATCACAGATGTTTCGCGCTCATCTGGGAAGCTAAAGGGCACACACCAAAAGCGCTTGAACGATGCGGCAAAGGATCTCTATGACATCTTTGAGACCCTGACTACCCGCTCTCCAGATGATGAATTACGGAGGGTTCACGCGAACAATATCCGTCTTAATAGGCAGCTCGCACTATTACAAGAAGAGGTGAAAAGTCTGAGGAAAGCGTTCTCAGAGCGCAACCAGCAGTGCCAAAGTGGATCAGCGGAGTCGCCTTCTAACTCCTTGCGTCCGGCGTCGACTTCTAACTCCTTGCGCGCGCCATCGCCTTCTGACTCCGTGCGTGCGAGATCGCGCTCGCGCTCGCGCTCGCGCTCGCCTTTGCCACCGGTGTCGATACGGCCGGCGCCACTGCCACCGACGCCTCAGCCTCCGACGCCACTACCATCTGCGTTGCCACCTTTGGCAAATATGGAGGCTCTCCAGGAGTTTGCGCGCTCCTTGACAATATCCATAGGTGAAATGGTTAACACCAGGCTCAGCAGCATCGAGGAAAGGCTACCTCCAGTGCCTATACTTAGACCGCCGCTAGCGGCTGACAGAAGACGCGAGATGCCTCCGCCTGCATCAGCACCCCCAGCTCGACAGTCAGCGCCCCCAGCTCGAAAACCGGTGCCCCCAGCTCGACAGCCGGCGCCTCCGCGCCATCAGGCTTTAACAACAGACCCTTCTTCTGCGCAGTCTCAGCCAGAACGCTCTCAAGCGCCAACAGCCTCCACATCCACAGAAGGAACCTGGAGCGAGGTAATAGGCAGAAAGAAGGCTAATAAACAGCGTAAAGCAGCCCTTGCCGCGGCCAATCAGGCAGGGCCTACACCAGCAGAAGCTTCTGCACAAAAGAAAAAGAAGACCAAGAAGAAGACTAGCCTTACACCTCCGAAAACGGCGGCGGTCGTACTTACCTTGGACGCAGAAGCAATAGAACAAGGTGTCACTTACGCTCAAATCATCGGGAAGGCAAGGGCGGAACTGCAACTGAAAGATTTCGGCTTGGAAGGGGTACGCTGCAAGACGGCAGCTACTGGCGCCAGGATCCTCTCGATCCCAGGGCCTGAGAATGGGAAAAAGGCGGATGATCTTGCCACTAAGCTCCGTGAGGTTTTGTCCGGCGTCGCTAAGGTCACGAGACCCACGAAGTGTGTCGACTTACGCATTTCGGGCCTTGACGATTCGGTCGTGAAGGAGGATGTCATCGCTGCAATTGCAGAAAAAGGCGGATGTCATTCTGACCAGGTGAAGGTCGGGGAAGTCCGATTCGGTGGTAACAGTTTGGGGACAGCTCTAGCGAAATGTCCCGTGGCCGTTGCTAAGAAAATTGTGGAGGCTGGCAGGCTCCTTGTAGGCTGGAGTTCTGCTCATGTTCGGGCGTTAGATCCTGTACCGATGCGCTGCTACAGATGTCTGAGCCTCGGGCACACAAGTCAGCGGTGCCCAAGTCAAACCAACCGAAGCTATTTATGCTATCGCTGTGGTAAAGCGGGCCATGTCGCCGCCAGTTGCGGCGCCAAGGAGTATCGTTGCGACGTTTGTGCAGATGCCGAACGACCAGCCTGCCACAGGATGGGGGGAAGGAAGTGCAATCCTCCACAAGTTAAGCCAAAGGAGGGTGTGGGTACAAGGGCGCCCCCCACTGTAGGAGTGTCTTTGCCAATGGAGACAGCGGAGCTACCAGAAATCCAAATTAATGGATAATACACGCCATTTAAAATTTCTTCAGGCGAATATCAACCACTCCACCAGGTCACAGGACCTTTTATCTCAGACTATGGTGGAGTGGAAGATCGATGTTACGGTTGTGTCAGAGCCATATTATGTACCAACCCTGCCTCATTGGGCTGCGGATCTTAACGACTCTGTCGCTATTGCTACAGATCCTTCCTCCTGTTTTCCTTTGGAAGTAAAAGAGAGGGGTTCTGGCTACGTTGTGGCTAAGTGGGGGAAAATTGCAATTGTTGGGGTATACTTCTCTCCAAACGATAGCGTGTCTGATCTTGAGTTGTACTTGGCTCAGTTAAGCGTAGCGGTTGGTAGGCTCAGTCGAATGCAGGTGATCGTAATGGGGGATCTGAATTCAAAATCAGCGTTGTGGGGCTCCCCCGTTACTGATGATAGGGGAGATCTAGTCGCAGATTTCGTAGCGTCAATGAACCTCTGCGTGGCTAACCAAGGCAATGAGTTAACTTGTGTCAGGAGAAACGGAGGGTCTATCGTGGACGTCACCTTTGCATCGCCTGCTCTGGCGTTACGAATTTCTGGCTGGGTCGTTCAAAAAGAGGTCGAATCCCTCTCCGACCACCTTTACATCACCTTCGAGGTATCAGCCCCAGCTTCCACGCGTGCGCCTATTAGGGTGGAAAGAACTAGTCGAGCTAGATTCCCGAAATGGGCCCTGACGCAATATAACCCGCATCTTGCGGAAGAGGCAGCGATAGTTGCGAGCTGGAACAACGACGCACGTGATTCTCGCAGAGACAGTGTTGAAGAACGAGCTGTCAGGCTCCGCAATGATCTCACGGCGATTTGCGACGCCGCGATGCCACGATCTAGGGGTCTGCCTCCAGGCAAAGAGGCCGTGTATTGGTGGTCTGCAGAAATTGCCTCCCTTCGTGAAGCTTGCAATGATGCTCGCAGGGCCCACAAAAGATGTCGACGGCGCAGGCACTTCGAAGAACAGGAACGACTCCTCTACGACGCCTACAAAGAGTCGAAGAAAGCTCTGCAAAACGCAATATCATCTGCGAAATCTAGAGCCAGGGAAGAGTGGTTGCAGGACTTAGATCGGGACCCGTGGGGGAGGCCCTACCTCGTGGTACGTAGCAAGATGCGACAGGGGGCCCCTCGATTGGAGGAGTTTGAGCCGCAGTTGTTGCAGGATGCTGTATCTGCGCTCTTTCCACGAAGAGATACGTTTATTCCGCCCGCGATGTCAGCTCCGGTGATCACTCAGGAATCTGCGGTCAGAGCGCCTCCTGTCACTGAGGCTGAGTTTGATGTGGCGATCGACAAACTTCGAGCTATAAAGAAGGCCCCTGGGCCGAACGGCGTCCCGGGTTTTGTTTTGGTGGCAGCATCGAAGCACGTAGGCGACAAGATTAGGGAGCTGTTCACATCCATTATGGAGGCCGGAGAATTTCCTTCTGCTTGGAAGACGGGCCGCTTGTGTCTACTTAAAAAGGACGGCCGTTCACCGGACTCCCCGTTGTCTTTTAGACCCATCGTGTTGCTTGACGAGGAGGGCAAGCTCTTTGAGCGAATTGTTGCGGCTCGTATCGTCGAACACCTGACGTCTACAGGCCCTGACTTGTCGGACCGCCAATATGGTTTTCGGGCTGGAAGATCCACCGTAGATGCCGTGAAAGACCTAAAAGGTTTCTGCGAGGAAGCAAGGTTGAAGGGTGAGAGTGTATTGGCAATATCTCTAGATATTGCCAACGCTTTTAACACTATCCCCTTCGAAACTATACTGGAAGGACTGAAGTTTCATCGGGTTCCGCAATATCTGCTCGAGCTTGTGGCAAGCTACCTAAACGATCGGCGGGTTAAGTTTATTGGGCCTGGTGGCGTTATGTTTAGCCGCGAGGTTAGCTGTGGTGTTCCGCAGGGGTCGGTTCTAGGCCCACTCCTGTGGAATATAGGGTACGATTGGGTTCTTCGAGGCACTCTGCCTCCCCAAATGAGTGTCATTTGTTATGCCGACGACACACTAGTCACAGCACGGGGCGGCACATACGCGGAAGCCGCGCGTTTAGCAGAGGTGGGCACAATACAGGTTGTTGAGAGAATTCGCTTACTGGGACTAGAGGTGAATCTCGGTAAAACAGAGGCCATATACTTTCACGAGCCTCGGAAAGGACCACCAAACGATGCTTCTATATCTGTCGTTGGTGCTAGAATAAAAGTGGAGAGCACTATAAAATATCTCGGGTTGACGCTTGACAGTCGTTGGAGTTTTTTGCCGCATTTTAAGAAGTTGGCCCCGCGTCTTGTAGGTACTGCACTATCGCTGGGGCGCCTGCTTCCAAACGTGGGCGGCCCAAGCACGACGTGTCGCCGTCTTTATTGCACCGTCGTTAAGAGCATGGCCCTGTACGGGGCACCTGTATGGGTGGAGGCCCTCACAAACAAAATAAGAGCGCTTCTGCGTGCGCCTCAGTGTGCAATCGGACTAAGAGCCATCAGAGGGTACCGCACTGTTGCTTCAGCAGCAGCCCTGGTTTTGGCCGGTACTCCGCCCTGGGAGTTGGAGGCGGAGGTGCTCAGCGAGGTGTATAGGCATAGGGCTGAGCGTAGGGCGCAAGGCGAGCGCCTGACCATAGAAGAGACCGAGGCGGTTCGGCGTGACGCGCAGAATGCTGTGATTGAGCGCTGGACGGACGATCTGGTCGACGAGGTGTACGGACGACGCACTATTGAGGCGATACAGCCTGTTTTACGCCAATGGTTGGAACGTCGCCACGGTACCCTTACTTACCGGCTAGTACAAATTTTGACCGGCCAGGGGTGCTTTGGCGATTACCTGCATCGTATTCGCAGGGAAGGGAGCCCTAGGTGCCATGAGTGTGGTGCTAGTCGGGACTCGGCGCAGCACACGCTGGAGGTGTGCGACGCCTGGAGCAGACAGCGCCAGACACTCACAGCAGTGGTGGGTCAAGACCTCTCTCTGCCCAGCGTAGTCAAATCTATGCTGGACAGCGACAGGTCATGGGAAGCTATGGTTTCGTTCTGCGAGGAGGTGATGACGCAGAAGGAGACCGCCGAGCGATTCCGCGAGGGTGATGCCCAGGCGGACCCGCTCAGGCGCAGGCGGCCCGGGGGACGGCGTAGGCGTTTCGCCGATCTTTTACCCCCATGACAGGGCTAGCGGGTTGAGGCCGGACAGCCTCCGCCCGCTTCGTGCAGTTCTGTCTGCGTGTCAGAGGAGGTGCCCAAGTGTGCTCGGGCATCTCTTCTTTTGCTAGGAAGGGGCCTGGAAAACCGGGCTGGCTGGGACGACGTGGTCGAATACTGCCAGGATCCCTCGTCGTCGGTAACCAGCAGGAGAGGGCACACCAAGTCAGTTTTAGTGGGTATGCCCCCCCTCCGGCCCCTCATCGGGTCTATTGTAGCTTAGGTTGGAATAGGTTGGGTGTGGGACCGGGGGAGGTCATTGGGAGAGCCCCACATAACCCCCGCCGCGTGTCCGAGCGTGGGGGTATGCGTAAAGCATTTCTGACTTGCCAAAAAAAAAAAAAAAAAAAAAAAAAAAAGGTTAGGTTAGGTTAGGTTAGGTTAGGTTAGGTTCTCGGCCTCATGCGAGTGATGCGGTTCCTGGATCCGAGACCGAGCGCGTCCCTCAGGTGGTGGATAGGGGAACGGCCCCCGGTGGAAGGGGGTTACCGGGCTTTGGCCGGCGCGAACCAAAACCAGGATTATACCGTAACCCTGTACTTAGAACAGGAACGGGGGCTGCCGTGTTCTGTCACGGGGGCTGCGGGGATGTAAAACCCCTTTAAAAAATGTAAGAACAAACCGTAACCCTGTACGTGGTGCAGGAACGGGGGCCGCTACGGGGGCCGCGTGGAGTAAACCACTATAAAAATCCTCAAAGGTCACGGCGTTGGGAACGCAGGCGTCGGACCGCCTTAAGGTGGCTGGAAGAGGTTCCAGCCAGCTAGCGCCAACCCTGGGATACCGCCCGCCCTCCCAGTGGTATTAGGGTTACCCAGGTACAGGGGTCTCTGCCTGGGTGGACCGGATATTTCCCCCATACTCGTGGGATTAAGTATGGCAGACTTTAGAAAACCTATAATAAAAGCAGTTAAGAAGGCGAAGAATGCAACGGTTTCGACTGTTGCTTCCGGTAGTACGGACAAAGCACTGGGTCCATCCAAAAACCGTGCACAAAAGACGACGAGCGACTTTAACAAGTTAGCCTACGATTGCTCTAGTAGTGATTCGGAAGCAGGGGAATACCTTTCCTCCAAATTTGGAGACTGGCATCCAACAGAGTGGCATCCTATTTCTTATGAAGACTACATGCGGGCAGGTTCGAAAAAAAAGAAGTCTTTGGGTAAAACGCCCCCTCCTTCAACCCCTAAGCCGAAAGATAAAGACGGTGAGTCTTATTTCAAGCGACCCAAACTGGTTGCGAGTTCCAGCTCGTCACTTGACCTTGCCATGCAGTCTGAGTTGTCGGAGTACGAGGCGACAGCAGCAGCGGCAAGAGCTGATAAAATGAGAGTAAACCTCGAAAAGTTTGACGAAACTACGCGACAGCCAACGCGCAGTAGACCGTCTCTACAGCCGCAGCCACAGAACGTAAGCCCCGAAGCGGCGGAGTTGGACCGCCTTAAAGCTGAAAACGCAAATCTCCGGAAAGATCTCGAGGAGCTGCGAAAGGAAGTAGCCGCTCTCAAAGAGGAGCAGCGGCCAGTACAGAAGGCCACGTCCCTGGACGAGGACGTTATTGAAAGGGTGATTCACTCTGTCACTAGGATCATGATGGAGCACATTGAGCCGAGATTGATGGCAGTGGAGTGCCGTCTCCCCTCGCCTGACGCGTTGCAAACGCCCAAAGTCGCGCCTAGAGCTACCCCTAGAGCTGCCTCTGCTACCTTCACGGAGCACGAAGATGGTGTTACTCCCGAGATTCCCCCTGCCGCCCGCCAGAACGATGACTGGCAGCAGAAGACTGGGCGAAAGAAGAAGAATGGTAAGAAGGCGAGCCTAACCACTGCAGCTCCTCCTAGCACCCAGAAGAGACCACAGGCTGCGGTGAAAGCGCCTGTCAAGGCTAAAACAAAGCCAAAGCTGATCATCCCGAAATCTGCAGCAGTGGTACTGTCTCTCCTCCCGGAGGCGCGCGGAAACGGGGTAACATTTGCCGAGGTCATCAAACGAGCCAAAGCTGTCATCTCCCCTGCTGACTATGGAGCACAGGGGTTCGTTATTAAGGAGAGCCAGGCAGGAGCTAAAATCCTGGAGCTGCCGGACCCTAGCGGTACTATGGCCAATGCTCTGGCCGACAAACTCCGCCAAACAGTCGGCGATTTGGTTGAAGTCAGTAGACCAGAAAAGACGGCCGACCTGCACATCACGGGTTTCGATGACTCTATATCGAGAGATGATGTTCTGGACGCCGTAGCGGCCGTGTCTAGTTGCGCGCGACAGAAAGTCAAGACGACGTCCATTATGGCCGAGAGAGACGGGTCCTGGTGCATCCGCATTAGATGCCCTGTGGCGGCTGCCAAGGCGGTTGCGATGACCGAGAAGTTTAAAGTCGGGTGGAACATCGTTCGGGTGAGGGTTCTGTCCCCTCTTCCTTTAAGGTGCTTTAAGTGTCTGGGGCTGGGCCACACAAAGCCCAGGTGCCCATCGAAAGAGGACAGGAGCAAACTTTGCTTCCGTTGCGGTGAACCGGGCCACATGGCCGCGGCTTGTAGTGTCGTCAAACCCCGGTGCTCGGTCTGCGCTGCGAGTAAGCAGCCGGCCGACCACGTCATGGGGTCCCGCAAATGCAACCCACCAGCGAGTAAGGGGATACTGCCCGAGCGCAGTGGGCTTGCCCAAGTCGGAGCACGCCCTATAGAGGGCGAGCGTAGCAACAGTGGGATGACTGAGTGATCGGCATCTCCACTTCTCCTGTCGACTGTCGTTGCTCCCCGCTCTCTCAGTCGAGATGAGCTCCGGGATGAAATGACACCCGATAACGCGCGGATGGCGGACTGTCGCGAGGTCCGTTCTACGGTCCGTCCATCTGGGGAGGCGTCCATTTGTGACTGAGGTGCCACCCGTACGCTTCAAGCTTGGGCCAGGTTTTGCCAAGGCCAACCGGGGTAGTGTGGTCGAATCCCAAAGGGAACCCACACTGCCGTAAACCGGACGAGATGTCACAACGGGGGTTTTTTAGTTGTGGTATGCCCGCTGGTCAACAGCGGGAGAGCCCCACTTCCCCTGCCGTGTACCTCAATGGCGGGGTGTGCATAAGGAGCATTTTTCCCTCGAAAGAAAAAAAAAAAAAAAAAAAAAAAAAAAAAGGTTAGGTTAGGTTAGGTTAGGTTAGGTTAGGTTAGGTTAGGTTAGGTTAGGTTAGGTTAGGTTAGGTTAGGTTAGGTTAGGTTAGGTTAGGTTAGGTTAGGTTAGGTTAGGTTAGGTTAGGTTAGGTTAGGTTAGGTTAGGTTAGGTTAGGTTAGGTTAGGTTAGGTTAGGTTAGGTTAGGTTAGGTTAGGTTAGGTTAGGTTAGGTTAGGTTAGGTTAGGTTAGGTTGGGGTGCGAAGTCAGACAACGTCCCCGTCGTGCACCCTGGGCAACGTCGTCGCATTTCCCGCGGCGGCGGCTAATAGTCTGACGGGAGGGGAGCCTCGCGGTTCTATCCGCATTTGCGGTTTCGGTGGCTCCGCGCTGGCGTCCCAGACATATTCTGGGCAGCGGTAGCGCGGTTCGGGCTCGGCCGGCGTCCTGGACAGTCCAGTAGCGGCGGTGCGAGCGTAGGCGGCGGGTCCGTCCGATTGCGGTTGTCGCAATCGGCGGATGGGTCTTCATGGCCAACCGTCGGCGAAGCCGTCCCTTCAGTCATGTTTTGGGGGACGGTGGGGCTGCCCTTAGTTGGGTGTCCCCGCGAGGAGAAAACCTCAATAAAAAACCCTAATCCTACGCCTGCCACGGGCTAGGGGATGGATGGCTGGTGGGAGACCAGTCCCAACGTGGCCAACGGAGCAGGGGACTGGCGGACCCCCTGTTTCGTGAACCATACGCTTACCCGGGTACGGAGCCTCTGCCCGGGTGGACTGATTATTTGCTACCATAATCGTGGGACTAAAATGGAATCTTCAAACAAAACAAAACTAATTTTAAAATTTGGCGGTGGGCCTAGCTCGGGCGAAAGAGAGCGGGAGAAGCCTAGCTCAGGGGCTTTAAACGAGCGGGCGCATTCTGCGTCAGAAATGTTTTCGGCGTCGTCTAAAAACTCCGTTTCGGACGTTTATTCAGCGGATGAGGAGTGTGCTCCTTCTAACACAGGAAGCGCAACCAGCCTTAATGCAGGTGCTAGAAGAAAACGCCCCCTTGAGGAATTTTTAACCCCGGACTCCGTCGGGCCGGGTGGAACGACTGTTGCCGATAGTCCTAAAGTCGGTAAATTCGGGAAAGGTAGAGGTAGGCGTGGCCGTGGTCGTGTAGCAGCAACTGGCCCACGTCCAGAACGTACGGTGTCTGAATCGCAGCTTAATCTGCGTCGTCCATTGTCGGACTATGAGCGGGATGCCGAAGAGGCGATGGGCGGTGCCGAGGCGACAGGTGGCGCCGATGCTATGGATGGCACTGAAATCATGACGAATGTCGGTCGTTTGGAGGAATGGTCCTTTGAGGAACTACGGTCTAGGTCACCTTTGCCCGGTATTGAATGGGACAGCACGGCGGAGATTAGAAAGGAGGTGTCCGCTAAGCTGAGCTCTATCACAGATGTTTCGCGCTCATCTGGGAAGCTAAAGGGCACACACCAAAAGCGCTTGAACGATGCGGCAAAGGATCTCTATGACATCTTTGAGACCCTGACTACCCGCTCTCCAGATGATGAATTACGGAGGGTTCACGCGAACAATATCCGTCTTAATAGGCAGCTCGCACTATTACAAGAAGAGGTGAAAAGTCTAAGGAAAGCGTTCTCAGAGCGCAACCAGCAGTGCCAAAGTGGATCAGCGGAGTCGCCTTCTAACTCCTTGCGTCCGGCGTCGACTTCTAACTCCTTGCGCGCGCCATCGCCTTCTGACTCCGTGCGTGCGAGATCGCGCTCGCGCTCGCGCTCGCGCTCGCCTTTGCCACCGGTGTCGATACGGCCGGCGCCACTGCCACCAACGCCTCAGCCTCCGACGCCACTACCATCTGCGTTGCCACCTTTGGCAAATATGGAGGCTCTCCAGGAGTTTGCGCGCTCCTTGACAATATCCATAGGTGAAATGGTTAACACCAGGCTCAGCAGCATCGAGGAAAGGCTACCTCCAGCGCCTATACTTAGACCGCCGCTAGCGGCTGACAGAAGACGCGAGATGCCTCCGCCTGCATCAGCACCCCCAGCTCGACAGTCAGCGCCCCCAGCTCGAAAACCGGTGCCCCCAGCTCGACAGCCGGCGCCTCCGCGCCCTCAGGCTTTAACAACAGACCCTTCTTCTGCGCAGTCTCAGACTGAACGCTCTCAAGCGCCAACAGCTTCCACATCCACAGAAGGAACCTGGAGCGAGGTAATAGGCAGAAAGAAGGCCAATAAACAGCGTAAAGCAGCCCTTGCCGCGGCCAATCAGGCAGGGCCTACACCAGCAGAAGCTTCTGCACAAAAGAAAAAGAAGACCAAGAAGAAGACTAGCCTTACACCTCCGAAAACGGCGGCGGTCGTACTTACCTTGGACGCAGAAGCAATAGAACACGGTGTCACTTACGCTCAAATCATCGGGAAGGCAAGGGCGGAACTGCAACTGAAAGATTTCGGCTTGGAAGGGGTACGCTGCAAGACGGCAGCTACTGGCGCCAGGATCCTCTCGATCCCAGGGCCTGAGAATGGGAAAAAGGCGGATGATCTTGCCACTAAGCTCCGTGAGGTTTTGTCCGGCGTCGCTAAGGTCACGAGACCCACGAAGTGTGTCGACTTACGCATTTCGGGCCTTGACGATTCGGTCGTGAAGGAGGATGTCATCGCTGCAATTGCAGAAAAAGGCGGATGTCATTCTGACCAGGTGAAGGTCGGGGAAGTCCGATTCGGTGGTAACAGTTTGGGGACAGCTCTAGCGAAATGTCCCGTGGTCGTTGCTAAGAAAATTGTGGAGGCTGGCAGGCTCCTAGTAGGCTGGAGTTCTGCTCATGTTCGGGCGTTAGATCCTGTACCGATGCGCTGCTACAGATGTCTGAGCCTCGGGCACACAAGTCAGCGGTGCCCAAGTCAAACCAACCGAAGCTATTTATGCTATCGCTGTGGTAAAGCGGGCCATGTTGCCGCCAGTTGCGGCGCCAAGGAGTACCGTTGCGACGTTTGTGCAGATGCCGAACGACCAGCCTGCCACAGAATGGGGGGAAGGAAGTGCAACCCCCCACAAGTTAAGCCAAAGGAGGGTGCGGGTACAAGGGCGCCCCCCAATTTGCCAATGGAGACAGCGGAGCTACCAGAAATCCAAATTAATGGATAATACACGCCATTTCAAATTTCTTCAGGCGAATATCAACCACTCCACCAGGTCACAGGACCTTTTATCTCAGACTATGGTGGAGTGGAAGATCGATGTTACGGTTGTGTCAGAGCCATATTATGTACCAACCCTGCCTCATTGGGCTGCGGATCTTAACGAATCTGTCGCTATTGCTACAGATCCTTCCTCCTGTTTTCCTTTGGAAGTAAAAGAGAGGGGTTCTGGCTACGTTGTGGCTAAGTGGGGGAAAATTGCAATTGTTGGGGTATACTTCTCTCCAAACGATAGCGTGTCTGATCTTGAGTTGTACTTGGCTCAGTTAAGCGTAGCGGTTGGTAGGCTCAGTCGAATGCAGGTGATCGTAATGGGGGATCTGAATTCAAAATCAGCGTTATGGGGCTCCCCCGTTACTGATGATAGGGGAGATCTAGTCGCAGATTTCGTAGCGTCAATGAACCTCTGCGTGGCTAACCAAGGCAATGAGTTAACTTGTGTCAGGAGAAACGGAGGGTCTATCGTGGACGTCACCTTTGCATCGCCTGCTCTGGCGTTACGAATTTCTGGCTGGGTCGTTCAAAAAGAGGTCGAATCCCTCTCCGACCACCTTTACATCACCTTCGAGGTATCAGCCCCAGCTTCCACGCGTGCGCCTCTTAGGGTGGAAAGAACTAGTCGAGCTAGATTCCCGAAATGGGCCCTGACGCAATATAACCCGCATCTTGCGGAAGAGGCAGCTATAGTTGCGAGCTGGAACAACGACGCACGTGATTCTCGCAGAGACAGTGTTGAAGAACGAGCTGTCAGGCTCCGCAATGATCTCACGGCAATTTGCGACGCCGCGATGCCACGTTCTAGGGGTCTGCCTCCAGGCAAAGAGGCCGTGTATTGGTGGTCTGCAGAAATTGCCTCCCTTCGTGAAGCTTGCAATGATGCTCGCAGGGCCCACAAAAGATGTCGACGGCGCAGGCACTTCGAAGAACAGGAACGACTCCTCTACGACGCCTACAAAGAGTCGAAGAAAGCTCTGCAAAACGCAATATCATCTGCGAAATCTAGAGCCAGGGAAGAGTGGTTGCAGGACTTAGATCGGGACCCGTGGGGGAGGCCCTACCTCGTGGTACGTAGCAAGATGCGACAGGGGGCCCCTCGATTGGAGGAGTTTGAGCCGCAGTTGTTGCAGGATGCTGTATCTGCGCTCTTTCCACGAAGAGATACGTTTATTCCGCCCGCGATGTCAGCTCCGGTGATCACTCAGGAATCTGCAGTCAGAGCGCCTCCTGTCACTGTGGCTGAGTTTGATGTGGCGATCGACAAACTTCGAGCTAAAAAGAAAGCCCCTGGGCCGAACGGCGTCCCGGGTTTTGTTTTGGTGGCAGCATCGAAGCACCTAGGAGACAAGATTAGGGAGCTATTCACATCCATTATGGAGGCCGGAGAATTTCCCTCTGCCTGGAAGACGGGCCGCTTGTGTCTACTGAAAAAGGACGGCCGTTCACCGGACTCCCCGTCGTCTCTTAGACCCATCGTGTTGCTTGACGAGGAGGGCAAGCTCTTTGAGCGAATTGTTGCGGCTCGTACCGTCGAACACCTGACGTCTACAGGCCCTGACTTGTCGGACCGCCAATATGGTTTTCGGGCTGGAAGGTCCACCGTAGATGCCGTGAAAGACCTAAAAGGTTTCTGCGAGGAGGCAAGGTTGAAGGGTGAGGGTGTATTGGCGGTATCTCTAGATATTGCCAACGCTTTTAACACTATCCCCTTCGAAACCATACTGGAAGGACTGAAGTTTCATCGGGTTCCGCAATATCTGCTCGAGCTTGTGGCAAGCTACCTAAACGATCGGCGGGTTAAGTTTATTGGGCCTGGTGGCGTTATGTTTAGCCGCGAGGTTAGCTGTGGTGTTCCGCAGGGGTCGGTTCTAGGCCCACTCCTGTGGAATATAGGGTACGATTGGGTTCTTCGAGGCACTCTGCCTCCCCAAATGAGTGTCATTTGTTATGCCGACGACACACTAGTCACAGCACGGGGCGGCACATACGCGGAAGCCGCGCGTTTAGCAGAGGTGGGCACAACACAGGTTGTTGAGAGAATTCGCTTACTGGGACTAGAGGTGAATCTCGGTAAAACAGAGGCCATATACTTTCACGAGCCTCGGAAAGGACCACCAAACGATGCTTCTATATCTGTCGTTGGTGCTAGAATAAAAGTGGAGAGCACTATAAAATATCTCGGGTTGACGCTTGACAGTCGTTGGAGTTTTTTGCCGCATTTTAAGAAGTTGGCCCCGCGTCTTGTAGGTACTGCACTATCGCTGGGGCGCCTGCTTCCAAACGTGGGCGGCCCAAGCACGACGTGTCGCCGTCTTTATTGCACCGTCGTTAAGAGCATGGCCCTGTACGGGGCACCTGTATGGGTGGAGGCCCTCACAAACAAACTAAGAGCGCTTCTGCGTGCGCCTCAGTGTGCAATCGGACTAAGAGCCATTAGAGGGTACCGCACTGTTGCTTCAGCAGCAGCCCTGGTTTTGGCCGGTACTCCGCCCTGGGAGTTGGAGGCGGAGGTGCTCAGCGAGGTGTATAGGCATAGGACTGAACGTAGGGCGCAAGGCGGGCGCCTGACCATAGAAGAGACCGAGGCGGTTCGGCGTGACGCGCAGAATGCTGTGATTGAGCGTTGGACGGACGATCTGGTGGACGAGGTGTACGGACGACGCACCATTGAGGCGATACAGCCTGTTTTACGCCAATGGTTGGAACGTCGCCACGGTACCCTTACTTACCGGCTAGTACAAATTTTGACCGGCCAGGGGTGCTTTGGCGATTACCTGCATCGTATTCGCAGGGAAGGGAGCCCTAGGTGCCATGAGTGTGGTGCTAGTCGGGACTCGGCGCAGCACACGCTGGAGGTGTGCGACGCCTGGAGCAGACAGCGCCAGACACTCACAGCAGTGGTGGGTCAAGACCTCTCTCTGCCCAGCGTAGTCAAATCTATGCTGGACAGCGACAGGTCATGGGAAGCTATGGTTTCGTTCTGCGAGGAGGTGATGACGCAGAAGGAGACCGCCGAGCGATTCCGCGAGGGTGATGCCCAGGCGGACCCGCTCAGGCGCAGGCGGCCCGGGGGACGGCGTAGGCGTTTCGCCGATCTTTTACCCCCATAACAGGGCTAGCGGGTTGAGGCCGGACAGCCTCCGCCCGCTTCGTGCAGTTCTGTCTGCGTGTCAGAGGAGGTGCCCAAGTGTGCTCGGGCATCTCTTCTTTTGCTAGGAAGGGGCCTGGAAAACCGGGCTGGCTGGGACGACGTGGTCGAATACTGCCAGGATCCCTCGTCGTCGGTAACCAGCAGGAGAGGGCACACCAAGTCAGTTTTAGTGGGTATGCCCCCCCTCCGGCCCCTCATCGGGTCTATTATAGCTTAGGTTGGAATAGGTTGGGTGTGGGACCGGGGGAGGTCATTGGGAGAGCCCCACATAACCCTCGCCGCGTGTCCGAGCGTGGGGGTATGCGTAAAGCATTTCTGACTTGCCAAAAAAAAAAAAAAAAAAAAAAAAGGTTAGGTTAGGTTGGGATCTTAACGATTCCGTAGCGGTCGTTACTGATTCCATTTCTCGTTTTCCGCTGGTTGTTAGAGAGAGGGGGGCAGGCTATGTGGTGGTTAAATGGGGAAATATCGTCATCGTCGGGGTATACTTCTCTCCCAATGCAAGCGTCTCCGAACTTGAGGTGTACCTTGCTCAACTGAGTTTAGTGGTCGGTAGGCTCAGTCGAATGCAGGTGCTTGTAATGGGGGATCTAAATTCGAAGTCAGCGTTGTGGGGGTCACCCGTCACCGATGATAAGGGAGATCTAGTCGCGGATTTTATAGCTTCAATGAATCTCTACGTGGTTAATCGAGGCAATGAATTTACCTGCGTCAGGAGAAACGGAAGATCTATCGTAGACGTCACTTTCGCGTCGCCTGCTCTGGCTTTACGCATTTCTGGCTGGGTCGTTCAAAAAGAGGTCGAATCGCTCTCCGACCACCTCTATATCACCTTTGAGGTAGCTACTCAAATAGCGCCCGCTCCGCCCAGGGTGGAAACGAGAAACAGAACGCGGTTCCCAAGGTGGGCTTTTACTCGTTATGATCCTAATCTCGCGGAAGAGGCAGCGATGATTGCGGCCTGGAATCACGAAGCTCGAAACAACCGCAGACAAAGTGTCAACGAACGGGCGATTAGGTTTAAAGAAGACCTTACTACGATCTGTGATGCGGCTATGCCACGTTCTAAAGGCCTGCCTCCAGGAAAAGAGGCTGTCTATTGGTGGTCTGCTGAACTGGCATCTCTCCGGGAAGCCTGTAATAGCGCTCGAAGGGCCCACAAAAGGTGTCGACGGCGTAGGCACTCGGAAGCACAAGAGCAGCTCCTTTATGACGCCTACAGAGAAACGAAGAAAGCTCTCCAAAACGCCATATCAGCGGCAAAATCTAGAACCAGGGAAGAGTGGCTGCAGGACCTGGATCGTGACCCCTGGGGGAGGCCCTATCTTGTAGTGCGCAGTAAAATGCGACACGGGGCACCACGAACGGAGGAATTTGAGCCGCAACTGCTGCAAGATGCCGTAAACGCACTTTTTCCGCGTAGAGACACATTCGTTCCACCCGTAATGTCAACTCCGGCAATAAATGAGGAACCAGCGGCCAGAGCACCTCCTGTTACTGACGCTGAATTGGATATAGCACTCGATAAACTACGGGCTAAAAAGAAAGCCCCCGGTCCCAACGGCGTTCCGGGACCTGTTTTGGTGGCGGCGTCAAAACATCTTGCGGATCAGATTCGGGAGCTTTTCACATCCTGCCTAGAGTCGGGAGAATTTCCTTCCGCATGGAAGACGGGTCGTTTGTGTCTGATCAAAAAGGAGGGCCGTTCACCGGACTCCCCGTCATCATTCAGGCCTATTGTACTGCTTGACGAAGAGGGAAAGCTCTTTGAGCGAATTGTCGCGGCACGTATCGCCCAACATCTGGCGACAACGGGGCCTGACTTGTCAGATCAACAATATGGTTTTCGCGTTGGTAGGTCCACCGTGGATGCCGTCAAAGACGTTAGAGGTATCTGCGATGAGGCGAAGTCAAGCGGCGAAGGTGTTTTGGCGGTGTCACTAGACATCGCCAACGCGTTTAACACCATCCCTTTTGAAACCATCCTTGAGGGTTTGAGGTTCCATCAGGTGCCGCGGTATCTGCTAGAGCTAGTGGCGAGTTATTTGAATGATCGGCAAGTTAAGTTCATAGGGCCTGGAGGTGTAATGCATAGCCGTAATGTTAGCTGTGGCGTTCCGCAGGGGTCGGTTCTAGGCCCACTCCTGTGGAATATAGGCTACAATTGGGTGCTTCGTGAAACTCTGCCATCCAAAATTCGTGTCATATGTTATGCGGACGACACGCTTGTTACAGCCCGGGGTAACACTTACGCAGAAGCTGCACGGTTGGCGGAGGTGGGGACAACACTAGTCATTGAAAGGATCCGTATGCTAGGGCTACAAGTGAACCTCAGTAAGACCGAGGCAATTTACTTCCACGTGCCACGGAAGGGACCACCACAAGGAGCTCAAATTACTGTCGTTGGGTCCAGGATCCCGGTGGAGAGAACAATAAAATATCTTGGGCTGACTCTCGATAGCCGCTGGAGTTTCGTACAGCATTTTAAGAAGCTGGCTCCGCGGCTTGTTGGAACCGCGCTGTCGTTGGGGCGACTGCTCCCAAATGTTGGGGGTCCAAGCGCGACATGTCGTCGTCTGTATGCTACAGTGGTTAGGAGTATGGCTTTGTATGGGGCGCCAGTCTGGGCCGAGGCCCTAAACAACAAAATCCGCTCACTCTTGAGGAAACCGCAGTGTGCGATGGCGCTAAGGGCCATAAGAGGCTACCGCACTGTTGCAGGGGCAGCCGCGCTGGTTTTGGCTGGCACTCCGCCCTGGGAGTTAGAGGCGGAGGTGCTTAGCGAGGTCTATGCGCACAGGGCTGAACGAAGAGCGCGAGGCGAGCGCCCAACTATTGAGGATTGTGAAGCAATACGGCGAGACGCACATGACGCCGTGATTGAGCGCTGGACGGACGATCTAGTCGACGAGGTGTATGGACGACGCACCATTGAGGCGATACAGCCTGTTTTACGCCAATGGTTGGAACGTCGCCACGGTACTCTTACTTACCGGCTGGTACAAATTTTGACCGGCCAGGGGTGCTTTGGTGATTACCTGCATCGAATTCGCAGGGAAGGGAGCCCTAGGTGCCATGAGTGTGGTGCTAGTCGAGACTCGGCGCAGCACACGCTGGAGGTGTGTGACGCCTGGAGCAGGCAGCGCCAGACACTCACAGCAGTGGTGGGAAATGACCTCTCTCTGCCCAGCGTAGTCAAATCTATGCTGGACAGTGACAGGTCATGGGAAGCTATGGTTTCGTTCTGCGAGGAGGTGATGACGCAGAAGGAGACCGCCGAGCGATTCCGCGAGGGTGATGCCCAGGCGGACCCGCTCAGGCGCAGGCGGCCTGGGGGACGGCGTAGGCGTTTCGCCGATCTTTTACCCCCATAACAGGGCTAGCGGGTTGAGGCCGGGCAGCCTCCGCCCGCTACGTGCAGTTCTGTCTGCGTGTCAGAGGAGGTGCCCAAGTGTGCTCGGGCATCTCCTCTTTTGCTAGGAAGGGGCCTGGAAAACCGGGCTGGCTGGGACGACGTGGTCGAATACCACCAGGAGCCCTCGTCGTCGCTAACCAGCAGGAGAGGGCACACCAAGTCAGTTTTAGTGGGTATGCCCCCCCTCCGGCCCCTCATCGGGTCTATTGTAGCTTAGGTTGGAATAGGTTGGGTGTGGGACCGGGGGAGGTCATTGGGAGAGCCCCACATAACCCCCGCCGCGTGTCCGAGCGTGGGGGTATGCGTAAAGCATTTCTGACTTGCCAAAAAAAAAAAAAAAAAAAAAAAGGTTCGGTTAGGTTAGGTTAGGTTAGGTTAGGTTAGGTTAGGTTAGGTTAGGTTCTCGGCCTCATGCGAGTGATGCGGTTCCTGGATCCGAGACCGAGCGCGTCCCCCAGGTGGTGGATAGGGGAACGGCCCCCGGTGGAAGGGGGTTACCGGGCTTTGGCCGGCGCGAACCAAAACCAGGATTATCCCGTAACCCTGTACTTAGAACAGGAACGGGGGCTGCCGTGTTCTGTCACGGGGGCTGCGGGGATGTAAAACCCCTTTAAAAAATGTAAGAACAAACCGTAACCCTGTACGTGGTGCAGGAACGGGGGCCGCTACGGGGGCCGCGTGGAGTAAACCACTATAAAAATCCTCAAAGGTCACGGCGTTGGGAACGCAGGCGTCGGACCGCCTTAAGGTGGCTGGAAGAGGTTCCAGCCAGCTAGCGCCAACCCTGGGATACCGCCCGCCCTCCCAGTGGTATTAGGGTTACCCAGGTACAGGGGTCTCTGCCTGGGTGGACCGGATATTTCCCCCATACTCGTGGGATTAAGTATGGCAGACTTTAGAAAACCTATAATAAAAGCAGTTAAGAAGGCGAAGAATGCAACGGTTTCGACTGTTGCTTCCGGTAGTACGGACAAAGCACTGGGTCCATCCAAAAACCGTGCACAAAAGACGACGAGCGACTTTAACAAGTTAGCCTACGATTGCTCTAGTAGTGATTCGGAAGCAGGGGAATACCTTTCCTCCAAATCTGGAGACTGGCATCCAACAGAGTGGCATCCTATTTCTTATGAAGACTACATGCGGGCAGGTTCGAAAAAAAAGAAGTCTTTGGGTAAAACGCCCCCTCCTTCAACCCCTAAGCCGAAAGTTAAAGACGGTGAGTCTTATTTCAAGCGACCCAAACTGGTTGCGAGTTCCAGCTCGTCACTTGACCTTGCCATGCAGTCTGAGTTGTCGGAGTACGAGGCGACAGCAGCAGCAGCAAGAGCTGATAAAATGAGAGTAAACCTCGAAAAGTTTGACGAAACTACGCGACAGCCAACGCGCAGTAGACCGTCTCTACAGCCGCAGCCACAGAACGTAAGCCCCGAAGCGGCGGAGTTGGACCGCCTTAAAGCTGAAAACGCAAATCTCCGGAAAGATCTCGAGGAGCTGCGAAAGGAAGTAGCCGCTCTCAAAGAGGAGCAGCGGCCAGTACAGAAGGCCACGTCCCTGGACGAGGACGTTATTGAAAGGGTGATTCACTCTGTCACTAGGATCATGATGGAGCACATTGAGCCGAGATTGATGGCAGTGGAGTGCCGTCTCCCCTCGCCTGACGCGTTGCAAACGCCCAAAGTCGCGCCTAGAGCTACCCCTAGAGCTGCCTCTGCTACCTTCACGGAGCACGAAGATGGTGTTACTCCCGAGATTCCCCCTGCCGCCCGCCAGAACGATGACTGGCAGCAGAAGACTGGGCGAAAGAAGAAGAATGGTAAGAAGGCGAGCCTAACCACTGCAGCTCCTCCTAGCACCCAGAAGAGACCGCAGGCTGCGGTGAAAGCGCCTGTCAAGGCTAAAACAAAGCCAAAGCTGATCATCCCGAAATCTGCAGCAGTGGTACTGTCTCTCCTCCCGGAGGCGCGCGGAAACGGGGTAACATTTGCCGAGGTCATCAAACGAGCCAAAGCTGTCATCTCCCCTGCTGACTATGGAGCACAGGGGTTCGTTATTAAGGAGAGCCAGGCAGGAGCTAAAATCCTGGAGCTGCCGGACCCTAGCGGTACTATGGCCAATGCTCTGGCCGACAAACTCCGCCAAACAGTCGGCGATTTGGTTGAAGTCAGTAGACCAGAAAAGACGGCCGACCTGCACATCACGGGTTTCGATGACTCTATATCGAGAGACGATGTTCTGGACGCCGTAGCGGCCGTGTCTAGTTGCGCGCGACAGAAAGTCAAGACGACGTCCATTATGGCCGAGAGAGACGGGTCCTGGTGCATCCGCATTAGATGCCCTGTGGCGGCTGCCAAGGCGGTTGCGATGACCGAGAAGTTTAAAGTCGGGTGGAACATCGTTCGGGTGAGGGTTCTGTCCCCTCTTCCTTTAAGGTGCTTTAAGTGTCTGGGGCTGGGCCACACAAAGCCCAGGTGCCCATCGAAAGAGGACAGGAGCAAACTTTGCTTCCGTTGCGGTGAACCGGGCCACATGGCCGCGGCTTGTAGTGTCGTCAAACCCCGGTGCTCGGTCTGCGCTGCAAGTAAGCAGCCGGCCGACCACGTCATGGGGTCCCGCAAATGCAACCCACCAGCGAGTAAGGGGATACTGCCCGAGCGCAGTGGGCTTGCCCAAGTCGGAGCACGCCCTATAGAGGGCGAGCGTAGCAACAGTGGGATGACTGAGTGATCGGCATCTCCACTTCTCCTGTCGACTGTCGTTGCTCCCCGCTCTCTCAGTCGAGATGAGCTCCGGGATGAAATGACACCCGATAACGCGCGGATGGCGGACTGTCGCGAGGTCCGTTCTACGGTCCGTCCATCTGGGGAGGCGTCCATTTGTGACTGAGGTGCCACCCGTACGCTTCAAGCTTGGGCCAGGTTTTGCCAAGGCCAACCGGGGTAGTGTGGTCGAATCCCAAAGGGAACCCACACTGCCGTAAACCGGACGAGATGTCACAACGGGGGTTTTTTAGTTGTGGTATGCCCGCTGGTCAACAGCGGGAGAGCCCCACTTCCCCTGCCGTGTACCTCAACGGCGGGGTGTGCATAAGGAGCATTTTTCCCTCGAAAGAAAAAAAAAAAAAAAAAAAAGGTTAGGTTAGGTTAGGTTAGGTTAGGTTAGGTTAGGTTAGGTTAGGTTGGGGTGCGAAGTCAGACAACGTCCCCGTCGTGCACCCTGGGCAACGTCGTCGCATTTCCCGCGGCGACGGCTAATAGTCTGACGGGAGGGGAGCCTCGCGGTTCTATCCGCATTTGCGGTTTTGGTGGCTCCGCGCTGGCGTCCCAGACATATTCTGGGCAGCGGTAGCGCGGTTCGGGCTCGGCCGGCGTCCTGGACAGTCCAGTAGCGGTGGTGCGAGCGTAGGCGGCGGGTCCGTCCGATTACGGTTGTCGCAATCGGCGGACGGGTCTTCATGGCCAACCGTCGGCGAAGCCGTCCCTTTCAGTCACGTTTTGGGGGACGGTGGGGCTGCCCTTAGTTGGGTGTCCCTGCGAGGAGACAACCTCACTAAAAAACCCTAATCCTACGCCTGCCACGGGCTAGGGGATGGATGGCTGGTGGGAGACCAGTCCCAACGTGGCCAACGGAGCAGGGGACTGGCGGACCCCCTGCTTCGTGAACCATACGCTTACCCGGGCATGGAGCCTCTGCCCGGGTGGACCGATTATTTGCTACCATAATCGTGGGAATCAAAATGGAATCCAAAACTCAAAAATTAATTTTAAAGTTCGGCGGTGGGCCTAGCTCGGGCGGAAGAGAGCGGGTGAAGCTTAGCTCAGGCGAGATAAGTGAGCACGAAATGTTTTCGGCGTCCGAAACAAACGGGGCGTCTTCGAAAGGTTCAGTTGTGGGCAGTCAGTCCAGTTTAGCGCCAGCTGCAGCTGGCTCTTCAGTAGCAGGCAGTTTGCCTAATCTTGTCGCAGCGTCGGCTGGCCCTTCAGTGACGGCTGGCGTTTCAGCGTTAGCTGACCCTTCAGCGTCAGCTAGCCCTTCAGCAGCGAGTAGTCAGTCTTGCCTTGCCGCCAGGGGAGTTGGTAAAAAGTCTAAGGCAAAAAAGCGTACGAGAGATGTCCAATCCTCTCCTGAGTCTGATGGTAGGGTGAGGACTTCTGCGCCGACCACTAAAAAGCTTAAGCCATTCGCTGTTGGGCGTGGTAGTGGGAAACGCGGTCGTCCTCCAACCAAGAGCATTGGTACTGGTATAGGTCGTGCGAAGGATATGCTGCGGAATATGGCAAGGACTGAGTTTGTCAAGTCGTTAAAACTCCGCCCATTGGACGACTATGAAAGGGACGCGGATGATGCGTTTGAGTTCACTGGTGGAGAGTTCGCTGGCGGACAGTATGACAGCTGGTCGATGATGGATCCAAGCAGCGATTCAGGTTCGAACTTATCAGTACAACCTGGTCAGGATGACGAGAGTGCTGAGCGTCTCAGGGCTATAATGGCGCAAAAATTGGAAGCTATAAAGGGTGTGGCCGAGAGATCAGGGAAACTCAAGGGCTCCTGTCAGAAGGTTCTAAAAGACGCGATACGAGGTATCTCTAAAATCTTCAACGCTTTAACTGTACGGTCGGATGATGTAGAAGTTCGTAGGCTTCACGCTGAAAATATTCGCCTCTCATCTACGCTGGAGAAAGTACAGACGGAAATGAAGGCCATGCGCAAAACATTATCCGAATGTCAAGCACAGTCTTCTGTGCCCAGGCCTGCCAAAGATTCGTTTGCGCTACAGGCGGAAATGATGGAGCATTTTAAACGAGACTTGTTTGTTTCTATTGGGGAAATGGTGAAAACCCAACTCAGCAGCTTTGAGTCGAGACTTCCCCCAGCGCCCATCATCAGACCGCAGCTGGCGGGCGATAAAAGGAGAGAGCCTCCTTCACCAGCACCAGCTGCTCCACCTCCAGCGCCAGCGCCTTCTCGTCGGCAGGCACCAACAGCAGGCCCTTCTTCTTCTCGTAGTCAGCCAGATAGCCCGGCGACGCCGTCAGCGCCAACCCCAGCACAAGGGGAGTGGGAGACGGCTGAAAGCCGAAAAGCCAGAAACAAGAGGTTGAAGGCGGCTCAATCTGCGTCGCAGGGGGCATCCAACTCACCAGCTGATACGGCCGATGCAGCCGCTCAAAACAAGAAACGCAAGAGGCGAAACAAAAAGAAAGCTGGTCTTTCAGCACCGCGATCGGCAGCAGTCGTCTTGACACTGCATCCAGATGCTATCGCGCAGGGTGCTACATATGCCACCATCCTGTGCAAGGCTAGGGCACAAATGCAGCTTAAGGACTTCGGACTCGAGGGCATCCGCTGTAAGCAGGCGGCAACGGGGGCCAGGATTATCTCCATCCCAGGCCCTGGAAATGAACAGAAGGCGGATCAGTTGGCTTCTAAGCTGCGCGAGGTGCTGTCGGGAGTGGCTAAAGTCACGAGACCCACAAAGTGTGTTGACCTCCGTATCTCAGGGCTCGATGACTCGATCGGGAAAGAGGACATTATGGCTGCTATTTTGGAGAAGGGCGGAGAAGCTTATTCCTCCGACCAGATTAAGGTAGGAGAAGTCCGATTTGGTCCGGGGGGATCAGGCTCGGCTTTGGCAAAATGCCCAGTGCCTATTGCCAAAAAGATTGTAGAAACGGGGAGACTTTTGGTGGGCTGGAGCTCGGCCATGGTGCGTGTTTTAGAACCGCTGCCTATGCGCTGTTTCAGATGCCTGAGCCTTGGGCATACGAGCCAGCGGTGTCCGAGTCAGGTTGACCGTAGTGGGCTGTGCTACCGCTGTGGGAGAGACGGACACATCGCTGCTAGCTGCAGTCAACCAGCTTATAGATGTGCCGTCTGTGAAGATGCTGGGCGACCCTCTGGTCACCGAATGGGGGGCAAGAAGTGTGATCCTCCTCACATCAAACCAAAGGAGGGCCCAGGTACTCGTGCCCCTCCCACCGTAGCCGACCCGCTTCTGCCGGAGGAAGCTGAGATAATGTCAGAACAAAGCGATGACTAGTGCACCGCATCTCAGCTTTCTTCAGGCTAATGTCAATCACTCCACCCGGTCTCAAGATCTGCTTTCGCAGACTATGGTGGAGTGGAAGGTTGATATAACTGTGATCTCGGAGCCGTATTTCGTTCCAACCTTGTCTCATTGGGTAGGCGATTTAAGCGGCTCGGTCGCAATTCTAGTTGATCCCGATTCTCGCACTCCGTTAGTGGCTAAGGAGAGGGGACGGGGATACGTGGTGGCTGAATTCGGGGATGTCACTATAGTGGGGGTCTATTTCTCTCCGAACAAAAGTGTAGCCGAACTAGAAGTCTACATTGATCTCCTAGGTCTTGTTGTGGGTCGGTTGGTTGGTCAGCGACAACATGTTTTGGTCATGGGGGATCTCAACGCTAAGTCGGCCGTTTGGGGCTCCCATGTCACGGACGACAAAGGTGACATAGTCGCAGACTTTGCAGCGTCGTCTGGACTCGCAGTTTGCAATAGGGGCCACGAATTCACGTGCGTGAGGCGGAATGGTGGCTCAATAGTTGACGTGACGTTTGCAACCCCTGTTCTAGCCGCTCGGATCTCAGGGTGGCGTGTGCATGGAGAGGTGGAGTCCCTTTCTGACCATAAATACATAACGTTTGAGGTCGCCACCAACGTGGCATCAACTAACAGACTGCCCCGGAGAAGTGTAGGTAGTGGTGCTCGGTTTCCAAAGTGGGCTCACACACGTTTCGACCCAAATTTAGCTGAAGAAGCCGCAATAGTTGTAGGTTGGAACCATGACGCCCGCGATAGCCGCCAAGATAGCGCTAATCAGCGGGCTCTTAGACTTCGAGAGGACCTCACTTACATATGCGATACAGCAATGCCCCGCTCCCTGGGCCCGCCTCCAGGCAAGAAGGCAGTCTACTGGTGGTCCGCTGAGCTGGCGTCTCTCCGGGAAACTTGCAATAGAAAGCGTCGAGACCACAAACGTTGTCGCCGAAGAAGGCATACCGAGATTGAGGAACAATTTCTCTACGAGGCCTACAAACAAGCGAAACTGGACTTTCAGAAGGCCATTTCACAGGCAAAGTCCAGAGCGCGAGAGGAATGGCTCCAGGACTTAGACCGCGACCCCTGGGGAAGGCCTTTTGTCGTGGTACGCAGTAAAATGCGCGGTGGTGCGCCTTCGCTAGAGGACTTTGAGCCACGACAGTTGAGTGACGCTGTGTCTGGCCTCTTCCCGAGAAGGGCTGCGTTCGTCCCGCCGGTAATGACCTCTCCGACAAGGGAAGACGAGATGACGGTCAGGGCTGCTCCAGTCACCGAAGAGGAGCTTGATGCCGCGCTAGACAGACTCCGAGCGAAGGGGAGAAAGGCTCCGGGCCCAGATGGAGTACCTGGTTTTGTGTTGGTGGCGGCCTCAAAACACCTAGGACAACAGCTCAGGGACCTGTTTTCCCTGTGCCTGGAGTCGGGAGAGTTCCCTTACACGTGGAGGAACGGCAGACTCTGTCTTTTAAAAAAGGAAGGACGTGCTCCTGGGTCGCCCTCATCGTTCAGGCCCATCGTTCTCCTAGACGAGGCGGGTAAGCTTTTCGAGCGCCTACTCGCCGCGCGTATTGAGCAGCACCTCTCAACTGCGGGACCTAACTTGTCCGAGCGGCAATATGGCTTCCGTGCTGGAAAGTCCACTGTTGACGCCCTGCTGGAATTGAGGCGTATTTGTAACAGGGCAACTTCGAGAGGGGAACAGGTGCTGGCGGTGTCTCTTGACATCGCCAACGCGTTTAACACCATCCCCTTCGAAACCATCTTGGAGGGCCTACGGTTTCACGAGGTTCCATACTATCTCCGAAAAGTAGTTGCAAGTTATTTGTCAGGACGTAAGGTCAAGTACATTGGGCCAGGAGGAGCCATGTACAGTCGTGAAGTAAGTTGTGGCGTTCCACAGGGGTCAGTCCTCGGGCCGCTCCTGTGGAACATTGGTTTCAATTGGGTCCTGCGAGGTCTTCTGTTGCCCCGCATGAACATCATCAGTTATGCGGATGACACCCTAATCACCGCCCGGGGCAACAGCTACTCAGAAGCGGCGCGTCTGGCTACCGTTGGCGCGACCCTGGTTGTCCAAAGGATAAGAATGTTGGGTTTGGAGGTAGCTCTGAATAAAACGGAGGTTATTTGCTTTCATGGGCCCCGCGATGGCCCACCAGCCGATGCTTTTGTGTCAGTGGATGGTGTAAATGTCCCTGTAGGCAATACTATGCGGTACCTGGGCTTGACCCTAGACAGCCGGTGGGGCTTCATACCGCACTTTAAGAAGCTGGCCCCGCGACTTGTTAAGACGGCGCTAGCTCTCGGTCGGCTACTCCCAAATGTTGGTGGGCCAAGCATTAGCTGCCGTCGCCTCTATGCGACCGTGGTTAAAAGTATGGCCTTATACGGTGCGCCGGTCTGGGCAGATGCCATGAATAGGCATATCTGTGCGCTCCTGCGTTCCCCACAACGCGCGATGGCTACACGGGCTATAAGAGCTTACCGTACAGTTTCTGCGTCGGCGGCCCTAGCGCTGGCAGGCACTCCGCCATGGGAAATGGAAGCGGAGGTGCTTGACGAAGTATACCGGCACAAAATTGAGTGTAGGGCACGGGGAGATCGTCTGACCCATGAGGAGGTCCAAGCGATAAGACGCGACGCGCACGACGCAGTTATGCAGCGATGGGAGGAGGAACTCGAGTCCGCGGAGTTTGGTCGGCGCACAGTTGAAGCAATCCAGCCGGTGCTGAGACAGTGGGTGGCGCGGAAGCACGGGTCTTTGACTTACCGCCTTGTGCAGGTACTCTCCGGACACGGTTGTTTCGGGGATTACCTGCACATGATTCGGCGCGAGGTGAGCCCTATGTGCCACGAATGCGGTGCTGCTCGTGACTCGGCGCAGCACACCCTGGAGGTGTGTGCAACTTGGGGCCGACAGCGCCGCACACTCACGGCGGTGGTGGGGACTGATCTCTCCCTACCCAGTGTAGTTAGGGCCATGCTGGAAGACAGCAGGGCCTGGGACGCCATGGCCACCTTCTGCGAGGAGGTTATAACGCAGAAGGAGGCCACTGAGCGGCTTCGCGAGGGTGATGCCCAGGCGCACCCGCTCAGACGCCGACGAACTGGGGGACGTAGAAGGCGCTACGCCGCGCATCTTTTCCCCCCATGATGAAGGACGGAGACGCCACTCGTGACGCGCGTCTCCTAAACACAAGATCGAGGCCAGGATAAGCCATGGCCGGCCGGGGCGGTGTGGTCGATTCCCGATTGGAACCCATGCCACCGACAACCGGCAGAGACGTCACAACGGGGGGTTTTTAGTGTAAGGTATGCCCGCTGTTCACCAGCGGGAGAGTCCCACTTCCCCTGCCCCAGTTATCTGGTGGCGGGCGGTGCGTAAAAGTACATTTTCCCCTCGAAAAAAAAAAAAAAAAAAAAAAAAAAAAAAAAAAAAGGTTAGGTTAGGTTAGGTTAGGTTAGGTTAGGTTTTTTTTTTTTTTTTTTTTTTTTTTTTTCTACACTGCTCCTCAGACGCGAAGTCCGAGCCTTTGTATATCTATATTTCTCTTTCATTCCAGTTCTCACTTTTATGCCTCTCGTACTTTTATACTTCATACAAGGTCTTTCTATCATTCATCCGCATTCTTTCAATAACGGGTGGGAGTGCCCGCCTATTTTAAATACTATCTATCTCTATTTTTTATTTCTTTATTTATTTACTTTTACACAGGGTAAATAAGGTAAACTCAGTATGCATTCTTATTTTTTAACAATTTTGGAGTACTTTGTATTTCTCTTACATTTATATTTTACTTTTACATTTTTCACACTTCAGTTTTTATTTTATTACATTTTCTGCTTAAACAACTACTTTACATAACCTTCTTAACATTATTACAGTTTTTATTCAATCTTACATCATTACATTCTTAAGATAACAGTTTCTTATACTTAATTAACAATACTTAAGATAACAGATTTTCAGTACTTAAGATTACAGTATCTTTACATAATCTATGGCTTTGTATCTTAAAACTAACTTTAACATTCGTGTTTATATCAGGTTTTGCACACTTTTATTACTTATATTTATGAATTTGTTTAGAAACATTTTTAAAGGTAGAAATTTGTGTAACGAAATTAAAACGGTGGTACTTATGCCTATCTTAATATTTATTTAACATTTTATCTTAGGGTAGATTTTATATATCATCATAATATATAGTCTTTCCCAATTTCTTGTACTATGCTTTTATTAGACTGTACGGTTTCAGGCTTAGTGTTTTAAGGTTGGGATGGGATTTTGGTTAATGTAAGTTACTTTGTGTATATTAGACTTTATGTTGAACTTTATATTTTCAAAATATAAATGTCTAATTTAATGCTCTTTATACACTGTATATCGTGGCTCTAAAACTTTGCAATTTTAGAGTCTCGGTATCGCGTTGTGTGTGTGGTGTTTATGTAGCGTGGTATGCTGTCGTAGTCCTAGCCAGATAGTCCCACTTTTGCCTTGTCGGGCAGATCGCAGCGAATGCATTGTGATCTGCTATGCCGCCTAAGGGCGCACAGTTGCAGCACTCCGGAGGTGACCCTGTGATAATCATATCACATTTGACCCGCAAATGGGGTCCTCCGCAGTGGCTGCACCTGCCCACCTCGTGCGTGCAATATTTTCTTCCATGACCGTAACCCAGGCACTTAGAGCATTGGATGAGCGGCGACTGGTCCTCCACCTTGACCCTCTGGAGGTCGATGTGGAGGGCACCAGCCGCCGTTATCTTTTGCCAGCTCAGTGGGTCCACCTGGAGGACCACATGTTTAGCGTGTGCGTTCCTGGTCCTTTTTTTATATTTAATTTTCATCCGAACTGTGGCTTCATCCCTTCCCTCAAAGACATCCGGGTTCTGTCGGAGCGCCGCATCAACGATTTCCTCATCGTTTTCCAGTAGCACATCCTTGAGAATAACTAGGGGATCCTTGTTGGGAATGCATTCAGCTTTTAACATGTTATCTTTTTGTCGAATCTTTTCGGTTATTTTGTCCAGATCTGATTTGTTTCGGCAACTGAGTATAACCTTTTGATTCCTGGCCTTTCGGATTTTGTCGATCCTGAGGCCACCGGCCCTGGCGTTGACCGCGGCCCTCACTCTCTGGAGCACCTCCTCACCCGTCTCATGCTCCAGGTCCGAGGTAACCACAATCGATTCCAGGGTCGGTGGGTATCTTGATGGTGACGGGGCCTTGGCCACGACGCTGGCGTAGGTGGCGGGGGTGGCAACCTGTTTGACCACGTCTTCCACTCTCTCCACCAACGCCTGCAGTTTGTGGTCCAGCGCTCCCATGTCTAGGTCCAGGGTAGGTGGTTTGTGTATCATTGCAGCACTCGCCTGTTTGATTTCGCTAGTTGCCGAGTCCACCTTGACAGCCACTACCTCCATTTTTTGTAATAGGGGGTTGCAGATTTGCTGCTTCATCATCGACCCCATGGCGAAGATTTGTCCTTCAAGGCTCTCCTGCATCTCATCGAGGCGCTTTCGCAGGTTTACATTTTGTTGAGCGTCCTCCCGATGGATGGGTTCTTTCGGCTGGATAGATAGTGGTGGAGTCTGTGTGTTTGCGTCCGTGTGCTTGCGGTTCACAGGGAGCGGCTGACCGGTTTTGTAGGTGTCCAATTCCGTCTCTAATCTGTGGATCCCGGCAGCAAGCTCCGAAACTATATGAAGGCTTTGCTCAGCATTTTCCTCGAGCCATGCTTTAATGTCTCTTCTCATACCCGGGAAAGACTTGTTCTTGCCCGGGATCTCCTTACAGAAGGTTGTTAGCATACGTAACAGTTCACCTTTGTCCTTCCCCTTAATGTTGGTTTTTTGCTTTTGATTTTTATCACCTCGAAAAGCTTGGGTTCGAGGTGATAGACCTGTTTTGACTTTGGGTTGACCTACTTTAGCGTCTTTGGCCTCGGTCTGTGAGGCTACCACTATGTCCTTGTCGTAGGTCCTGCTCATAGCCCTGACTTGTCCCTCATTTGCTGGTGGCGACGGCACTGGTGTGGACGTTGTCGCGGGGGGAGATGATGGGGGTTGAGATGAGAGAGAAGTGCGGGGCAAAGGTGTTGGGGGAGACTTTTGCGTAAGTGTAAGTGGGGGGTTCGAGCGGGGGGGAGGAGTATTGAACATGTCGTCAGAGGTATGCGTGAGAACTGTACAGCAATGTAAAATAATTAAATAAAGTTTGAGTTAAAATAAAAGTTTGTAAAAGTTTTATATATAGGTACGTTTCCACGTGTATATATGTGTCAATTGTTTGTATTTTATGTCAACGCCTGCGCGGACACCCGGTAATATTAACTAAGTATAAAAATAAAAAGTTTTTAGGTAATTTACCTACGTTGTATGCAAAAAAGCAATGTTGTAGTTTTTGTATGTAGAGTCGCTAAAAGTGGCTCTATGTCTCTACCAAGTTAGTAAGTCCGAGGAGGTGGCAAAATACACCCTCCAATGAAAACTAAATATTTTTAGGAATTTTTCCCTAAAAGTTATGTAAATTCTACCTAAAAAACAAAATGGCGGCCGCAAGGGCGGCTCCGACCTGGTCGCGTGCTATGGGGCGATGGTAGCCCTTAAAAAGCCCTACAGCTGGACATCAAACTCGTTTCTCTAGGATTAATAGCCTCCGAGTTACTCCAAGGGTAATTTTTGGGTCATTTATCCTCAGTTTTGGGTAATTCGGCTATAACTCGGAAACTATTGGGCTCCTAGAACTAGGGTTTTGGACTGTCGCATAGAGGGGTCGAAGACCTATCTTTTGGTAGGGTCAACTGAAAATTAATTTTCAGGTAACGATAGGGTAAATTTACCCTACCGAGGTGAAAGAAGTCTCTCGGGGAGCCCCTATGCAAAAATCCCCAGCCCTGTAGCTCGAATATCTCAGGAGATACGGCCCTTCAAAGTTTTCAAAATGGCGGATCCAAGATGGCGGCGCCAACTTTGAAGGCCCGTATCTCAGCCGCTATTCGTGCTAGCTGCCCCGAGTTTGGGTCTATCGGGGGTGCCCCGGTGGGCTCTACCTCGCGGGATCAAGAAAAGGGATGCAAAAAGCAAAGTAGGAAATTTGGATTTTTGACCGTGGGGGGGGATGGGGGATGAAATTTGCTACACCCTATCCTAAAGTCCCAACTCGCTACGATCAATATTGACGGAGATACGGGCTATTTCCTAAAAATTCCGGCTACTTCCGGAAAACTTCCGGTGTCAATAAGTCCCGAACCATTAGGACTAGAGAGTCGGGGTTTTTCCTAGGGGGGTTAGGGGGTCAAGGGCTACCTTTGACACTGCGTGAAAATGCGAAATTCCACAAAGTTGGTATTTTGAGGAAAACGCCCCGGATCCTCAAAGATGGTAAAATAACACCCCCTACTCTGGAAATCCCAGCTCTCTACTCCCAATAGCACACGAGTTATCGGCGATCCAAAAATTTACCCAAACTGAGGATTGGGAACAAAAATGGCCGCCGTTTGGGTAAATTCTTAAAAACAGGCCTAGCCCACCAGTGTTTGGGCTTTCTAGATGTGCCCTGAGGTGTCCCAAGCAATTATGGACCCTCTAGCCCTCTGTCTTATACCCCTAAAAAGCAATACCAATTTAAAACCTAAAAACACAAATATCTCCGGAACTATAAACGCTAAAAATATAAACAAGGTACCTAAAAATAAAGCACGCAAAACACTATAAAACACAAAAAACAGTTCAAAAATATCTCTTAAAATGAAAGTACAAACTCAAGGGGAAGTTTCATCCCCTAACTTTGAAAATTTATATCTCCGGTTTTTATTATCCGATTTCAAAAATTTAAATTTTGTTAGATAGGGTCTAATAGGATCTACTTTTATAAAATATCAGCAAATTTTATGTCATATAATATTTAGGAGATATAATTTCCCAAATGTTCAAATATAAAAATCTTAACTTCTATGTGGCTCACGAAGATGCTTGAGGTGTCGGGTGGCTCGTCTCGCTGCGCCCCTCCTGATGGTGTCCTTTTCCACACCCGGCCGCACCGGGAAGACCGACCACGTGTTTGGAGGTTAAGTATAAATTTGCTAATAACTCCGATGCTATTGCCGGAAAAATTCAGCAAACAGCACCAAAATGTAGAAGGCGCTGAGGCGCACACGCCGACAACTCCAAATCCCACGCGTCTCAAGAGCTCTGGACGCAGTGGGCGAAAAACTGACGAAATTTTGCACTTTTTTCACCAAACTTTCACATTTCACTTAATAACTTTGTGCACTGTAATCCGATCTTCGATTTTCTTGCACACACGAATGCGCCTCGTCAGCGCGCAACTTTTGATGTATAGCGCACCTTTGTACGATTAGAAAAACCCACAACTTTGAATTTTTAAGTACGGGAGCCACGTGTTTTTGATGCTTACTCGACGGCGGTCGGAGCCAGAATGGGTTAGGTTAGGTTAGGTTAGGTTAGGTTAGGTTAGGTTAGGTTAGGTTAGGTTAGGTTAGGTTAGGTTAGGTTTTTTTTTTTTTTTTTTTTTTTTTTTTTTTTATTTTGCTCCCCGCTTTGTGGCAGGCCTTTTTTTGCTTTTGTCTTTTTTATCTTTCTTTTTTTTTCTTTTGTTTGTTTTTTTCCCTTTTTGGGATATTTTCTTTTCAAAATTTTCTTTCTTATATAATATTACATTTTTGTATTACTTGTGTTATGTACTTTACATTATTATTTCTGCTTTCTATTTTCTAATTCTATTATTTCTGTTTCATTACATTTTGTTCTTATTACTGTTTATAACTATCGTATATTCTTCGTATTTTCACTACTAGTTACATGCCATGATTAATACATTGTTTCCTTGCCTTACATTTTACATTTTAATATTACTTATTTGCATTTATTAAACCCTTCGCTTACTTCTTATTTATAATTTTTATATACATTGGTTTTCTTTACCTTACATAATTCCTCGTTTACATTTCTTTAATTTCTTACATTAATTACAATTTTTCATACATATATTCTATTACTTTCTTTTACATACAAATTTTCTTATCTTCTTTTTTATTTCTTCTCTTTTCTTGCTTGATTCTTCTTGCGTGGTTCTTCTTTTCTTTTCTTACTGGAGTATTACGTTTCTTATTTCTAGTTACAGTTCTTGTTTTTCCTTTTTACAGTATATTCTTACTTTCTAATAAGTACATTACTTAGCTTATGTATTTTTTTTATTTCTGTAATTATTGCTTCCTACCGTCTATTTCTTTCTCTTTTATTTTCTGCAATTCTTATATTTCTACTTATGTTTTCCCCTATTCTTGATTTCTTTGTCTTTGTTTATTATGTCTTATATATGTATATCTTTGCTAATGTAATACTATTGCTTTGTCTGTTTTCCCTACTTATAGCTGTGAGAGATTTTATATTTTCAGCTTTGTATCTACTCCTATGTTCTAATAATATTTTACTTTTCTCTTTATGTATGTATATTTTGTTGCGTAAGGTATCTGTTCACTTGGCGTTTACTAGTAACTGAGAATTTTTTGCCTACTTTTGCTTGTTTGGGCCCTTGTGTGTGTGTGTTGTGTGCATGTACTGGATTTTTCCGTATGGGCGTGAGTCTCGGTATAAGGCTACTTAACCCCGAGGCCATCCCGGAGGCGGGCTGGTCGCGGTGTGGGTTGGTTTCACCTCCGCAAGTGGATGGTTGCAAAAACCATTTTTTGTTACCATACATTGTTTTAGCTACTACCTTCCCTGTCCAGCGCGTTTCCAGCTCCCCTCCGTGGCGGCATTGTCTGGGTGGTTGCCCTCCGTCTCTTCGCACTCTTACGTACTTGGCTGCTCCAGGGTGTGTGCTTTTGTTTGTCCCTACTGTGTCCCTATTAATACTGCCTAAGTTAGCTTGCCATTCAGATTTTCTATTTTGGCGGCCCTTAGCAATAGGCCACCTTTGAGCGGGCCAGCTTGTCCCACATATCCCTAATGGGACACATGCTGTCAAAGGTGTTGTGCTGACTTTCAGTATGCTTGGCCCGCTTACAGTTGAGGCAGCTGGGGGGACTCTCCTTCTCTGTGCACACGGCATACACGTGGTTTCCCCCGCAATGGCTGCAGCTGTCCGAGTCCTCCGTACAGACCCGCCTGATATGGCCGTAGCCCAGGCAGCGGGAGCACTGGATGATCGGGGACTGATCCTCTACCTTGGAGATGCCCCATTGTAGCTGGATAGTCCCCGCCTCTGTCAACTGCCGCCAAATCGCGGGGGTCACCTTTACGACCACGTGCATCACGTGCGGGTTTCTCGTTCTCTTCTCGTATATGGCCTCTATTTGCTCCTTCGTATCCTTGCTCTTCTCTAAAACGTTGGCTGCTTTCCTTCTTATGGCCTCCTCTACTTGCTCTTTTTTCTTGTCCCCCCTTACATATCGTACTACTACCAGCGGATCCTTGTTTTTAGCCTTTTCTACTTTCAGTGTCTTCTCATTCTCCAGTCTCTTTCTCAGCTTCTCTACTTCTTTCTCGTCCTCGCATCCTATTATCACCTTTTGATCTTTTGCTTTTCTTACTTTTTGGATTTTAATCCACTCCTCATCGGCGCCGGTATCCGCCGTCTTCCTGACTGCGTCCATAACTTGGTCGCTGGTCAGCATTGGGTCGGTCGACGCCACTATGATGGAGTGAAGAGTTCTGCCATGGGGCGGTCTCTGCCGAGCCTCCGTCAGAACTTCTGCGTACGTTGCCTTCTGCGGCTTTGGTACTTTCTCTCTTTTTTCTATGCTTTCAAGTTTCTCTATCATTACCCTCTTGGTTTCTTCATGCCTCTCTAAGGTCTTTTCTGTGTTCTCCTTTGTCTCCGCTAGTAGTTTTCCTATATCTTCTGCTGTTCCCCTTTTCTCGATGTTGCCTAACTTCTCTATTATTACCTTCGTGGATACTTTTTGTCTCTCTAGGGTCTCTTTTGTATGTTCCTTAGTATGCTCTATTAGTTCTTGCATACTTGTAAGTCTATCACCAGTCAGCTGTATATGTTCCTGCTGGTTCGCTATGTATTGTCGTTGGTTCTCTTCTGTCTTTTTGATGACTTGAAGAACATCGTAAAGGATGTCCCTTTCCCTATTTATAAGTATCCCTCTTTCTCTTTCTTCTTCCTCTGTCACTCTTTTCTGACTCGAGGGCTCTCTCTCATCTATGTCTATGAGCCTTTGAGCCAACTCCGACACCATCTCGTTGAGGTCGTTCGCCTCCTTGGTGATAAGGGCCTTATCCTCTTTAGTTACCGACTTGTGTGTCGAAGTTGCCTCCAAGGCCTTTAAAATCCTATCTCTGAGCCTTACCGCGGCGTTTCTGATTGCGTGAGTAGACATCGCTGGGAGAAGGTGCGCTATGCCCAAACTTTCCGGGATCTTCTCCACTTTCCCCTGCGGAGTCTTGTGGACCACCGTATCTTCCCGGAAGTTTGCAGCCCTACCTCTACTGTTACCATTGGCACCTCTCTGCTTATTCGACATTTTGTAATTAATAAATTAGGACGACACAGTATAGAACAGGTATGTGTAAAGATCGGATAGAATTTAAAAGTATTTAAATAAAGTTAAGTTAAAAGACTAAAATTGAGATAAGATTAAAATAAAATTAAAATAAGATTTGATTTAAATAAAATTGAAATAAATGAAGTTGAAAATAAAATTGAAAAAGTATTAATTTGGATAGGTAAATTTAAATTTATATTTAAAGTTAAAACTGAGGAACGTTAAGGTAAGTGACTAGACTAAATTGAAGGAAATTGGATTTCAAAAATTTTAAAATTCAATTTTAAAATTCTTAGCCTCCTAACCTAACCTATTAGTCTATTCAGGTACTTAGTGCGTTTGTAAAAGTTAAAATTCAAAATAAAGTTAAGATAAATTAAGATAAATTGTTAAAATGACAAAATTTTACTAAATTTAATATTAAAAACCTGTTTTGTTTAGGGACTTGTTGAGTATTGTGTTAAGATGTGTGACCTTAGTGTGTGTACAAGGGCCCCAGGGGAGCAACGTCGTCAATAATAAAATCCTAATACTAATATCTGGCCTCAAGAGAGGTTCAGATAACCTAATACTAACAACTAAATAGTAAGATATAAATTTCGGATAAATTAAGACTTTAAAATGTTATAAGTTCAAAAGTACCCGTAAATAAATATATTAAAAACTAGTTTTTGCCTTATTTTGACTCTGGGTACAAGTATATGTAAAAATATTTTGAAAATTTTTAGACAAAAAATTTTCGAAAAAAAAGTTTTTGTTCCAAAAAATTCCAAAAAATGTTTGATTTGCCTCCGGAGAGGTCTACGAGTCGATTTCACTAGTTTTTGTGGCAAAAGAAAAGCTAAAGTTTTTCTGGTAAAATCCGAAAAAGTCAAAAAAGAACCTAAAAACTAAGAATCCTGACCTCAATAGAGGTCCAGGAGTGCTAAACTAAAATAAAATTATAGTAAAAAGTCAATTATTTTCTTGGAAAAATTAAATTTAAGTTTTTGGGGTATCCAAAAAACTTCAAAAAAGTCCCAAAAACTAAATTGGCCTGACCTCGGTAGAGGTCCAGGAGTCCTATGCTAAAATAAAAAAGTAGTAAAATATTTATATTTTTCAAGAAACAATTGAAATTAAGTTGTAAAATTAAAAGAAATTTGAAAATGTTTTCAAAATTTTGTCCTAAACTAAATTGTCCTGGCCTCAATAGAGGTCCAGGAGTCCTAAACTAAAATAAAATTCTAATAAAATATCTTTGGTTTTTGTGTTAAAATTAAAATTAAGTTTTATTTCCTATAGGGAAGGTTAAAGATAAAATAAAAAATAAAATTCCCTGGGCCTCAAAAAAGGTCCAGGTGTCTTAAAACTACGTTAATTAAAATAGTATAAATAAAAACTTAATTTTAATTTTCCCAAAATTTCCAAAAAATATTTTTGGAAATGTCCTATACTAGTACCTAGCCTCAAAAGAGGTCTAGGGTCCCTATACTAATTAAAATAAACTTGTAAAAGTTGTAAAAGTCAAATAATAGATAAAATAAAGGTCAAAATAATAATTAATAATAAAATAAAATATGTCGATAATAATTCTAAACCTATGCCTGCTCTCAAAAGAGAAGCAGGGTGTCCTAAAACTACAAAAACTGGTCTGTTGGGAGTATTTAATATTAATATTACCAACTGATTTTTAATTTAATTAGACTCTACACGCTCTACGTAGAGTCGCAGAGGGGTAGGTCAAGTCCGGCTTTTTATCCCCGACCAGAAAAGCCCACTCCCGTCGCAATCGGGCCAGTAGTTCCCGAGTTATCGAATTTTTCCGATTTGGGGGTGGGTTTTAGGGGTGGGGGGTGGAGGGTAGGGGGTGGGAAGGGAAGGGCTATGGATACCCTCACCGAATCCGGGGTCAGAATTGACCTCGGGATGTAGGGTTCGGTTTGATTACTCTTTAATCAGAATTGATTAAAGAGAGGCACCAAAACAACTCAATGGTTAGGTGCCTAGGAGGGATCGGGTTCGGGGTGAAATTGGAGGGTGGGTTTTTGATGGAAATGGATAGGGTAGGTTACAAGGACAAAATTTTCTTATGGAACTACCTTTGCCAAAGTGGTAGTTCCGGGGATATTTTGAATTTAGAGTCGAAGATTTAATTTAGGGGTTGGGGGTAGGGGGTTGAAAGGGTGCGGGATAGGATAATTAAGTATGGGTTTTGCCCAGACTCCGAAGGAGTCTAAGGGTCAGAATTCAGGTCGAAATTCGTCTAGCTCCGATACTTTCGGAGTTATCGGGATCTCGGCCTTAACTCCCAGACACAAAATGGGGAAAAGCGGGATTGGGATTTTAGGATGTGGGATAGGGGAAAGAAGGGATACCAAATCGATAGAAGTTGTTTTTGGAATTTTGAATTTTGATGTTGGCCTAGGCGTTTTCGAAAAGATTTTTGTTTTGGTCAGTCGGATGTTTTAATCGGGAAATTCCCGGGGGGTGGCGCTCGGAAACTATAAGTAATTCCCGAAAACCAGTTTCAAGGTACTATAGCCCCGGGCCCACTCGTGAAGCTACGGCCAAAAACAGAATTTTTTATTGCACAAATATCAATAAAAAATCTATATTAAGAGAAATTTTGAAAAGTTCCGACTGACCGGGGGTGAAAATCCGTAACTCGGGAAGTACCGGGACGATTTGGATGAAACTTTGGGGAGGCTTTTTTTAGTTAAATTAAAAATATTTGGCGTTTTAACTTTCCGGAAAAGTCCAGGGATGGCCTACTTCCGGAAATAGGGGTAGGGGGATGAAAATTTCTTGGGAGTGAATTTGTCTTAATTGATACACCCCTAATATATACCTAACTACTAAACGCCAATTTATGACTATGGCGTTTAAAAAACGCCTAATAACAGTCGCTGATCACCCTTGACCGTTATTATTTAAGTTCAGCTTTTTGCTGAAAGTTTTTACCTGGGTGTCTTTGGGGGGTCGGCGCTCGGAGGGGTTTTAACCGTAACGCGAGTTAGGGGTGTTGTTAAAAAGGGGAAAGACTGGGCTTTCCCGCTATATCAAAATAATAATTTTAAAATAAATAATAATATGTTAAATAAGTTATTTAAAAAATTTTTGTCCAATTTTTGTCGAATTTGAGGGTGATTAAATGGTTTTGCGGCTAAGGGTATGAACCCTTATCCTTAAATTTTTGGTGAGGGGTGGGTTTCACCCGTCCCTACCACTACTTAAAATTTGGTTGGCCCCGCTTTTCGGGAACCACTCGAAATTTGTGAAAAAAACAATGAAATTTAGGAATAAAATTTAAAAAAGTTTAAAAGGCTATATCTAAAAATTGGCTGGGACGATTTTCAAAATTCGTTCAGTCAAATCCACTGTCGATTTAAAACTATTTTTCGTCCCAAACGGAATTTTGAAATTGTCTATAATAAAAAAGTCAATTTCAAGCTCGCGATCTATTACAATTTTAAGTTTGCGGTTTTTGCACCTTACTATCTAATTTCGCGGGGGTGGCGCTCGGAAATGAGGGTAGCTACCCCGCGGGTCCTTATCCTATTGTGAAGAGGGCTTCCCGGGCTTTCTTGTGACACTAAGAACCGAATTTTTAATTTATATTTTCATATAAATTAAGAGATTACAAAATATTTTAGTGATTTTTACGATTGAAAATTTAACTTTGTCTAGGCAAATCTAGACAAGTACTGAAAATTTAGACTAAAAACTACTTGCACAGGATAGCCCGAGTCGGCCTCTTCCTGTGACTCAAAATCCAGTCCTCTATCCTATAAAAAACCGGTATTTATTTGGTTTTCTAATGTCGGGGCAATAGCCTCACCGGTCCTGAAAACCGAATAAATCCAAAACTACTTATATGAAAATTCTAAAACTTTGCAATTATGTGCCTGAAGGGCCAACAAATTTAATAACAATTTTTAATTTCTAACTTACCAGGGGGATTTTGTTTCACAAACACTTACACTAATGACTAGAATGTTTTTATTTCAGGACCTTGTATCTCCTTCGTTTTTCAATATTTTCAGCACCAGTTTGTGCTGAAAAGTCCGCCGCGACGTCCTCTTGGTGGCTGTAGTGCGTTTTTTGGATTTGCTCCAGCGGATCCAGGACCTCGTGTCCACGTGGTTTTTGGACTTTGTTAGAAAACTTCCTGGATCCTGGTGTTAAAAATCTGGAATTGGGGTGGTAGCTGCTCCTCGACAAAAAACAACTTCCCACAGTCCAAAAACCAGGGGTCGTCGATGAAATTCGCGAGTTTTCTTCCTCCAAAGCTCCTCTTAACCTCAATTTTTCACTTTTCTTCACTTTTCTTCCGTCAGTTTCACTTTGGGCACCAAGTGTGGTACACCAAAAGGACGGGCTCGACGAGCCGCTTCTTTTGGTGTAATTTTTGTTGAAATCGGGTAAACTTTTACTATTTTTGCGATTTTAAAGGCACGGAGCGTCATAAAAACGTGGCGCTCGGGTCTAGAGGTGCGGGGGAACTGGGGGGGTTAGGTTAGGTTAGGTTAGGTTAGGTTAGGTTAGGTTAGGTTAGGTTAGGTTAGGTTAGGTTAGGTTAGGTTAGGTTAGGTTAGGTTAGGTTAGGTTAGGTTAGGTTAGGTTAGGTTAGGTTAGGTTAGGTTAGGTTAGGTTAGGTTAGGTTAGGTTAGGTTAGGTTAGGTTAGGTTAGGTTAGGTTAGGTTAGGTTAGGTTAGGTTAGGTTAGGTTAGGTTAGGTTAGGTTTCCTCTGGAATATAGGGTACGATTGGGTTCTTCGAGGCACTCTGCCTCCCCAAATGAGTGTCATTTGTTATGCCGACGACACACTAGTCACAGCACGGGGCGGCACATACGCGGAAGCCGCGCGTTTAGCAGAGGTGGGCACAACACAGGTTGTTGAGAGAATTCGCTTACTGGGACTAGAGGTGAATCTCGGTAAAACAGAGGCCATATACTTTCACGAGCCTCGGAAAGGACCACCAAACGATGCTTCCATATCTGTCGTTGGTGCTAGAATAAAAGTGGAGAGCACTATAAAATATCTCGGGTTGACGCTTGACAGTCGTTGGAGTTTTTTGCCGCATTTTAAGAAGTTGGCCCCGCGTCTTGTAGGTACTGCACTATCGCTGGGGCGCCTGCTTCCAAACGTGGGCGGCCCAAGCACGACGTGTCGCCGTCTTTATTGCACCGTCGTTAAGAGCATGGCCCTGTACGGGGCACCTGTATGGGTGGAGGCCCTCACAAACAAAATAAGAGCGCTTCTGCGTGCGCCTCAGTGTGCAATCGGACTAAGAGCCATCAGAGGGTACCGCACTGTTGCTTCAGCAGCAGCCCTGGTTTTGGCCGGTACTCCGCCCTGGGAGTTGGAGGCGGAGGTGCTCAGCGAGGTGTATAGGCATAGGGCTGAGCGTAGGGCGCAAGGCGAGCGCCTGACCATAGAAGAGACCGAGGCGGTTCGGCGTGACGCGCAGAATGCTGTGATTGAGCGCTGGACGGACGATCTGGTCGACGAGGTGTACGGACGACGCACTATTGAGGCGATACAGCCTGTTTTACGCCAATGGTTGGAACGTCGCCACGGTACTCTTACTTACCGGCTAGTACAAATTTTGACCGGCCAGGGGTGCTTTGGCGATTACCTGCATCGTATTCGCAGGGAAGGGAGCCCTAGGTGCCATGAGTGTGGTGCTAGTCGGGACTCGGCGCAGCACACGCTGGAGGTGTGCGACGCCTGGAGCAGACAGCGCCAGACACTCACAGCAGTGGTGGGTCAAGACCTCTCTCTGCCCAGCGTAGTCAAATCTATGCTGGACAGCGACAGGTCATGGGAAGCTATGGTTTCGTTCTGCGAGGAGGTGATGACGCAGAAGGAGACCGCCGAGCGATTCCGCGAGGGTGATGCCCAGGCGGACCCGCTCAGGCGCAGGCGGCCCGGGGGACGGCGTAGGCGTTTCGCCGATCTTTTACCCCCATAACAGGGCTAGCGGGTTGAGGCCGGGCAGCCCCCGCCCGCTACGTGCAGTTCTGTCTGCGTGTCAGAGGAGGTGCCCAAGTGTGCTCGGGCATCTCTTCTTTTGCTAGGAAGGGGCCTGGAAAACCAGGCTGGCTGGGACGACGTGGTCGAATACTGCCAGGATCCCTCGTCGTCGGTAACCAGCAGGAGAGGGCACACCAAGTCAGTTTTAGTGGGTATGCCCCCCCCTCCGGCCCCTCATCGGGTCTATTGTAGCTTAGGTTGGAATAGGTTGGGTGTGGGACCGGGGGAGGTCATTGGGAGAGCCCCACATAACCCCCGCCGCGTGTCCGAGCGTGGGGGTATGCGTAAAGCATTTCTGACTTGCCAAAAAAAAAAAAAAAAAAAAAAAGGTTAGGTTAGGTTAGGTTAGGTTAGGTTAGGTTAGGTTAGGTTAGGTTAGGTTAGGTTTTTTTTTTTTTTTTTTTTTTTTTTAAACTTTTGGTAGACGTAAAGGGCAATCCATATGGATTTTATACGGAATGGGTAAATGAGTAATTGGGGAAGATAAAAAGTTGTGATGGAGTGGACGCGGCACTATGAGCTCATCCCATGGTCAGGCTTGTTGCCCACCAGTGCCGCGCTCCGGGGGTAAGAAAAAGGGGTAGAAAGAAAGAGGGGGATAGGGGGACACAACAGAACGAGGATAGAAGAAAGAAAGCAGAAGATATTGGGATAGGAGGAGAAGAAGGGCATCAATATAATATATACTTATACATAATGAACTAATAAACACGATTACAATAAGGCTGCCACCGGGACAGCCCACCCCTAAATTTTTTCGCGCGTGGGACCCGAGCGGGTCAGACCCTCCCCTGGGGCGGCACGTCGATTTGTGCCCCCCGCCACATATGCCCCCGTGGTAGAGAGCCGACAAGGCGACCTAGCCGTGCAGCCCGAGGGGCCGCAGGGGCCAGCCCGGTAGGCCCTGCCTCACCCGAGGAAAGGGTTGTTGAGGCGCAAGATGAAGAGTGGGGTGTCCCGGTGGCAGTTGACAATAACACACAAGCTGAATTAGGAAAAAAGTGTATGGGTGATAAAATAAGTGAAGATAAACCTCCATCCCGTGAGGGCAGTGTGACAAGGCAGAACGGGCGCGCCCGCGCGACCAGCCGTGGCCGCGCGGGCACGCCCGCCCAGATGCAATTAAAGCTAATACAAAGTGGCATGTGGGTCGGGTCGGGCGGGCGCGACCCCCCGGCCGGGGGCCGGTGTTAGTCGCGAGGGCACGCCCGCCCGGCCAGACCCACGGCATAGTAACAATACGTGGTAAGATTAGGTTGAGCGGGCGCGCCCGCGCGGCCAGCGGTGGTCGCACGGGCGCGCCCGCTCAAATACAGTTAGTATTAGCATAAAAAAAAAATTGTTTTCTTCGTGGCTAGACGAGTCCGCAGCCGGACCGCTCACAGCGGCCCCTCTCCACCGCCTTCTCCACGCCGTTCGCGCAGACAGCCGGGTGGGGAGATCGTCTCAGCCCCCGACTCCGCCGCCGGCGCCACCCCCCCCCAACCCCGCAGGCGCGGCCGCCGCCGCCGCACACCACGGCCGCGCTCCCCCGCCCGGGCAACCGCCGAACAGGCGCCCCGCGCCGAAGACCGGCTCCCGCGGCCCGCAATCACCCAGGGCAGACCCGCCCGCGCCCCGGGCAGCAGACGCACCGCATAAACTGCGGGAAACTTCCTCCCAGTGTGCGCCCGAAAGCGGCCAACCCTTGACCCATGTGCACAAAGTTGGGGACCACTGCCGCGCGCACACCGGAGGACCCCACGGCCCATGCGGCACCCCGCACCACCCGGAGCCCAGACGCCCCCGCCCCGAGCACTCGCGGACCGCCGGCGCCCATCCTCGCAAAAGTGAGAGGCGTCCATTCAGCGACCATCCAGGCCGGGAAAACGCAGCCGCGACGCGCCGCGGCGACGGCCGCACCCACGACGCGGGAGGCGCAACACCAACAGCGGCGCCGGGCATCCTGCCGACCCCCCACGCCGTCACCGAGGAGGCACGCAGTGGCAGCGGAGACAAGAGGTGTAGCGGAGTAGGGGCGTTTATTTATAGGCATATTGGTGTTTTTTTTTTTTTTTTTTTTTTATTTTTTTTATTTTATTTTTTATATTTTTTTATTTTTTTTGATATAAGTAATGGTATTTATAGGCATTTTTTTTTTTTTCCCCATTTTTTTTTTTTTTTTTTTTTATTTTTTTTTTTAATAATAATAACTACAAAGCAAATGGTTCACATATAATAACTACAATAAGTAACATGGGCCGGGTAGGGCGGTTGCGGTACCGGTGCCCAGTGGCAAGGGCACGGGCACGCCCGCCCGGCCCGGCCTTACACATGGTGATACTGCGCGGGCGGGCGCGACCGCACGGTCAGTGACAGTGACAGTCGCGCGGGCACGCCCGGACGCACATTCCAACGAGTGCACAGACATTGTATAACTACAGTGTAGAGATGAGAGTACAATAGTTATGGCAAATTAACATGGTGCCTTTGGCAAAGTCCATTCTTATGCTAACACAATTATAGTGTGGCGTGGGTCGGGTCGAACGGGCGCAGCCCCCCAGCTGGTAGCCGGTGGTAGTCGCGAGGGCACGCCCGGCCGGCCAGGCTCTAAGCGTGGTTATACGGTGCGGGCGCGCCCGCGCGCCCAACGGTGGCCGCGCGGGCACGCCCGCCCAAATAGGCATTAAAACTAGGTACTTAAACATAATTATTAACAGATGTATGTAACAGGTACGAGTCAAGTGGGTCGGGCCGGGCGCGGTCCCGCGACCGGTGGCCGGAGCAGCCGCGAGGAAGCGACAGCCGCGGGGGGACGCCGCCCGGTCAGGCTCCAAGCATTATAGTGGCATGACAGTGCTGTGCGGGTGCACCCGCGAGGCCCGTAGTGGTCTCGCGGGTACGCCCGCACAGTTGCGTTTATAACAAAAGCATATTAATATATAAAAGACCTTAACAAACGAGCTATGTACATTCAACAATACCACCAGGTATACACCGTAAGGCTCAACGCCAGTTTTAGTATACTGCACTAAAGACCTTTTGCAACGGACTGCCATCTGGTAAATCCACCAATAGTGTCACAGATGGGCAGCTCAACCAAATGAAACACAAATAATATTTTTATAATGTTTTTAAGACAAAAGGTCATTTGGGTTGACCAGCAGCTACCTGGGATCTAAAACTTTCAAAAGTACGAAAGGAGCATTGTCATCTCTTAAGAATGGGCGTTAAATGGGATAAAACAACAACAGATGGGTAATGATAGTGAGTGCCCAAAGCAATAAAATTTTAAAAAACAATGTAGGTATGTAGGTAAACAAAAAACAATGCCACCTTTTGTAAAATCCCAGACAGCGCATTTTATTGAATCTCCGTTGGTAGAAAAAACCAAATGAGGCGGGGCTAAGAATGGGCAGCCCTTTTTGTCCATGCAAGCGAAAAAGTTTTAGAAGTGTATATCTGGTGGTTTTCAATACTCAATACTCAATACAATAACAATACAATACAATTTTTTTTTTTTTTAAATAAGTAATGGTATTTTATAGGTATATTGGTGGCTTATTTTTTTTTTTTTCTCCCCTTTTTTTTTTTTTTTTTTTTTTTTTTTTTTTTTTTTTTTTTTTGTGTATATCTACAAAGCAAATGGTTAACATACAATAAATAGTTGTAACCGGGTTGGGCGGGCGCGGTACCGGTGCACGAGGCTAGGGCACGGGCACACCCGCCCAGCTCGGCCTTACACATGATGATACTGTGCGGGCGGGCGCGACCGCACGGTCAGTGACAGTCGCGCGGGCACGCCCGCCCGGACGGACATTCAAACGAGTGCCCAGACATTCTATGACTACAGTGTAGATATGAAACTAAAAATAATTGTGGCAAATTAACATGGTACTTATGGCACAGTTTTTTTTTTTTTTTTTAAACTTATGCTAACACAAATATAGTAATAGCATGGGTCGGGTCGAACGGGCGCGGCCCCCCAGCTGGTAGCCGGTGGTAGTCGCGAGGGCGCGCCCGGCCGGCCAGGCTCTAAGCGTGGTTATACTGTGCGGGCGCGCCCGCGCGGCCAGCGGTGGTCGCGCGGGCACGCCCGCCCAGATAGGCATTAAACTAGGTACTTAAACACAATTATTAACAGATATACGTGACAGGTACGAGTCGAGTGGATCGGGCCGGGCGCGGCCCCACGACCGGTGGCCGGAGCAGCCGCGAGGAAACGACAGTCGCGGGGGGTCGCCGCCCGGTCAGGCTCCAAGCATTATAGTGACATGACAGTGCTGTGCGGGTGCACCCGCGAGGCCCGCGGTGGTCTCGCGGGTACGCCCGCACAGTTGCGTTTAAAACAAAAGCATATTAATATATTAAAAAAAAAAACGATAGTCACACAATGTCCAACCTGGCGGGCGCGACCGCGCCACCGGTAGCGCGGGCGCGCCCGTCCAGCCATAGCAGTTATCGTGGCAACAGTGATAATAATACAAGAATGTCGGGCGGGTGCGCCCGCGCGACCAGCGGCAGACCAACGGTCGAGCGGGCGCGCCCGCCCGGTTGCAGGTCCGTGAAAATATATAAGTTCTCATGAGTTTTTTTTGGTTTTTGTAATAGAGCTCAGCAGATTTACAGTATAATATCATAAATGGAATACACAAATAGATACTAGGATGAAGGGATGGGATATCATGGAGAAAGATTGTTGAACGACTTGAGTTAGGGACAAAGAAGAGCCGTCAGAGTGGTTATCGGCCATAATCTATTTTGTCTTTAATACGTTCACGCATCGCCTCCATTCTGGGGCATTTGCTATCAAAAGAAGAGTGGTTAGTATTGAGTGGTTTAAAATTGTCTCTCCTTCCGCCGTTGGTGGTGTTAAATCTAGTGCAGTTGACGCACCTCGGGGGGCCCTCCCCCCTCGCACACTCCGAGGCACTATGTTCAGGGCTGCCACACTGGTAGCACAATTCCTGGCCTTTGCAGGTGCCCGCCGTATGGCCGAAGCCGTGGCATCTACGGCATTGTTTGAAGGGGGAGAAATCCTCGATGTGCACGAAGGAGAATCCGATGTTTACCTTGTGTAGGGCGACAAGGGCCCGCCACGCCTGGGGGGAAGTTCTCAAGACCGCATTGTATAGGTCAGGGTTCCGGTTTCGTCTGGTGAATAGTAGCTTAATGTCGTTGGGATTAAAAATGTTAGTGTCCAGATTTTGATTAGTTACCAATTCTACGAGATTGCGCTCCTCGTGGGATTTGTGAATTCCCTTGATGATTATCATGGGGTAGAGCTTACGTTCTTTTTCCGCGCGCAGACCGGAGGACGGGGGAGCCTCCCTGATCCTCCGCTCTGCGGCTGTGGCACTTTCTGGGCTGTTAAAGGTGAGTTTTACTTTGCCATTTGAGAGCTTGTTTACCCTGACCGGGCGAATACCATCTCTGTGGGTTGTTTGAAGTACGTTTTTAAGAGTGTCAAATATCGAATCCGGGGCGGCATCCGTGCCGGGGCCCGCCGAGATGACCAGTGCCGGCAGGGTAGGCGCCGGGAGGGGGGCGTCGGCCAAGACTGAAGCGTATGATCTTATTCCATTGTGCGCGGGGGGAGGTCTCGACACGTTAATAACCGGCCTCCCCGGTTCACCACCCCCGTCCTCCGCCGCCCGCGCCAAATTGCGCTGCAGGAGGTCGTATGTGTCCGAGACCTTCTGGATGGCCGCACTGAATTCAGCACGGTCCTCCAAGGGAGGCGGAGGGGGGGTGAGAGAAAGGGGGAGTGACGCAAACTTCTCCTCGAGTGATTTGAGTGTGGTTTTAATGTCGCCGATTTCGCGCCGCAAGTCTTCAAAGTGGGAACCCAAATTGTCTGGGGCCTGTGATAATTGGGTGTCCATGGGTGGTAGTGGGGGAGAGTCGCACCGCACGGATGGAGCCGCGAGAGATGTTTGTGAAGTTCGTATAGGTGCCGAGGGGGACCACTGGGATAGGAGTCTCCTTCTCGCACGAGTGTTAGGGGAACCCCCCTGGACCCTATCAATAATCATGTCGCAATAGTGGTTGATTGTAAGTTTGTGTTCTTTTCTTACTGACCTGTTCCTGCTGTTGGGGTCAACCCTCAGGGCGTCCTTGATTTTGCTAGCGTATGTGACGATCTCGTCGGCGGCCCTTTTAGCTCCCTGGACAATGTCGGTGTTGGTCTGGTTCCATTGGGCGGGTTCTCCGCAGTCGCCACCGGCGTAGGTCGGAGAACCGCTCCGCGGAGGGGCGCCCGCCGGGTTGACCTCCGCATGGGAGCTGGTGGCGCCGGCGTCTGTGTCCTCTTGAGGGATGGTGCTCAGGATGTCGAATCTATTGGGGGATGTGATAGTGGGGGGGGGTTCGCGTGCAACATTGTCTGTAAAGTTTCTAGAGTTGGCCCGGGTCAGGCGTTTGCCTGGCACCGGAGACCTTTGGGTGGTCATAATGGAGACAAAGAAAGGGGATGTGAGTGCGCTGTAATAAAGGGAGCAGGGAAGCGCCCGCCCAGAGACGGGAACCTACCTATCGGGAGCAACGGCACGCCCGCAGTACGAACAAGGGTACTCACAAACAGAGCAGATACAGTGTTTTATGGGCGCAGAGACGCTCCCGCGACAGGTGCGGAAGTTCAATGAACCGGAAACAAAGGGTGACTTACCCCGCGGACGCGGAGACGCGCATGCTCGAGGGTACGGCTACGCTCGTCCCGCAGCAAGCACTCACCAAGTCGGCACCCAGTGCGCGCCCACCCGGGAGCAAGAATCCGCTCGACCAGGGGCGATTACGTAGTCGGGAGCGCAAACGCGGGCACGAGGCGCCAACGCCCCGCACACACACCACTGCACCGATTCACAACACGCACACCACCGAAGGCAAGGTCACGCAAGCGCGCCCGCCCGTTGCCAAGGCGACACAGACGCCGCGCCCGCTCCCAACCGAAGAGGAGGTCGTACGACCGCGCCCGCCCGTTGCCACGGCAACGAAGACGCCGCGCCCGCTCCGCGTCGAGAACAATGGAGGCACGCCCGCCCGGGAGCGGGAGCGCGACCGCCGCCACGCCGACCGCACTAAGTGTGAAAAGACAATGGGCGCGCCCGCCCGGGAGTGGGAGCGCGGACTCGCCGAACCGAGAACAAAGGAAACAATGGATAACAAAGGGCGCGCCCGCCCGCCCGGCCGGGAGCGGGAGTGATAAAAACTACCGGCGGAGCTCCGTCAAAACGTGCCGCACTCTAGGACGGCCCGCGCACGGTTAGGTTAGGTTAGGTTAGGTTAGGTTAGGTTAGGTTAGGTTAGGTTAGGTTAGGTTAGGTTAGGTTAGGTTAGGTTAGGTTAGGTTAGGTTAGGTTAGGTTAGGTTAGGTTAGGTTAGGTTAGGTTAGGTTAGGTTAGGTTAGGTTAGGTTAGGTTAGGTTAGGTTAGGTTAGGTTAGGTTAGGTTAGGTTAGGTTAGGTTAGGTTAGGTTAGGTTAGGTTAGGTTAGGTTAGGTTAGGTTAGGTTAGGTTAGGTTAGGTTAGGTTAGGTTAGGTTAGGTTAGGTTAGGTTAGGTTAGGTTAGGTTAGGTTAGGTTAGGTTAGGTTAGGTTAGGTTAGTGTTCGCGCCGCGCTGCGAGCGGTGCGTTGTCATTGTCAAGGTCACGGGCGACACGCAATGCGCTCGGGCCGCGTGCAGACCAGTTGGCCGTAAGCAGCCGTGAGACAAGTTCGTGTGTTTCTGTATCGACGTGCCGCGCAAGTTACCTACCCATATTGGGACCGAGATTTCGTTTTGCACCTACTAGGGCTCCGGTCGGGGTACGGACTTGTAACCCGTGTGTGTTCGCTTTGAAAAGCGCCGGGAAAGTTTTAGCTGCCTATTAGGGCATTGTGTAGTATAAGAGTGTTAGCTGTAAGAGTATCCCATCGGGGGTTGTGTGGAGATCGTTTTGCCCGGCGCGCGCCGGCGAGACAACGTTCAGCCCCCCTGGATTACGGACACTATTTTCTAGTAAGGTAGGACTAGTTTTAATTTACTTAATTTTGCATGAGAAACCTTCGTTTCAATAAACTGTGGAACACAGTAGATGTGGTCATCACAATTGTGCGTGATCATAATTTTTGGTAGCAGAGCTTAGTTGATATAATTAATTTTCATATTAAAGTTAACTACATAAAATTTCATAGTAAAAATAAAAAGCGTACCTAAAAAGAGTACCTAAAAATTATTTTTTTTTTGTTGAAATCTCGAGGGTATTTGAAGATCCCGAGACGATTTGAAGTACTAAGAAATTGTTCCAGTAAATTCTCGAAGCGAATTTTTCTCACTTGGTGGATCCGATAATAGATAGACACTTATATAATTGTTGTCACATACTAGTGATTTGATACGAGTTTACTCGCCTAGATGTGTATATTTTTTTTTGTGTGTCCGGATTTATTTGACGAATAGTTTCGTTCGAAAGTGTGTTTATTAGTACCACATACTAGTGATTTGATACGAGTTTACTCGCCTAGATGTGTATATTTTTTTTTGTGTGTCCGGATTTATTTGACGAATAGTTTCGTTCGAAAGTGTTGTTTATTAGTACCACATACTAGTGTTTGTTCCGAGTCCGCTTGCCTAGTTAAAAAAGTGGAATTAGTTTTAATTATTAGTAGTATTAAATTACGAGTATTATTATTAAAAATAGTTTTGTTTTTGTTTGTTGATAACGGTTTAGTAGTTGATTTGCGAGGTTGACTTGGCCGTGCCGTGTATGCCATATCGTTAATCCTATACGTTTTGTTTATACCGTTATATTGTTAGCCCTTGAAATTGGTAAGTTGCTAATAATTTATGAAAATAGTAGGGTCCGTGTATGTCGTCCGAATTTTAATTGTGTTTTATATTATCGTGACGCGACCTATTTCTATTGTTTTTTTTTTTTGTTGATGTTTGCCACTTTTATATTTCTTTGTTTGCTTTGTTTATTAAACGGATTATAAATGGCTCCTACGAATCCGACCGCCGTATCCAGGGCTGGCATCCAAGGAGCTTTGCGTTGGCTTGCTTGTGCGGTCACATTAATAGACCGAGCCGACCGGGTAGGCGCGTTGCTAGCTCGGTATGGCGGGCTGGCAGCTCGGCTGCAAGACCTGGAGCGCCACGCCATGGAGTGTCGCGCGCATTATTTGGAGAACCCCCCAGCTGATGATGCCGTGTCGGAACAGCTGGAGCAGGATGTAGCCCAGGCCTATGAGCTGGCTGACCAGTTCACGGAGGCGGCTGAGAGGGCCCTGGCTGTTCGGAAGGGGGAGCCGGTTTTGAGCGGGGAGGTCAAACCTACCCCGACGGCGTTGCTAGGCCGATTGCCTACATTGGAGATTCCCACTTTTAATGGGGATCTGTCAGCCTGGATGGGCTTCATTAACCTGTTTGACAGCCTAGTGGATTCACGACGGGACTTATCCCCTAGTGAGAAGTTGGCCTATTTGCGCTCCTCCCTGCGAGGAGAGGCCAGCGCGGTGATCCAGCACCTGCTCATCAGTGACGACAACTACCAGGTGGCTCGCCAGCTTCTGGTTAGCAGGTACCAGAATGTCCGGTTACTGGCGGACACCCACGTGGCCACGATTTTGGCCCTCCCGCGAATCACGCGGGTACACCTGTTACGGAGGGAGTTGCTGAACCCGCTACTGTCAGCGGTCAACTCCCTAAGGCGATTGGACCTGCCGGTGGATCAGTGGTCCTTTGTACTGCTGCACATAGTCCTCGCCAAATTGCCCGCTGAAATGAAGGGGCGTTTCGAGCAGAGGTACGGAGGCGACAGCGCCTCGTATCTCCCGCCCTTCGCGGACCTCCTTCGTTTTTTGGAGGACGAATGTAGGGTGACGGACCACCTGGAGCCCGCCCCGGTTCCAGGTGTTGGTCGTATGGTGGCGGCGAGGGAACAGCCCCGTCGCCCGACCAACCGGTATGCTGCCTTTCAGCAGTCCCCTCCCCCCGCACCGAGTGAGCGGTGCAGGTATTGCAGGGGAGATAGGCACGTGGTGCCAAATTTAGAGGCCTCCGCCCAGAGGGACGGAGGGCCATTGCGAGACAGCGCCAATGGTGCTATAGGTGTTTGGGGGGACACATGCAGTCGGCGTGTCCCCAGACAGAGGATTGTCGTCTTTGCGGAGGGAGGCATCACCCCCTCCTTTGTTTGGACCGCAAGGACGCCGGGAGCGACCGGGGTTCGAATTCCTCGCGCACGGGCGGGGGCCCGGCAGCCCGGAACCGGTCCCCTAGAGATTCGGCGGGGCTTAGCCCCCCCGTTCAGTCCCCCCCGGAGAGGGGGAACTATAGGAGAGACGCCCCCGCCACGGGCGGGGGTAGGGGGGTACCACAAGAGTACGCCACGGTGGCGATGGGCACGGGCCCTATTTGCCACTCCCCCCCCCTAATGGAGAGGCCTCGATTGGGGTACTATGCACCGAGGCACGCCCCACACGGGTATTACCCTGCACCTAGGAGTGCTGTTGGTCGGGGCCAGTATGTACCCGATTGGGACCCGCTCGCCCGGTACGAGCGTCCCACATTTGGCGCGCCGACTCAGGCGCGAGGGGGACAAGTACCCCCCCAAAATTTTTAATGGCGCCCCTGTCGGACCCAACCACCCCTCCGGAGCTTGTGCTGTTGCCAACAGCCTCCGTGAATGTTTGGGGACCTAAGGGCAATGTTGTAACGGTGCGTGCCCTTTTGGACTCAGGTGCCCAGGGGTGCATAATGTCCAGGTGGCTTGTCCGACAGCTGGGTCTTTTGCTTGTGCCGCATCACGAAGCGGTACGGGGGGTGGGAGACTCGCGGATCCCTGATCCGATTGGTCGAGTTGAGTTCTCCTTCTCCCCCCACTTCACGCCAAGGCCGAAGATCGGTGCTTCGGCGATAGTTTTTGATAAGGTGGTTGGACCACTCCCGCAAGTGCGAGTGCCGCCATCCACGATTGAGCTGACGTCTGGACTGGCTTTGGCTGATCCTTCCTTCCACCGACCGGGCCCAATACACTTGTTGATTGGTGCGGATGTCCTCGGTCGTGTACTGTGTGGAAGCAAGCGAGTTTTGCAGACAGCCGATCTTGTCGCCTTGTCCTCGTCGCTGGGTCATGTGGTGATGGGAAAGGTACCACAGACACCAGAGACCCCGTCGGTAGACCGCCAGACCATTGTCGGTTCTACTTTGTCCGACGTTCTCCAAAAGTTTTGGGAGGTGGAGGAACCCCCCACTGCCAAGCGGTTGGATCCGTTAGCGGAGGAGTGCGAATTGTTCTACCAGAACAACACTGGGCGCCTCCTCTCGGGTCGCTTGATTACCCGCTTGCCCTTCTTGGCGGTTCGCCCTCCTTTAGGGAGCTCCCGACCGATGGCCGAGAAGAGATTGTTGTCCATGGAGCGTAGGATGGCCAGGGATCCCGCATTCAAGGAGAAGTATATAGACTTCATGCGGGAGTATTTGGACCTTGGGCACATGTCCATCTCGCAGTTGGACTGGCGTAATGTGGAACATTACTTCCTGCCACACCACGCTGTTTTGAAGACTTCCAATGGGAAGATCCGCGTGGTCTTTGATGGTTCAGCGCCCACGTCAACCGGAGTGTCGTTGAATCAGTGTCTGCATGCGGGGCCGAAGTTGCATCACGATGTCTGTGATGTTTTGACCAACTTCCGCCGGCACGCTGTCGTCTTTGTGGCCGATATCCGCATGATGTTCAGACAGACCGTGATTCACCCGGAGGATAGACGATACCAGCTCATCCTTTGGCGTGAGGATCCCCAGGATCCGATGTTGGCTTACGAGCTGAACACCAACACTTATGGTTTGCGGTCGAGCCCCTTTGTGGCGATCCGTTCGCTTTTGGAGCTCGCAGAGCGCGAACGGCTACGCTATCCCCGGGCATCTGCTCTTATTGAGGGGGGGGGCCTTATTTGTCGACGATATCTGCACGGGGGCCTCGAGCTTAGATGAGGCTCTCGTCTTACGTGATGAGCTGATTGCGCTCTTGAGGGCTGGTGGCTATGAGTTGCGGAAGTGGCTGTCTAACTCACCGGACCTATTGGCAGATTTGCCTAAGGACCACCAGCAAGAGCCGCTCCTCTTTGAAAATCCGGAGACTCCAGACATGCTGTCTGTTTTGGGAGTCCAGTATCGACCAGTCCCGGATTTGTTCACATATAGATTGGAACTGCCAGACCCAAAGGTCTGGACTAAACGCACGGTGCTGTCCACTGTAGCCCGTACCTTTGATCCGAACGGTTGGCTCAGCCCTGTAGTGTTTTCGATGAAGTGCTTCCTACAGGAGCTCTGGGCTGCGGAATTGTCATGGGACGAGCCCCTCTCTGGTAGCCTCCTACGAGAGTGGGTGAGGTTCGTGTCATCCCTACCCGACGTCAATCGGGTTTGTATACCGAGGCAAATGCTGCCTTCGGGAAAGTTTAAAGCCTCCCTGCACGGCTTTTGTGACGCGTCCGAAAGCGGATACGCGCCAGCCGTTTACATCCGAACGGTGGATGCAGCGGGCGTTGTCGCCGTACACTTAGTTACGGCCAAGAGTAAGGTCGCCCCCCTTCGGACTAGGCTAACCATTCCGAAGTTGGAGTTGTCCGGCGCCACTCTCTTAGTACGGCTACTCAATCATGTTGCCGACACCTTGGGAAACGGTGTCGACTTGGAGTCGATATTTGCGTGGTCTGACAGCCAGGTCGTCCTTTGTTGGCTGAAGAGTTCAGTCCACACCCTTGAGGTTTTTGTGGCCAATCGGGTCTCACAAATTCAGACTTCAAAGGCCCCGTTGATTTGGCGCCACGTACCGGGCGAACTGAACCCCGCAGATTGTGCCTCACGCGGCTGCGAGGCGCCTGAGTTAGTGGACCACCACCTATGGTGGAGTCCATCATGGTTGTTACGGCCTGAGCGCTCATGGCCTGCCACCCCGGCTGTGGCCAGAGTCCCAGACCTAGGCATGCGTGTTCACGCCGTGGAGACGGTGGCGGCTCCGCAGATGGAGTTTTTGTTAGACCGCTACAGTTCTCTTGATAAGTTGCTCGGCGTGACTGCTTGGATGAGGCGCTTTGTGCGAAATTGTCGCCAGCCTCAGGAGAAATCGTTGTCTCCGGTCCTCGCCCCACAAGAGCGGCAAGACGCTCTGTTGCATTGGTTGCGAGTGACGCAACAGCGAGAGTTTGAACCGGAGCTGAAAGCCCTGCGCTCAAGTAAGCCCAAGTTGAAGGGACCCTTGGTGCGGTTGAATCCCTTCTTGGACAGTACCGGATTGCTGCGTGTCGGAGGTAGGCTCAGACATGCCAACCTGCCGTACGGATCACGCCACCCTTTGTTGCTCCCCAAGGATGGACCGTTAGTTAGACTGTTGATTACAGACCGACATGTAAAGAATGCTCATGCCGGTTGTAATGCTTTGACCGCGCTCCTCCAACGAGAGTTCTGGATTTTGTCAGCGCGGAGAATAATCCGATCCGTTATTTTTCGTTGTCTCCCGTGTTATCGTTTGCGCGCCGATACGATGCAGCCCCAGATGGGTGATTTGCCTGCCGATCGAGTGAACGAATCGATGCCCTTCTCAGGAGTTGGAACGGATTTTGCGGGGCCATTTACCGTTAAGACATCGCGGCTTCGTAATGCTAGAACGGAAAAGGCTTACTTGTGTGTATTTGTTTGTTTGGCCACTAAAGCGGTCCACCTGGAGGTGGTTAGTGCCCTCACCACAGAAGCCTTTGTAGCCACGTTGAATCGTTTTGTGTCTCGCCGCGGAATGCCGTCGTTAATCAGGTCCGATTGTGGAACCAATTTCAAGGGCACCGATAGGTATTTAAAGGAAGTTTGTGAATTTTTGGATAGGAATAATTTTGAGATCGGATCCACACTCTCTCGCAGAGGGGTACGATGGCAGTACTCCCCGCCATCCTGCCCCCACTGGGGAGGGATTTTTGAAGCAACTGTAAAGGCCGCTAAAACTCACCTTCGTCGCGTTATTGGGGAGACGGTCCTCACGTTTGAGGAACTCGCGACCGTATTTTGTAAGGTTGAGGCGGTCCTCAACTCGCGTCCGTTGTGTCCGTTGTCTTCGGACGCGAATGATTTAGAGGCCCTTACGCCGGGCCATTTTTTGATTGGCAGACCGCTTAACGCCTTGCCGGAATATCCTTATTCCGAAGTGCCCTCCGGACGGCTCTCGCGATTTGAATTGCTCCAGCAGCTTACGCAGAGTTTTTGGCGCCGTTGGCATCTGGAGTATTTGCACATTTTGCAGCAACGCGTTAAGTGGTCGGATAGGACGACCCCACCCAAGACCGGAGACCTCGTGTTGGTAAAGGATCCAAACCTGCCGCCCCTCCGCTGGCGTTTAGGACGCATTGTTCAGCTTCATCCGGGGTCGGATGGTGTGCCCAGGTTTGCCGAGGTCCTGGTGGGGGACTCTGTTTTGAAGCGAGCGATCGCTACCCTCTCTCGCCTGCCCTTAGATTGAGTTGGCGGACAGTTTGCTACTGTCCGGGACGGGGGGATGTTCGCGCCGCGCTGCGAGCGGTGCGTTGTCATTGTCAAGGTCACGGGCGACACGCAATGCGCTCGGGCCGCGTGCAGACCAGTTGGCCGTAAGCAGCCGTGAGACAAGTTCGTGTGTTTCTGTATCGACGTGCCGCGCAAGTTACCTACCCATATTGGGACCGAGATTTCGTTTTGCACCTACTAGGGCTCCGGTCGGGGTACGGACTTGTAACCCGTGTGTGTTCGCTTTGAAAAGCGCCGGGAAAGTTTTAGCTGCCTATTAGGGCATTGTGTAGTATAAGAGTGTTAGCTGTAAGAGTATCCCATCGGGGGTTGTGTGGAGATCGTTTTGCCCGGCGCGCGCCGGCGAGACAACGTTCAGCCCCCCTGGATTACGGACACTATTTTCTAGTAAGGTAGGACTAGTTTTAATTTACTTAATTTTGCATGAGAAACCTTCGTTTCAATAAACTGTGGAACACAGTAGATGTGGTCATCACAATTGTGCGTGATCAGTTAGGTTAGGTTAGGTTAGGTTAGGTTAGGTTAGGTTAGGTTAGGTTTCACGGCGGTGGTGGGGACTGATCTCTCCCTACCCAGTGTAGTTAGGGCCATGCTGGAAGACAGCAGGGCCTGGGACGCCATGGCCACCTTCTGCGAGGAGGTTATAACGCAGAAGGAGGCCACTGAGCGGCTTCGCGAGGGTGATGCCCAGGCGCACCCGCTCAGACGCCGACGAACTGGGGGACGTAGAAGGCGCTACGCCGCGCATCTTTTCCCCCCATGATGAAGGATGGAGACGCCACTCGTGACGCGCGTCTCCTAAACACAAGATCGAGGCCAGGATAAGCCATGGCCGGCCGGGGCGGTGTGGTCGATTCCCGATTGGAACCCATGCCACCGACAACCGGCAGAGACGTCACAACGGGGGGTTTTTAGTGTAAGGTATGCCCGCTGTCCACCAGCGGGAGAGTCCCACTTCCCCTGCCCCAGTTATCTGGTGGCGGGCGGTGCGTAAAAGTACATTTTCCCCTCGAAAAAAAAAAAAAAAAAAAAAAAAAAAAGGTTAGGTTAGGTTAGGTTAGGTTAGGTTAGGTTAGGTTAGGTTAGGTTAGGTTAGGTTAGGTTAGGTTAGGTTAGGTTAGGTTGGCGCAGGCACTTCGAAGAACAGGAACGACTCCTCTACGACGCCTACAAAGAGTCGAAGAAAGCTCTGCAAAACGCAATATCATCTGCGAAATCTAGAGCCAGGGAAGAGTGGTTGCAGGACTTAGATCGGGACCCGTGGGGGAGGCCCTACCTCGTGGTACGTAGCAAGATGCGACAGGGGGCCCCTCGATTGGAGGAGTTTGAGCCGCAGTTGTTGCAGGATGCTGTATCTGCGCTCTTTCCACGAAGAGATACGTTTATTCCGCCCGCGATGTCAGCTCCGGTGATCACTCAGGAATCTGCGGTCAGAGCGCCTCCTGTCACTGAGGCTGAGTTTAATGTGGCGATCGACAAACTTCGAGCTAAAAAGAAGGCCCCTGGGCCGAACGGCGTCCCGGGTTTTGTTTTGGTGGCAGCATCGAAGCACGTAGGCGACAAGATTAGGGAGCTGTTCACATCCATTATGGAGGCCGGAGAATTTCCTTCTGCTTGGAAGACGGGCCGCTTGTGTCTACTTAAAAAGGACGGCCGTTCACCGGACTCCCCGTCGTCTTTTAGACCCATCGTGTTGCTTGACGAGGAGGGCAAGCTCTTTGAGCGAATTGTTGCGGCTCGTATCGTCGAACACCTGACGTCTACAGGCCCTGACTTGTCGGACCGCCAATATGGTTTTCGGGCTGGAAGATCCACCGTAGATGCCGTGAAAGACCTAAAAGGTTTCTGCGAGGAAGCAAGGTTGAAGGGTGAGAGTGTATTGGCAATATCTCTAGATATTGCCAACGCTTTTAACACTATCCCCTTCGAAACTATACTGGAAGGACTGAAGTTTCATCGGGTTCCGCAATATCTGCTCGAGCTTGTGGCAAGCTACCTAAACGATCGGCGGGTTAAGTTTATTGGGCCTGGTGGCGTTATGTTTAGCCGCGAGGTTAGCTGTGGTGTTCCGCAGGGGTCGGTTCTAGGCCCACTCCTGTGGAATATAGGGTACGATTGGGTTCTTCGAGGCACTCTGCCTCCCCAAATGAGTGTCATTTGTTATGCCGACGACACACTAGTCACAGCACGGGGCGGCACATACGCGGAAGCCGCGCGTTTAGCAGAGGTGGGAACAACACAGGTTGTTGAGAGAATTCGCTTACTGGGACTAGAGGTGAATCTCGGTAAAACAGAGGCCATATACTTTCACGAGCCTCGGAAAGGACCACCAAACGATGCTTCTATATCTGTCGTTGGTGCTAGAATAAAAGTGGAGAGCACTATAAAATATCTCGGGTTGACGCTTGACAGTCGTTGGAGTTTTTTGCCGCATTTTAAGAAGTTGGCCCGCGTCTTGTAGGTACTGCACTATCGCTGGGGCGCCTGCTTCCAAACGTGGGCGGCCCAAGCACGACGTGTCGCCGTCTTTATTGCACCGTCGTTAAGAGCATGGCCCTGTACGGGGCACCTGTATGGGTGGAGGCCCTCACAAACAAAATAAGAGCGCTTCTGCGTGCGCCTCAGTGTGCAATCGGACTAAGAGCCATCAGAGGGTACCGCACTGTTGCTTCAGCAGCAGCCCTGGTTTTGGCCGGTACTCCGCCCTGGGAGTTGGAGGCGGAGGTGCTCAGCGAGGTGTATAGGCATAGGGCTGAGCGTAGGGCGCAAGGCGAGCGCCTGACCATAGAAGAGACCGAGGCGGTTCGGCGTGACGCGCAGAATGCTGTGATTGAGCGCTGGACGGACGATCTGGTCGACGAGGTGTACGGACAACGCACTATTGAGGCGATACAGCCTGTTTTACGCCAATGGTTGGAACGTCGCCACGGTACCCTTACTTACCGGCTAGTACAAATTTTGACCGGCCAGGGGTGCTTTGGCGATTACCTGCATCGTATTCGCAGGGAAGGGAGCCCTAGGTGCCATGAGTGTGGTGCTAGTCGGGACTCGGCGCAGCACACGCTGGAGGTGTGCGACGCCTGGAGCAGACAGCGCCAGACACTCACAGCAGTGGTGGGTCAAGACCTCTCTCTGCCCAGCGTAGTCAAATCTATGCTGGACAGCGACAGGTCATGGGAAGCTATGGTTTCGTTCTGCGAGGAGGTGATGACGCAGAAGGAGACCGCCGAGCGATTCCGCGAGGGTGATGCCCAGGCGGACCCGCTCAGGCGCAGGCGGCCCGGGGGACGGCGTAGGCGTTTCGCCGATCTTTTACCCCCATAACAGGGCTAGCGGGTTGAGGCCGGACAGCCTCCGCCCGCTTCGTGCAGTTCTGTCTGCGTGTCAGAGGAGGTGCCCAAGTGTGCTCGGGCATCTCTTCTTTTGCTAGGAAGGGGCCTGGAAAACCGGGCTGGCTGGGACGACGTGGTCGAATACTGCCAGGATCCCTCGTCGTCGGTAACCAGCAGGAGAGGGCACACCAAGTCAGTTTTAGTGGGTATGCCCCCCCTCCGGCCCCTCATCGGGTCTATTGTAGCTTAGGTTGGAATAGGTTGGGTGTGGGACCGGGGGAGGTCATTGGAGAGCCCCACATAACCCCCGCCGCGTGTCCGAGCGTGGGGGTATGCGTAAAGCATTTCTGACTTGCCAAAAAAAAAAAAAAAAAAAGGTTAGGTTAGGTTAGGTTAGGTTAGGTTAGGTTAGGTTAGGTTAGGTTAGGTTAGGTTTTTTTTTTTTTTTTAAAACTTTTGGTAGACGTAAAGGGCAATCCATATGGATTTTATACGGAATGGGTAAATGAGTAATTGGGGAAGATAAAAAGTTGTGAGGGAGTGGACGCGGCACTATGAGCTCATCCCATGGTCAGGCTTGTTGCCCACCAGTGCCGCGCTCCGGGGGTAAGAAAAAGGGGTAGAAAGAAAGAGGGGGATAGGGGGACACAACAGAACGAGGATAGAAGAAAGAAAGCAGAAGATATTGGGATAGGAGGAGAAGAAGGGCATCAATATAATATATACTTATACATAATGAACTAATAAACACGATTACAATAAGGCTGCCACCGGGACAGCCCACCCCTAAATTTTTTCGCGCGTGGGACCCGAGCGGGTCAGACCCTCCCCTGGGGCGGCACGTCGATTTGTGCCCCCCGCCACATATGCCCCCGTGGTAGAGAGCCGACAAGGCGACCTAGCCGTGCAGCCCGAGGGGCCGCAGGGGCCAGCCCGGTAGGCCC
>OX453306.1:31883871-31891371 GCA_949710035.1 Crambus lathoniellus | reverse complement strand
AAGGGTTCATACCCTTAGCCGCAAAACCATTTAATCACCCTTAAATTCGACAAAAATTGGACAAAAAATTTTTTTTAAATAACTTATTTAACATATTATTATTTATCTTAAAATTATTATTTTGGTATAGCGGGAAAGCCCAGTCTTTCCCCTTTTTAACAACACCCCTAACTCGCGTTACGGTTAAAACCCCTCCGAGCGCCGACCCCCCAAAGACACCCAGGTAAAAAGTTTCAGCAAAAAGCTGAACTTAAACAATAACGGTCAAGGGTGATCAGCGACGGTTATTAGGCGTTTTTTAAACGCCATAGTCATAAATTGGCGTTTAGTAGTTAGGTATATATTAGGGGTGTATCAATTAAGACAAATTCACTCCCAAGAAATTTTCATCCCCCTACCCCTATTTCCGGAAGTAGGCCATCCCTGGACTTTTCCGGAAAGTTAAAACGCCAAATATTTTTAAATTAACTAAAAAAAGCCTCCCCAAAGTTTCATCCAAATCGTCCCGGTACTTCCCGAGTTACGTTTTTTCACCCCCGGTCAGTCGGAACTTTTCAAAATTTCTCTTAATATAGATTTTTATTGATATTTGTGGAATAAAAAATTCTATTTTTGGTCGTAGCTTCACGAGTGGGCCCGGGGCTATAGTACCTTGAAACTGGTTTTCGGGAATTACTTATAGTTTCCGAGCGCCACCCCCCGGGATTTTCCCGATTAAAACATCCGACTGACCAAAACTAAATTTTTTTTCGAAAACGCCTAGGCCAACATCAAAATTCAAAATTCCAAAAACCACTCCTATCGATTTGGTATCCCTTCTTTCCCCTATCCCACATCCTAAAATCCCAATCCCGCTTTTCTCCATTTTGTGTCTGGGTGTTGAGGCCGAAATCCCGATAATTCCGAAAGTATCTTAGCTAGACGAATTTCGACCTCAATTCTGACCCTTAGACTCCTTCGGAGTCTGGGCAAAACCCATACTTAATTATCCTATCCCGCACCCTTTCAACCCCCTACCCCCAACCCCTTAATTAAATTTTCGACTCTAAATTCAAAATATCCCTGGAACTACCACTTTGGCAAAGGTAGTTCCATAACGAAATTTTGTCCTTGTAACCTACCCTATCCATTTCCATCAAAAACCCACCCTCCAATTTCACCCCGAACCCGATCCCTCCTAGGCACTTAACCACTGAGTTGTTTTGGTGCCTCTCTTTAATCAATTCTGATTAAAGAGTAATCAAACCGAACCCTACAGCCCGAGGTCAATTCTGACCCCGGATTCGGTGAGGGTATCCATAGCCCTTCCTTTCCCACCCCCTACCCTCCACCCTCCACCCCTAAAACCCACCCCCAAATCGAAAAAATTCGATAACTCGGGAACTACTGGCCCGATTTCGACGGGAGTGGGCTTTTCTGGTCGGGGATAAAAAGCCGGATTTGACCTACCCCTCTGCGACTCCACGTAGAGCGTGTAGAGTCCAATTAAATTAAAAATCAGTTGTAAATATTAAAATTAAATACTCCCAACTGACCAGTTTTTGTAGTTTTAGGACACCCTGCTTCTCTTTTGAGAGCGGGCATAGGCTTAGAATTATTATTGACATTTTATTTAATTATTAATTATTATTTTAACTTTTATTTAATTTAATTGACTTTTACAACTTTTACAAGTTTATTTTAATTAGTATAGGGACTCTTGACCTCTTTTGAGGCTAGGTATTAGTATAGGACATTTCCAAAAATATTTTTGAAAATTTTGAAAAAAAAAAAAAAAAAAAAAAAAATTGTGTTAAGTTTTTATTTATATTATTTTAATTAACGTAGTTTTAAGACACCTGGACCTATTTTGAGGCCCAGGGAAATTTATTCTTAATTATCTTTAACCTTCCCTATAGGAAATAAAAACTTAACTTTAATTTTAACTCAATAACCAAAGATATTTTATTAGAATTTTATTTTAGTATAGGACTTCTGGATCTCTATTGAGGCCAGAACAATTTAGTTTAGGACAAAATTTTGAAAAAATTTTCAAGTTTTCTTAATTTTTACAACTTAATTTTAATTGTTTCTTGAAAACTATCAATATTTTATTGCTTTTTTATTTTAGTATAGGACTCCTGGACCTCTACTGAGGCCAGGTCAATTTAGTTTTTGGGACTTTTTTGAAGTTTTTTGGATACCCCAAAAACTTAAATTTAATTTTTTCAAGAAAACAATTGACTTTTTATTATAATTTTATTTTTGTTTAGGACTCCTGGACCTTTATTGAGGCCAGGACAATTTAGTTTTAAGACATTTTTTGAAGTTTTTGGATTAACCAAAAAACTTAAATTTTATTATTTTGTCAAAATTATAAACTTTTTATCACAATTTTATTTAGTTTAGGACTCCTGGTACTCTATTAAGGCCAGAAAATTTCAATTTTAATTGAAGATTTACATTTTAACCGACTTTTTAGTCACGACTATACACTTTGAAAATCAATTACTGCATGTTTTGAATCAAAACCCGAAATTAAAAATTAGGTTGAATCATACATTTTTACTAAGTGCTCCCCGGGGTCTTTGTACACAGACAACACTTACACACACAACACTACATCCACAGTACAACACCACAAAAAACACAAACACTAAACAACACAAAACACAGCACATCTAAACTACTCCTGGTTAGGGCGCACAATCATATATCTAGTCATTTCATTTTAATTTTAAATATTTAATTTTACAAATTTTGTTTATATTCTAATATAATTTAAATTTTAACTTCAATTAAGTACTTATCTAATTTTATTTTAATTCTAGTCAATCCTAATTTAATTTTATTTCAATTTTATCAATATTATTTTCTTTATTTTAGTGACTTTATTTGATCGTTAATTTATTTCGTCCGTCCCTTTACAACTAGGTGTTAACTTATTTCGTGCTGTCCCCCTTTACAATTAGGTGTTAACTTATTAGTGTCGTCCCATTTTTTACAACTTTTACAACCTTACTTTTAATTTGTTAAATTATTTTGTGCTGTCATTGTAGAATTTAAACTTATTTTATAATTAGGTGTTAATTTATTCGTACTGTCCCGTAGTGTAGTGTGCTGTAGCGTCCTTTTTCGCCTTAGTTCAGAACAAATTAGGAAAATGAGTTCGAAACTGAAAAAGCCAGTGAGCCCTAAAACAAAACCCTCCGTCACCACTACAAGAAAAAACGTAAGAGAGGAATCAGTAATGTATATTTCACCGCCGAAACCGAAAGAAAAGCCACCCACAACAGCACCCATAGAGGCTCCTATGACGGCACCTACACCGGCACTTACACCGGCACCCATGCTGGCACCCACGCCGGCACCCCCGCCGGCACCCAAGCCGGCACCTACGCCGGCACCCACGCCGGCACCCCCACCGGCACCCACGCCGGCACCCACGCCGGCACCCACGCCGGCACCTACGCCGGCACCCACACCGGAACTCAAGATGCACTCCCTCTTCCCAGCAATGCAAGGAAACGATCTCAGAGAAGCAGCAAGAAAAACCAAACGTAGGATTTATAAGGTACTGGAGGGGGGCCCGGGACACAAATCGGTAACAAAGGAAGATAAAACTAACATCAAAAGTGAATCTGCGGACTTGTTAGCGATAGTAGAAATATTGTCGGATAGATTAGAACAATTTGAGAAAGGAGAAGGAAATAGTGAAGTGGTACAAAAAGTGCACAAAAACCTTACAGATGGAGAAACAGTAAAGAGATTAGGTAAAATAGAAGAAGCACTAAAAGAACTGACAAAGTGCTCACAGGAGAACTTAACCAACCAAAAAGAGACGGAAAAAACTATAAAAGAGAACCATAAGATAACAATCGAGAAATTAGACAGGATAGATAGAGTAGAAGGAAAACCGACATATTCAGAACAATTGAGGAAAAATATACCACAACCACCCAGAACACTCCACTCCCTTCTAGTCGCCTCGACGGACGAAAATCTCACGAGCGAGGACGTCTTCGAGAGAGTAAAGGAGACGGTTGAAGCAGACGGGGAGTGGACACACGTCCAGAAGGTAAGAAAGGTGAGGGGCCAGAAAATCCTTATTGGCTGCAACAGCGAGAAAGAAATAGAAGAAATAAGGCACAAAATAGAAAAAGGAAAGAATCTGAAGACCGAGAAAACGGAAAATAAAAATCCCCTGGTGATTGTCAAGCACGTAAGGGGTGCTGACAAAAAAGTAGAAGTTACGGAGGCAATAAGGAGGAAAGCGGAAAGACATATAGATAAAAAGAAGGACATAAAAGAGCAGATTGAGCCGGTGTATGAGAGGAGGACGCGGAATCCGCACGTGGCGCACGTGGTGGTGAGAGTGACCCCTGCTATTTGGCAGCAGCTGACAGAGGCGGGGACTATTCAACTTCGCTGGGGTATCTCCAGCGTGGAGGATCAGTCCCCGCTTATCCAGTGCTCCCGCTGCTTGGGCTACGGCCACATCAAGCGGGTCTGTCAGGAGCAACTGGACAACTGCAGTCACTGTGGGGGAAACCACCTCTATGCCGCGTGTGACAAAAAAGCCAGCCCCCCTAGCTGCATAAATTGCAAGCGTGCGAACCAGCCTCACCCTGAGCACAATGCTTTTAGCAGCTCGTGCTCCCTAAGGGTGAAATGGGACAGACTGGCCCGCTCGAGAGTAGCATACTGCTAAGGGCATGGCACGGGCAAATAACGTAGATACAAACATTAGGTATATCGCACTCCAAGCCAACGTACAGAGAAAGAAAAACGCCACATCAGAGCTTTTCATTGAGGCAGCGAAAAAGAAGGCCTTGTTCGCTCTCATACAGGAGCCATACGTAGGGAACCAGGGAATACTGAGCGGCCCTGTAGGCACAAGAATCATCCAGGCTGCCCGAGAGGTTGGGAAAACAAACAAGGCGGCCATCGCCGTCTTTGATAACAATATTAAAATACGCCAACTCCCCAACCTCACAAACACCAACATCGTGGCAGCAATACTAGAAACTCAAACTTGGACGATCGGGCTTATTTCAGTCTATTTTGAACCCGACCAAGACCTGGATCCCTACGTAAGGCAGCTGAGAAATCTGTACGAGGGAATGGAGTGCGATAAAACAATTGTAGGTGGCGATGTAAACGCCTGGAGCGAGTGGTGGGGGAGCGCGAAGAACAATCCTAGAGGCAATGAAGTAATAGGATTAATTCACGAAATGGGGTTATGTGTGGTCAACCAAGGAACAGTTCCGACTTTTGAAACGTGGAGAGGTGGAAAAAAATATGAAAGCATAGTCGACATCACGTGTTGCTCGGTCGACATTCTTGGCGAGATCACCAACTGGAGAGTCGACAGAAACCTAACAACGTCGGACCACAACGGAATCATTTTCGAAATAAACTTAGACAAAATTAATGAAATTGAAAATAAGAAGACCACGCGAAAATACAACACCAAAAATGCCAATTGGCTGAAATTTAAAAAAGATCTCAATGAGAGACTAGATAACAATGGAATCAAGATTAGTGTTGTAGAGTCTATACATGGTGTAGACAAACTAGAAAACACGATAAATAAATATGTAGAAGTGTTAACCGAAACCTGCAACAAGACCTTAAAATTAAAGAAATCTGATAATAAAATAAAGATTCCGTGGTGGTCCGATGAGTTAGAAGCAAAGAAGAAAGAGAAGAATAGAAGGAAGGCCAGAATTAAATGGGCAGCGCCACACCGCCAAAAATGGGTGACCGAGCAATATCTTATAGCCAAAAAGGACTACGAGGAAGCGATGGACGAGGCCCGTATCAAAAGTTGGAAGGAGTTCTGCGGCAAACAAGATAGGGAAAGCATGTGGGATGGGATATATAGGGTCATTGGAAGAACGAAAACAAACCACGAAGATCTTCCAATCGCCAAAGACGGCAATACCACCAGCCCAACAGAATCAGTCCGCATTATGGCCGAGACATTCTACCCGGAGGATACAAGTCAGGGGGAAAACGAGCAACATAAAGAGGTTAGAAGAAGCGCGGCTGAAGCAAACGATGATCGTGAAAATGAAATTCGCGACCCTCCTTTTGTGGAAGCTGAGCTTCTCTACGCAGCGGGCTCGTTTAACCCCAAGAAGGCTCCGGGTAGAGATGGCTTTACTGCCGACATATGTCAAGCGGCGATAAGTGCGGACTTACAACTGTCTTTGGCGATCTATAACAAATGCCTAGAACTCTCCCATTTCCCTACACAGTGGAAACAAGCCACAGTGATAATGTTGCGGAAGCCAAACAAGACCGACTACACGCACCCCAAATCTTATAGACCAATAGGGCTCCTGGCAATTTTAGGGAAAATTCTCGAAAAAATGTTAGTTCGCCGGATTAGGTGGTTTGTGTTGCCCAAATTAAATCCCAGGCAGTACGGTTTTGTGCCGCAAAGGAGTACTGAAGACTCCCTCTATGATATGTTCCAGTGTATCAGGCATAATCTCGCTGAGAAACGGATCATGGCACTGATTTCACTGGACATAGAGGGGGCCTTCGATAACGCCTGGTGGCCCAAAATCGTCTGCCAACTAAAAGAGAAGGGATGCCCGATCAATCTGCGAAGGCTGGTAGATAGTTACCTAAGTAACAGGACCGTGGCGGTGAGGTATGCGGGGGAAGAGTATTGTAAGGGCACGAACAAGGGTTGCGTCCAAGGTTCAATTGGCGGGCCCTTGTTCTGGAACCTTCTACTCGACCCCCTGCTTGATGAGCTCACCGACTGCGGTATTTACTGCCAAGCCTTCGCAGACGACATCGTGCTAGTTGTGGAGGGCAACACAACCAACGAGATAGAGCGTAGGGCCAATGTCGCGCTCTCCCGTGTTCGGGACTGGGGTGTGTCAAATAAACTAAACTTTGCGCCACAAAAAACCAAGGCGATGGTATTAACCAAGAAACTAAAATTTGACACCCCTAGGCTGACCATGGGGGGGACCGACATTGAGATGGTGAGAGATATTAAAATTCTAGGTGTCACCTTCGACGATCGCCTAACCTTCAACACGCACATCGCGAACCAAGCAAGAAAGGCGATCGACATATACAAAGGAGTAAGTAGAGGAGCTCGAGCCACCTGGGGGTTAAAATCAGAAATTATTAAAACGATTTACGTCGCGGTTATTGAACCGATAATTTTATATGCGGCCAGTGTCTGGGCCCATCAAGCAACTAAAATAACCTCCAGAAAGGCTCTCGACGCAGTGCAACGTGGGTTCGCGCAAAAAATCGTGAAATCAAACAGAACGGTATCCCTTAATGCCGCCTTAGTATTGTCGGGGCTGCTTCCGCTGGACCTTCGGGCCCAAGAAGCATCCCAGCTTTATGAGGCGAAGCGAGGGAAACCCCAGGCAATACTAAGCGGCAGAAATGTAGAGGCGCGCGTACCCACGATTGAGGACAGCCACCCCAGCAAAATGTTAGATACAAAATTTACTTGTTTGGACAACGCAGAGGAGGAGGGCA
>OX453306.1:31666371-31868871 GCA_949710035.1 Crambus lathoniellus | reverse complement strand
CGCTTCCTCGCGGCTGCTCGGGCCACCGGTCGCGGGACCGCGCCCGGCCCGACCCACTTGACTCGTACCTGTCTCATACATCTGTTAATAATTATGTTTAAGTACCTAGTTTAATGCCTATCTGGGCGGGCGTGCCCGCGCGACCACCGTTGGGCGCGCGGGCGCGCCCGCACCGTATAATCACGCTTAGAGCCTGGCCGGCCGGGCGCGCCCTCGCGACTACCACCGGCTACCAGCTGGGGGGCTGCGCCCGTTCGACCCGACCCACGCCACACTATAATTGTGTTAGCATAAGAACGGACTTTGCCAAAGGCACCATGTTAATTTGCCATAACTATTGTACTTTCATCTCTACACTGTAGTTATACAATGTCTGTGCACTCGTTGGAATGTGCGTCCGGGCGTGCCCGCGCGACTGTCACTGTCACTGACCGTGCGGTCGCGCCCGCCCGCGCAGTATCACCATGTGTAAGGCCGGGCCGGGCGGGCGTGCCCGTGCCCCTGCCACTGGGCACCGGTACCGCAACCGCCCTACCCGGCCCATGTTACTTATTGTAGTTATTATATGTGAACCATTTGCTTTGTAGTTATTATTATTAAAAAAAAAAAAAAAAAAAAAAAAAAAAAAAAAAAAAAAAAAAAATGGGAAAAAAAAAAAAAAAAAAAAAAATGCCTATAAATACCATTACTTATATAAAATAAAAAAAATAAAAAAAAAAAAAAAAAATAAAAAAAAAAAAATAAAAAAAAAAAAAAAAAAAAATAAAAAAAAAAAAAAAAAACACCAATATGCCTATAAATAAACGCCACTACTACGCTACACCTCTTGTCTCCGCTGCCGCTGCGTGCCTCCTCGGTGACGGCGTGGGGGGGTCGGCAGGATGCCCGGCGCCGCTGTTGGTGTTGCGCCTCCCGCGTCGTGGGTGCGGCCGTCGCCGCGGCGCGTCGCGGCTGCGTTTTCCCGGCCTGGATGGTCGCTGAATGGACGCCTCTCACTTTTGCGAGGATGGGCGCCGGCGGTCCGCGAGTGCTCGGGGCGGGGGCGTCTGGGCTCCGGGTGGTGCGGGGTGCCGCATGGGCCGTGGGGGTCCTCCGGTGTGCGCGCGGCAGTGGTCCCCAACTTTGTGCACATGGGTCAAGGGTTGGCCGCTTTCGGGCGCACACTGGGAGGAAGTTTCCCGCAGTTTATGCGGTGCGTCTGCTGCCCGGGGCGCGGGCGGGTCTGCCCTGGGTGATTGCGGGCCGCGGGAGCCGGTCTTCGGCGCGGGGCGCCTGTTCGGCGGTTGCCCGGGCGGGGGAGCGCGGCCGTGGCGTGCGGCGGCGGCGGCCGCGTCTGCGGGGTTGGGGGGGTGGCGCCGGCGGCGGAGTCGGGGGCTGAGCCGTTCTTCCCACCCGGCTGTCTGCGCGAACGGCGTGGAGAAGGCGGTGGAGAGGGGCCGCTGTGAGCGGTCCGGCTGCGGACTCGTCTAGCCACGAAGAAAACAAATTTTTTATGCTAATACTAACTGTACCTGAGCGGGCGCGCCCGTGCGACCACCGCTGGCCGCGCGGGCGCGCCCGCTCAACCTAATCTTACCACGTATTGTTACTATGCCGTGGGTCTGGCCGGGCGGGCGTGCCCTCGCGACTAACACCGGCCCCCGGCTGGGGGGTCGCGCCCGCCCGACCCGACCCACATGCCACTTTGTATTAGCTTTAATTGCATCTGGGCGGGCGTGCCCGCGCGGCCACGGCTGGTCGCGCGGGCGCGCCCGTTCTGCCTTGTCACACTGCCCTCACGGGATGGAGGTTTATCTTCACTTATTTTATCACCCATACACTTTTTTCCTAATTCAGCTTGTGTGTTATTGTCAACTGCCACCGGGACACCCCACTCTTCATCTTGCGCCTCAACAACCCTTTCCTCGGGTGAGGCAGGGCCTACCGGGCTGGCCCCTGCGGCCCCTCGGGCTGCACGGCTAGGTCGCCTTGTCGGCTCTCTACCACGGGGGCATATGTGGCGGGGGGCACAAATCGACGTGCCGCCCCAGAGGAGGGTATGACCCGCTCGGGTCCCACGCGCGAAAAAAATTTAGGGGTGGGCTGTCCCTGTGGTAGTCTTATTGTTATCGTATTTATTAGTTCATTATGTATAAGTATATATTATATTGATGCCCTTCTTCTCCTCCTATCCCAATATCTTCTGCTTTCTTTCTTCTATCCTCGTTCTGTTGTGTCCCCCTATCCTCCTCTTTCTTTCTACCCCTTTTTCTTACCCCCGGAGCGCGGCACTGGTGGGCAACAAGCCTGACCATGGGATGAGCTCATAGTGCCGCGTCCACTCCCTCACAACTTTTTATCTTTCCCAATTACTCATTTACCCATTCCGTACAAAATCCATATGGATTGCCCTTTACGTCTACCAAAAGTTTAAAAAAAAAAAAACCTAACCTAACCTAACCTAACCTAACCTAACCTAACCTAACCTAACCTAACCTAACCTAACCTAACCTAACCTAACCTAACCTAACCTAACCTAACCTAACCTAACCTAACCTAACCTAACCTAACCTAACCTAACCTAACCTAACCTAACCTAACCTAACCTAACCTAACCTAACCTAACCTAACCTAACCTAACCTAACCTAACCTAACCTAACCTAACCTAACCTAACCTAACCTAACCTAACCTAACCTAACCTAACCTAACCTAACCTAACCTAACCTAACCTAACCTAACCTAACCTAACCTAACCTAACCTAACCTAACCTAACCTAACCTAACCTAACCTAACCTAACCTAACCTAACCTAACCTAACCTAACCTAACCTAACCTAACCTAACCTAACCTAACCTAACCTAACCTAACCTAACCTAACCTAACCTAACCTAACCTAACCTAACCTAACCTAACCTAACCTAACCTAACCTAACCTAACCTAACCTAACCTAACCTAACCTAACCTAACCTAACCTAACCTAACCTAACCTAACCTAACCTAACCAGTCGTGCGCGGGCCGTCCTAGAGTGCGGCACGTTTTGACGGAGCTCCGCCGGTAGTTTTTATCACTCCCGCTCCCGGCCGGGCGGGCGGGCGCGCCCTTTGTTATCCATTGTTTCCTTTGTTCTCGGTTCGGCGAGTCTGCGCTCCCACTCCCGGGCGGGCGCGCCCATTGTCTTTTCACACTTAGTGCGGTCGGCGTGGCGGCGGTCGCGCTCCCGCTCCCGGGCGGGCGTGCCTCCATTGTTCTCGACGCGGAGCGGGCGCGGCGTCTTCGTTGCCGTGGCAACGGGCGGGCGCGGTCGTACGACCTCCTCTTCGGTTGGGAGCGGGCGCGGCGTCTGTGTCGCCTTGGCAACGGGCGGGCGCGCTTGCGTGACCTTGCCTTCGGTGGTGTGCGTGTTGTGAGTCGGTGCAGTGGTGTGTGTGCGGGGCGTTGGCGCCTTGTGCCCGCGTTTGCGCTCCCGACTACGTAATCGCCCCTGGTCGAGCGGATTCTTGCTCCCGGGTGGGCGCGCACTGGGTGCCGACTTGGTGAGTGCTTGCTGCGGGACGAGCGTAGCCGTACCCTCGAGCATGCGCGTCTCCGCGTCCGCGGGGTAAGTCACCCTTTGTTTCCGGTTCATTGAACTTCCGCACCTGTCGCGGGAGCGTCTCTGCGCCCATAAAACACTGTATCTGCTCTGTTTGTGAGTACCCTTGTTCGTACTGCGGGCGTGCCGTTGCTCCCGATAGGTAGGTTCCCGTCTCTGGGCGGGCGCTTCCCTGCTCCCTTTACTACAGCGCACTCACATCCCCTTTCTTTGTCTCCATTATGACCACCCAAAGGTCTCCGGTGCCAGGCAAACGCCTGACCCGGGCCAACTCTAGAAACTTCACAGACAATGTTGCACGCGAACCCCCCCCCACTATCACATCCCCCAATAGATTCGACATCCTGAGCACCATCCCTCAAGAGGACACAGACGCCGGCGCCACCAGCTCCCATGCGGGGGTCAACCCGGCGGGCGCCCCTCCGCGGAGCGGTTCTCCGACCTACGCCGGTGGCGACTGCGGAGAACCCGCCCAATGGAACCAGACCAACACCGACATTGTCCAGGGAGCTAAAAGGGCCGCCGACGAGATCGTCACATACGCTAGCAAAATCAAGGACGCCCTGAGGGTTGACCCCAACAGCAGGAACAGGTCAGTAAGAAAAGAACACAAACTTACAATCAACCACTATTGCGACATGATTATTGATAGGGTCCAGGGGGGTTCCCCTAACACTCGTGCGAGAAGGAGACTCCTATCCCAGTGGTCCCCCTCGGCACCTATACGAACTTCACAAACATCTCTCGCGGCTCCATCCGTGCGGTGCGACTCTCCCCCACTACCACCCATGGACACCCAATTATCACAGGCCCCAGACAATTTGGGTTCCCACTTTGAAGACTTGCGGCGCGAAATCGGCGACATTAAAACCACACTCAAATCACTCGAGGAGAAGTTTGCGTCACTCCCCCTTTCTCTCACCCCCCCTCCGCCTCCCTTGGAGGACCGTGCTGAATTCAGTGCGGCCATCCAGAAGGTCTCGGACACATACGACCTCCTGCAGCGCAATTTGGCGCGGGCGGCGGAGGACGGGGGTGGTGAGCCGGGAAGGCCGGTTATTAACGTGTCGAGACCTCCCCCCGCGCACAATGGAATAAGATCATACGCTTCAGTCTTGGCCGACGCCCCCCTCCCGGCGCCTACCCTGCCGGCACTGGTCATCTCGGCGGGCCCCGGCACGGATGCCGCCCCGGATTCGATATTTGACACTCTTAAAAACGTACTTCAAACAACCCACAGAGATGGTATTCGCCCGGTCAGGGTAAACAAGCTCTCAAATGGCAAAGTAAAACTCACCTTTAACAGCCCAGAAAGTGCCACAGCCGCAGAGCGGAGGATCAGGGAGGCTCCCCCGTCCTCCGGTCTGCGCGCGGAAAAAGAACGTAAGCTCTACCCCATGATAATCATCAAAGGAATTCACAAATCCCACGAGGAGCGCAATCTCGTAGAATTGGTAACTAATCAAAATCTGGACACTAACATTTTTAATCCCAACGACATTAAGCTACTATTCACCAGACGAAACCGGAACCCTGACCTATACAATGCGGTCTTGAGAACTTCCCCCCAGGCGTGGCGGGCCCGGCCCTTGTCGCCCTACACAAGGTAAACATCGGATTCTCCTTCGTGCACATCGAGGATTTCTCCCCCTTCAAACAATGCCGTAGATGCCACGGCTTCGGCCATACGGCGGGCACCTGCAAAGGCCAGGAATTGTGCTACCAGTGTGGCAGCCCTGAACATAGTGCCTCGGAGTGTGCGAGGGGGGAGGGCCCCCCGAGGTGCGTCAACTGCACTAGATTTAACACCACCAACGGCGGAAGGAGAGACAATTTTAAACCACTCAATACTAACCACTCTTCTTTTGATAGCAAATGCCCCAGAATGGAGGCGATGCGTGAACGTATTAAAGACAAAATAGATTATGGCCGATAACCACTCTGACGGCTCTTCTTTGTCCCTAACTCAAGTCGTTCAACAATCTTTCTCCATGATATCCCATCCCTTCATCCTAGTATCTATTTGTGTATTCCATTTATGATATTATACTGTAAATAATACGGACCTGCAACCGGGCGGGCGCGCCCGCTCGACCGTTGGTCTGCCGCTGGTCGCGCGGGCGCGCCCGCCCGACATTCTTGTATTATTATCACTGTTGCCACGATAACTGCTATGGCTGGACGGGCGCGCCCGCGCTACCGGTGGCGCGGTCGCGCCCGCCAGGTTGGACATTGTGTGACTCTATCGTTTTTTTTAATATATTAATATGCTTTTGTTTTAAACGCAACTGTGCCGGCGTACCCGCGAGACCACCGCGGGCCTCGCGGGTGTACCCGCACAGCACTGTCAATGTCACTATAATGCTTGGAGCCTGACCGGGCGGCGACCCCCCGCGACTGTCGTTTCCTCGCGGCTGCTCCGGCCACCGGTCGCGGGGCCGCGCCCGGCCCGACCCACTCGACTCGTACCTGTCACGTATATCTGTTAATTATTGTGTTTAAGTACCTAGTTTAATGCCTATCTGGGCGGGCGTGCCCGCGCGACCACCGCTGGCCGCGCGGGCGCGCCCGCACAGTATAACCACGCTTAGAGCCTGGCCGGCCGGGCGCGCCCTCGCGACTACCACCGGCTACCAGCTGGGGGGCCGCGCCCGTTCGACCCGACCCATGCTATTACTATATTTGTGTTAGCATAAGTTTAAAAAAAAAAATAATAAAAAAATAAAAAAACTGTGCCATAAGTACCATGTTAATTTGCCATAATTATGTATACTGTAGTCATAGAATGTCTGGGCACTCGTTTGAATGTCCGTCCGGGCGGGCGAGCCCGCGCGACTGTCACTGACCGTGCGGTCGCGCCCGCCCGCACAGTATCATCATGTGTAAGGCCGAGCTGGGCGGGCGTGCCCGTGCCCTAGCCTCGTGCACCGGTACCGCGCCCGCCCAACCCGGTTACAACTATTTATTGTATGTTAACCATTTGCTTTGTAGATATACACAAAAAAAAAAAAAAAAAAAAAAAAAAAAAAAAAAAAATATATAAGCCACCAATATACCTATAAAATACCATTACTTATTTAAACAAAAAAAAAAAAAAAAAAAAAAAAAAAAAACCCTGTTCGCGGGTAATCATTGTACATAGCTCGTTTGTTAAGATCTCTTATATATTAATATGCTTTTGTTATAAACGTAACTGTGCGAGCGTACCCGCGAGGCCCGTGGTGGTCTCGCGGGTACGCTCTGCACCCGCACAGCACTGTCATGCCACTATAATGCTTGGAGCCTGACCGGGCGGCGTCCCCCCGCGGCTGTCGCTTCCTCGCGGCTGCTCCGGCCACCGGTCGCGGGACCGCGCCCGGCCCGACCCACTTGACTCGTACCTGTCACATACATCTGTTAATAATTATGTTTAAGTACCTAGTTTTAATGCCTATTTGGGCGGGCGTGCCCGCGCGGCCACCGTTGGGCGCGCGGGCGCGCCCGCACTGTATAACCACGCTTAGAGCCTGGCCGGCCGGGCGTGCCCTCGCGACTACCACCGGCTACCAGCTGGGGGGCTGCGCCCGTTCGACCCGACCCACGCCACACTATAATTGTGTTAGCATAAGAATGGACTTTGCCAAAGGCACCATGTTAATTTGCCATAACTATTGTACTTTCATCTCTACACTGTAGTTATACAATGTCTGTGCACTCGTTGGAATGTGCGTCCGGGCGTGCCCGCGCGACTACTGTCACTGACCGTGCGGTCGCGCCCGCCCGCGCAGTATCACCATGTGTAAGGCCGGGCCGGGCGGGCGTGCCCGTGCCCTTGCTACTGGGCACCGGTACCGCAACCGCCCTACCCGGCCCATGTTACTTATTGTAGTTATTATATGTGAACCATTTGCTTTGTAGTTATTATTATTAAAAAAAAAAAAAAAAAAAAAAAAAAAAGGAGAAAAAAAAAAATATAAAAAAAAAAAAAAAAACGCCACCAATATGCCTATAAAAACCATTACATATATAAAAAAAAAAATTATAAAAAAAAAAAAAAAAATAAAAAAAAAAAAAACACCAATATGCCTATAAATAAACGCCACTACTCCGCTACACCTCTTGTCTCCGCTGCCACTGCGTGCCTCCTCGGTGACGGCGTGGGGGGTCGGCAGGATGCCCGGCGCCGCTGTTGGTGTTGCGCCTCCCGCGTCGTGGGCGCGGCCGTCGCCGCGGCGCGTCGCGGCTACGTTTTCCCGGCCTGGATGGCTGCTGAATGGACGCCTCTCACTTTTGCGAGGATGGGCGCCGGCGGTCCGCGAGTGCTCGGGGCGGGGGCTTTTGGGCTCCGGGTGGTGCGGGGTGCCGCATGGGCCGTGGGGGTCCTCCGGAGTGCGCGCGGCAGTGGTCCCCAACTTTGTGCACATGGGTCAAGGGTTGGCCGCTTTCGGGCGCACACTGGGAGGAAGTTTCCCGCAGTTTATGCGGTGCGTCTGCTGCCTGGGGCGCGGGCGGGTCTGCCCTGGGTGATTGCGGGCCGCGGGAGCCGGTCTTCGGCGCGGGGCGCCTGTTCGGCGGTTGCCCGGGCGGGGGAGCGCGGCCGTGGTGTGCGGCGGCGGCGGCCGCGTCTGCGGGGTTGGGGGGGGGTGGCGCCGGCGGCGGAGTCGGGGGCTGAGCCGATCTCCCCACCCGGCTGTCTGCGCGAACGGCGTGGAGAAGGCGGTGGAGAGGGGCCGCTGTGAGCGGTCCGGCTGCGGACTCGTCTAGCCACGAAGAAAACAAATTTTTTATGCTAATACTAACTGTACCTGAGCGGGCGCGCCCGTGCGACCACCGCTGGCCGCGCGGGCGCGCCCGCTCAACCTTATCTTACCACGTATTGTTACTATGCCGTGGGTCTGGCCGGGCGGGCGTGCCCTCGCGACTAACACCGGCCCCCGGCCGGGGGGTCGCGCCCGCCCGACCCGACCCACATGCCACTTTGTATTAGCTTTAATTGCATCTGGGCGGGCGTGCCCGCGCGGCCACGGCTGGTCGCGCGGGCGCGCCCGTTCTGCCCTGTCACACTGCCCTCACGGGATGGAGGTTTATCTTCACTTATTTTATCACCCATACACTTTTTTCCTAATTCAGCTTGTGTGTTATTGTCAACTGCCACCGGGACATCCCACCCATCATCTTGCGCCTCAACAACCCTTTCCTCGGGTGAGGCAGGGCCTACCGGGCTGGCCCCTGCGGCCCCTCGGGCTGCACAGCTAGGTCGCCTTGTCGGCTCTCTACCACGGGGGCATATGTGGCGGGGGGCACAAATCGACGTGCCGCCCCAGGGGAGGGTCTGACCCGCTCGGGTCCCACGCGCGAAAAAATTTAGGGGTGGGCTGTCCCGGTGGCAGTCTTATTGTAATCGTGTTTATTAGTTCATTATGTATAAGTATATATTATATTGATGCCCTTCTTCTCCTCCTATCCCAATATCTTCTGCTTTCTTTCTTCTATCCTCGTTCTGTTGTGTCCCCCTATCCTCCTCTTTCTTTCTACCCCTTTTTCTTACCCCCGGAGCGCGGCACTGGTGGGCAACAAGCCTGACCATGGGATGAGCTCATAGTGCCGCGTCCACTCCCTCACAACTTTTTATCTTTCCCAATTACTCATTTACCCATTCCGTATAAAATCCATATGGATTGCCCTTTACGTCTACCAAAAGTTTAAAAAAAAAAAAAAAAAAAAAAAAAACCTAACCTAACCTAACCTAACCTAACCAGTCGTGCGCGGGCCGTCCTAGAGTGCGGCACGTTTTGACGGAGCTCCGCCGGTAGTTTTTATCACTCCCGCTCCCGGCCGGGCGGGCGGGCGCGCCCTTTGTTATCCATTGTTTCCTTTGTTCTCGGTTCGGCGAGTCCGCGCTCCCACTCCCGGGCGGGCGCGCCCATTGTCTTTTCACACTTAGTGCGGTCGGCGTGGCGGCGGTCGCGCTCCCGCTCCCGGGCGGGCGTGCCTCCATTGTTCTCGACGCGGAGCGGGCGCGGCGTCTTCGTTGCCGTGGCAACGGGCGGGCGCGGTCGTACGACCTCCTCTTCGGTTGGGACCGGGCGCGGCGTCTGTGTCGCCTTGGCAACGGGCGGGCGCGCTTGCGTGACCCTGCCTTCGGTGGTGTGCGTGTTGTGAGTCGGTGCGGTGGTGTGTGTGCAGGGCGTTGGCGCCTCGCGCCCGCGCTTGCGCTCCTGACCACGTGATCGCCCCTGGTTGAGCGGCCCCTTGCTCCTGGGTGGGCGCGCGCTGGATACCGACTGTGTGAGTGCTTGCTGCTGGACGGGCGTAGCTGCGCCCCCGAGCATGCATGTTCCCGCGTTCGTGGGGTGAGTTTTCTTTCATTTCCGGTTTATTGAACTTCCGCACCTATCGCGGGAGTGCCTTTGCGCCCATATAGCACATCTGTTTTGATTGTAAGTTTCTTCGTCCGTATTGCCTTGCCCCTGAGCATGTGCGTCTCCGCGTCGGCGGAGTGAGTCATCTATCTCTTTCAGCTGACTGTGCTTCCGTGCTTGCCGCGGGAGTGCTTTTGCGCCCACAAAGTACCTCTGCACTGGCCGTGGGTGCTCCCGGTCGTATTGTGGGCGCGCCCTTGCTCCCGATAGGTAGGTTCCGCTTCAGGGTGGGCGCATCCTCGCTCCCGTTGCGGGCGCGTTTCTGCCTCAGATAGGTGGCTCCCGACCACGATCGGGCACGCCTAGGCGCCCGCCTGGTGTAGGTACAAGCACCGCTGACGGGGTGAATGCCCTCTCGCTCCCAAGGTAAGGTAATCGGGGTACACCTGCAATAGCGCACTCACATCCCCTCTCCTTGTCACCATTATGACCACCCAAAGGTCACCGGTGCCAGGCAAACGCCTGACCCGGGCCAACTCTAGAAACTTCACAGAAAATGTTACACGCGAACCTCCCCCCACCATCACATCCATCACATCCCCTAATAGATTTGACATCTTGAGCACCATCCCTCAAGAGGGCATAAACGCCGGCGCTACCAGCTCCCATGCAGACACCAACCTGGTGGATGCCCCCCCGCGGAGCGTATCTCCAACGAATGCCGGAGGCGACGGCGGAGAACCCGCCCAATGGAACCTGTCCAACACCAACATGGTTCAGGGAGCTAAAAGGGCCGCGGACGAGATCGTCACATACGCTAGCAAAATCAAGGACGCCCTGAGGGTCGACCCCAACAGCAGGAACAGGTCAGTAAGAAAAGAACACAAGCTTACAATCAACCACTATTGCGACATGATTATTGACAGGGTTCAGGGGGGATCCCCTAATACTCGCGCGAGAAGGAGACTCTTATCCCAGTGGTCGCCCACCGCATCCATACGAACTTCACAAACATCTCTCGCGGCTCCATCCGTGCTGTGTGACTCTCCCCCTCTACCACCCATGGACACCCAATTATCACAGGCCCCAGACATTTTAAGCTCTCACTTTGAGGATTTAAGGCGCGAAATTAGCGACATAAAAACCACACTCAAATCACTCGAAGAGAAGTTAGCGTCTCTCCCTCTCTCTCCCACCTCCCATGCGCCACTCTCGGAGGACCGGGCTGAATTCTGCGCGGCCGTCCAGAAGGTTTCGGACACATATGACCTCCTGCAGCGCAACTTGGCGCGGGTGGAGGGGGAGGGGGGCGGCGAGCCGGGAAGGCCGGCACCTCACGCGCCGAGACCCCCCGCCAAGCACAAAGAGAGAAGATCATACGCATCAGTCCTAGCCGACGCCGCCCCCCCGGCGCCTACCCTGCCGGCTCTGGTCATCTCGGCGGGCCCCCGCGCAGACGCCACCCCGGACTCGATATTTGAAACTCTTAAAAACGTACTTCAAACAACCCACAGTGACGGTATTCGCCCAGTCAAGGCGACCAGACTCTCGAAGGGTAAAGTAAAACTCACATTCAACAGCCTGGAGAGTGCCACAGCTGCCGAGCGGAGGATCAGGGAGGCTCCCCCGTCCTCCGGTCTGCGTGCGGAAAAGGAGCGTAAGCTCAGCCCCATGATAATCATCAAAGGAATTCACAAATCCCACGAGGAGCGTAGCCTTGTGGAACTAATAATCAACCAAAATCTGGACACAAACATTTTTAATCCCAATGATATTAAGCTACTATTCACTAGACGCAACCGGAACCTTGACCTGTACAATGTTGTCTTGAGAACTTCCCCCCAGGCGTGGCGGGCCCTTGTCGCCCTGCGCAAGGTAAACATCGGATTTTCTTTCGTGCATGTCGAGGACTTCTCCCCCTTCAAACAATGCCGTAGATGCCACGGCTTCGGCCATACGGCGGGCACCTGCAAGGGCCAGGAATTGTGTCACCAGTGCGGCAGCCCTGAACATGGCGCCTCAGAGTGTGCGATGGGGGGGGAGTCCCCGAGATGCGCAAACTGCACCAGATTTAACACCATCAACGGCGGAAGGAGGGAAAATTTTAAACCACTTAATACATAACCACTCTTCTTTTGATAGCAGATGCCCCAGAATGGCGGCGATGCTTGAACGTATAAAAGATAAAATAGATTATGGCCAATAACCATTCTGACGGCTCTTCTATGCCCAATCTTCCCTCCTCCCCCCCGTCTCCTAATACTATTGTTAACCCCCCCACCTCTCTTTTTGTGCGCACCAATTTCATCCAGGTCAACACGGACAGATGCTTTAAAAGCTTCTGCCAGCTCGGTCACTACCTACAGAATAACCGTTCAATTCAGGTCGCTATCATCGCCGAACCATATACGGGAAAGACCAAGGTAGCTAAGGGCATCTCGGGGTTTACCACGTACCAATGCCCAGTACAGAATCAAACAATCAGAGCGGTATTATACATTCGGGACAACTTTGCGGTTAAATACAGAGCGGTGCTGGTCACGCAGTGCTCGTCTCCGGACTTGGCCACTGTGTTACTTTCAGCCGGTGATCGCAACCTCCTAATCTCCTCGGTCTACGCCCATAAGGACGGTGACCTCCCTCCATACCTGGACCTCCTGTCATCCGCCCACCGCTTGTATGACTCTACGACCCCCCACCTCATTGCAGGGGATTTCAACGCATGGCACCCCACATGGGACAGCCATAATAGATGTAACGCGCGGGGCACGGAAGTTGCGGACTACATCATCCAAAACAACCTCTTATGTCACAATGACGGTTCGGCTACCTTTGAATGTGTCACTCACCAGCAGGCTCGGCAAAGCGCCATAGACCTGACCATTACCTCCATACACCTCCCCGTAACAGACTGGCATGTGGATGACAGCATTATGCCAAATAACCAGCACGCAGCACTCCTTTTCACAGCAGGCTCTTCCTCCGCCTCGGACTTATCAAACCCAGCCCCCTTCACCACGCGCAGATTCTCCACCAGAGGCAATGTGGACTGGGGAACTTTCAGATCCTTACTCTCCGCTAAGATGTTGGAGTCTGACATTTCCCCAGACTACATATCCCATATAAACGAAACAGAACTAGAAGAGTGCATCCGCACTCTCACCTCCCTTATCCACCAGGCTGCGGGTGAGGCCTTCAAGTCTCACGACAGCTCGGGTTACGGCAAACGGCTGGGCTCCAAGCCCTTTTGGTCAGCCGACCTGGATGTCCTACAGAACAAGCTTAATCAGGCAAAGAGAGCGGTTCGCACGTTACAGGCCAACAACTCCCCACAGGACTTATTTACGGACGCACTGTCGGCTCTGTCTGAAGCCAAAACGAAGCTCTCTGAAGGCATCCGGAAGGCCTCTAGTAGTAGCTTCAGGGAATTCTGCAACTCACAGTCGGCGGAAAAGGTATGGGCTATCACCAACCCTGTTTTGAAGGCGGGTAAGCCCAGGCCACCCCCCTCCACTATACGCACGAGCGACGGCGGACACACCACCGACAGCGCCGACACAGCGCAGGCCCTTCTAGCCCACTTTTACCCACCCGACCCCCCGGAAGAGGACACACCCCAGCAGGCGGGGCTGCGGAGGAACTGCGCGACCCCTCCCAGCTCCGCTGACGACCCTCCGTTCACGCAGGATGAGGTCCTGGAAGCCATCGCGGCCATCTCACCTAAAAAGGCCCCCGGGCACGACGGACTCACCTCGGACATATGCATCACGGTATTCAAATGTTTCCCTGACATCATCACAACCCTGGCCAACAGGTGCTTGCAACTAGGATATTTTCCAGTTTTCTGGAAGTTGGCCATTCTTCGCATAATCCCCAAGCCGGGATCGCTTTCCCCATCTGACCCTAAAGCCAACAGGCCAATTGGCCTAGTCCCCGTCTTCGGCAAAATGCTGGAGAAGCTCCTCACTGAACGCCTCCTGCACGCGGCCTCCACTAGTGATCACCTCAACAATAGGCAATATGGATTCAGGAAAAACACCTCCACGGCACATGCTCTTCTGGACGCGATCAAAGACATCAAGACAAACAAATCTATGGGGCTCCACACCATCGCAGTCTCCTTGGACATTCAGTCGGCGTTCGACAGGGCCTGGTGGCCTGCCATACTCGACAGGCTCAAACGTTCCAATTGTCCCCGCAATATATTCAAAACACTGGCCAATTACCTAACGCCCAGATCGGTTATCTTGAACCACGCGGGTTACACGGCTTCGTGCCACACACAGCGGGGGTGCGTGCAGGGTTCTGCGTGTGGCCCCGCTCTGTGGAACTGCGTGCTGGACGACCTGCTGGACCTAACATTCCCGGAGGGCTGCCGGTTGCAGGCGTACGCGGATGACGTTCTTTTGGTTGCGTCCGCCAAGAGCATACCCCTGCTGCAGGAGAGGGTGTGCGCAGCCCTGGAGACCATCGCGGCTTGGGGAAGAGGGGTCAAACTTTTCTTCGGACCCGGTAAAACTAAGGCGATTGCTTTCACTCCCAGTGCGGCCAAAGCGGTGATTCGCATGGACGGCGTCCACATCAAATTTAGCCCAAACTTTACCATCCTCGGGGTGGTCATCGATAACCGACTGAACTTCAAATCCCATGTCAAACACGCCATTAATAAAGCTAAGTCCATATTCAACAGGCTCTGTGTGTTCGTCCGCCCCACCTGGGGACTTCACTCAGAAAACGTCAAAGCCATTTATAAATATGTCATCGTTCCCATTGTTTCGTACGCGGCTGGGGTTTGGGGACACGTCGCGGAAAAAGTCTACGTAAGACGGGCCCTTATTTCTCTGCAGAGGGGCTTCGCAATCCGTATTATCAGAGGCTACCGAACTGTTTCGGCGAACGCGGCAATCGCCATCGCGGGTCTCCTCCCCCTGGATTTGGACATCCTTAGGATCAGGGAAAACGAGTTGGCCCGAGTGACTGGCGTTACGACTCGTTTACCCTCCGATGTACCATACGAATTCCCAACTCCCATTGCACAGCTGCTCCATCCAGCGGAGCGCATTTCGGTAAGATTCCAACAGGCTCCCACCCAGGACGAAGTGGACGGGGCCTGCACAGCCAGGTGCGTGCAGATATTCACAGACGGCAGTAAGTCCGAAACCGGCGAGGTGGGCGCCGCTTGCGTCAGAGTCAACCCGGACGCGAGAGCCCGGGATAGAGTGAAACACTACAAATATAAACTGCACAACGCGTGCACCGTCTTTCAGGCGGAATTGTACGCATTATATCGGGCTTGCCTCATAGTCGTGAGCGAGGGACACCCGGAAGCGCTGATCCTCTCCGACTCCAGATCGGCCCTGGAAGCCCTGGGCTCCAGAAGCAGCACCACTCCATTAGTGTCCCTCATTCATGGTATCGTGGCCGATCACACCAATAACACGTCAGGCGGCATCTCATTTTGCTGGGTCAAAGGACACGCCGGCATCCCGGGCAACGAGCTGGCGGACGAGGCCGCGAGGAGCGCGGCGTTCTCCCACTCCGTCCCGGCATACACGCATTTCCCCATCTCGTACGTAAAATTTCACTCCTCGCGCTCCGCCTACGCGGCGTGGGAAGACAGGTACACGAGGGCCGGTCAGGGGGCGTACACCAGGACCCTCCTTCCCACCCCAAGGGCTTGCCTGGATCTGGCTACCTCTTTACCGCACGACTTTCATCTCACTCAATTTATTACGGCTCACGGCGCCCACCTCTCTTACTTACACAGATTTCATATTGCACCAACGGACTGCTGCCCTTGCGACCGCGTCTCTCCCCAAACTCCTCGTCACTTGGTTGAGGATTGTCTCCGCTTCGCCTACATCCGTCAGGATTACCTGTCGGCTCTGCCCTATAACATTGATATCGCTTCCCCATTTCACCTCCCAGACATTATGAGCGAGAAGCATTCGACTTCCATTCTTAAGAGCTTCGCAAAGCTTGTTACGGACATTTTCTCCAAACTCAAGTCGTTCAACAATCTTTCTCCATGATGTCCCATCCCTTCATCCTAGTATCTATTTATGTATTTCATTTATGTTATTTTACTGTAAATCTGCTGATTTCTATTATAAAAACCAAAAAAACTCATGAGAACTTATATATTTTCACGGACCTGCAACCGGGCGGGCGCGCCCGCTCGACCGTTGGTCTGCCGCTGGTCGCGCGGTCGCGCGGGCGCGCCCGCCCGACATTCTTGTATTATTATCACTGTTGCCACGATAACTGCTATGGCTGGACGGGCGCGCCCGCGCTACCGGTGGCGCGGTCGCGCCCGCCAGGTTGGACATTGTGTGACTCTATCGTTTGTTTTTTTTTTAAATATATTAATATGCTTTTGTTTTAAACGCAACTGTGCGGGCGTACCCGCGAGACCACCGCGGGCCTCGCGGGTGCACCCGCACCCGCACAGCACTGTCATGTCACTATAATGCTTGGAGCCTGACCGGGCGGCGACCCCCCGCGACTGTCGTTTCCTCGCGGCTGCTCCGGCCACCGGTCGCGGGGCCGCGCCCGGCCCGACCCACTCGACTCGTACCTGTCACGTATATCTGTTAATAATTGTGTTTAAGTACCTAGTTTAATGCCTATCTGGGCGGGCGTGCCCGCGCGACCACCGCTGGCCGCGCGGGCGCGCCCGCACAGTATAACCACGCTTAGAGCCTGGCCGGCCGGGCGCGCCCTCGCGACTACCACCGGCTACCAGCTGGGGGGCCGCGCCCGTTCGACCCGACCCATGCCATTACTATATTTGTGTTAGCATAAGTTTAAAAAAAAAAAAAAAAAAGTACCATGTTAATTTGCCATAATTATTTTTAGTTTCATATCTACACTGTAGTCATAGAATGTCTGGGCACTCGTTTGAATGTCCGTCCGGGCGGGCGTGCCCACGCGACTGTCACTGACCGTGCGGTCGCGCCCGTGCCCTAGCCTCGTGCACCGGTACCGCGCCCGCCCAACCCGGTTACAACTATTTATTGTATGTTAACCATTTGCTTTGTAGATATACACAAAAAATAAAAAAAAAAAAAAAAAAAAAAAAAAAGGTAAAAAAAAAGAAAAATAAGCCACCAATATACCTATAAAATACCATTACTTATTTACAAAAAAAAAAAAAAAAAAAAAAAAAAAAAACAAAAAAAACCCTGTTCGCGGGTAATCATTGTACATAGCTCGTTTGTTAAGTTAAGGTCTTTTATATATTAATATGCTTTTGTTATAAACGCAACTGTGCGAGCGTACCCGCGAGACCACCACGGGCCTCGCGGGTGCACCCGCACAGCACTGTCATGCCACTATAATGCTTGGAGCCTGACCGGGCGGCGTCCCCCCGCGGCTGTCGCTTCCTCGCGGCTGCTCCGGCCACCGGTCGCGGGACCGCGCCCGGCCCGACCCACTTGACTCGTACCTGTCACATACATCTGTTAATAATTATGTTTAAGTACCTAGTTTTAATGCCTATTTGGGCGGGCGTGCCCGCGCGGCCACCGTTGGGCGCGCGGGCGCGCCCGCACTGTATAACCACGCTTAGAGCCTGGCCGGCCGGGCGTGCCCTCGCGACTACCACCGGCTACCAGCTGGGGGGCTGCGCCCGATCGACCCGACCCACGCCACACTATAATTGTGTTAGCATAAGAATGGACTTTGCCAAAGGCACCATGTTAATTTGCCATAACTATTGTAGTTTCATCTCTACACTGTAGTTATACAATGTCTGTGCACTCGTTGGAATGTGCGTCCGGGCGTGCCCGCGCGACTGTCACTGTCACTGACCGTGCGGTCGCGCCCGCCCGCGCAGTATCACCATGTGTAAGGCCGGGCCGGGCGGGCGTGCCCGTGCCCTTGCCACTGGGCACCGGTACCGCAACCGCCCTACCCGGCCCATGTTACTTATTGTAGTTATTATATGTGAACCATTTGCTTTGTAGTTATTATTATTAAAAAAAAAAAAAAAAAAAAAAAAAAAAAAAAAATGGGAAAAAAAAAAAAAAAAATTAATGCCTATAAATACCATTACTTATATAAAAAAAAAAAAAAAAAAAAAAAAAAAAAAAAAAAAAAACACCAATATGCCTATAAATAGACGCCACTACTCCGCTACACCTCTTGTCTCCGCTGCCACTGCGTGCCTCCTCGGTGACGGCGTGGGGGGTCGGCAGGATGCCCGGCGCCGCTGTTGGTGTTGCGCCTCCCGCGTCGTGGGTGCGGCCGTCGCCGCGGCGCGTCGCGGCTGCGTTTTCCCGGCCTGGATGGTCGCTGAATGGACGCCTCTCACTTTTGCGAGGATGGGCGCCGGCGGTCCGCGAGTGCTCGGGGCGGGGGCGTCTGGGCTCCGGGTGGTGCGGGGTGCCGCATGGGCCGTGGGGGTCCTCCGGTGTGCGCGCGGCAGTGGTCCCCAACTTTGTGCACATGGGTCAAGGGTTGGCCGCTTTCGGGCGCACACTGGGAGGAAGTTTCCCGCAGTTTATGCGGTGCGTCTGCTGCCCGGGGCGCGGGCGGGTCTGCCCTGGGTGGTTGCGGGCCGCGGGAGCCGGTCTTCGGCGCGGGGCGCCTGTTCGGCGGTTGCCCGGGCGGGGGAGCGCGGCCGTGGTGTGCGGCGGCGGCGGCCGCGCCTGCGGGGTTGGGGGGGGGTGGCGCCGGCGGCGGAGTCGGGGGCTGAGACGATCTCCCCACCCGGCTGTCTGCGCGAACGGCGTGGAGAAGGCGCTGGAGAGGGGCCGCTGTGAGCGGTCCGGCTGCGTCTGCGACTCGTCTAGCCACGAAGAAAACAATTTTTTTTTTATGCTAATACTAACTGTACCTGAGCGGGCGCGCCCGTGCGACCACCGCTGGCCGCGCGGGCGCGCCCGCTCAACCTAATCTTACCACGTATTGTTACTATGCCGTGGGTCTGGCCGGGCGGGCGTGCCCTCGCGACTAACACCGGCCCCCGGCCGGGGGGTCGCGCCCGCCCGACCCGACCCACATGCCACTTTGTATTAGCTTTAATTGCATCTGGGCGGGCGTGCCCGCGCGGCCACGGCTGGTCGCGCGGGCGCGCCCGTTCTGCCTTGTCACACTGCCCTCACGGGATGGAGGTTTATCTTCACTTATTTTATCACCCATACACTTTTTTCCTAATTCAGCTTGTGTGTTATTGTCAACTGCCACCGGGACACCCCACTCTTCATCTTGCGCCTCAACAACCCTTTCCTCGGGTGAGGCAGGGCCTACCGGGCTGGCCCCTGCGGCCCCTCGGGCTGCACGGCTAGGTCGCCTTGTCGGCTCTCTACCACGGGGGCATATGTGGCGGGGGGCACAAATCGACGTGCCGCCCCAGGGGAGGGTATGACCCGCTCGGGTCCCACGCGCGAAAAAATTTAGGGGTGGGCTGTCCCTGTGGCAGTCTTATTGTTATCGTATTTATTAGTTCATTATGTATAAGTATATATTATATTGATGCCCTTCTTCTCCTCCTATCCCAATATCTTCTGCTTTCTTTCTTCTATCCTCGTTCTGTTGTGTCCCCCTATCCTCCTCTTTCTTTCTACCCCTTTTTCTTACCCCCGGAGCGCGGCACTGGTGGGCAACAAGCCTGACCATGGGATGAGCTCATAGTGCCGCGTCCACTCCCTCACAACTTTTTATCTTTCCCAATTACTCATTTACCCATTCCGTATAAAATCCATATGGATTGCCCTTTACGTCTACCAAAAGTTTAAAAAAAAAAAAAACCTAACCTAACCTAACCTAACCTAACCTAACCTAACCTAACCTAACCTAACCTAACCTAACCTAACCTAACGCGGGTGCACCCGCACAGCACTGTCATGTCACTATAATGCTTGGAGCCTGACCGGGCGGCGACCCCCCGCGACTGTCGTTTCCTCGCGGCTGCTCCGGCCACCGGTCGCGGGGCCGCGCCCGGCCCGACCCACTCGACTCGTACCTGTCACGTATATCTGTTAATAATTGTGTTTAAGTACCTAGTTTAATGCCTATCTGGGCGGGCGTGCCCGCGCGACCACCGCTGGCCGCGCGGGCGCGCCCGCACAGTATAACCACGCTTAGAGCCTGGCCGGCCGGGCGCGCCCTCGCGACTACCACCGGCTACCAGCTGGGGGGCCGCGCCCGTTCGACCCGACCCATGCCATTACTATATTTGTGTTAGCATAAGTTTTAAAAAAAAAAAAAAAAAAAAAGTACCATGTTAATTTGCCATAATTATTTTTAGTTTCATATCTACACTGTAGTCATAGAATGTCTGAGCACTCGTTTGAATGCCCGTCCGGGCGGGCGTGCCCGCGCGACTGTCACTGACCGTGCGGTCGCGCCCGCCCGCACAGTATCATCATGTGTAAGGCCGAGCCGGGCGGGCGTGCCCGCGCCCTAGCCTCGTGCACCGGTACCGCGCCCGCCCAGCCCGGTTACAACTATTTATTGTATGTTAACCATTTGCTTTGTAGATATACACAAAAAAAAAAAAAAAAAAAAAAAAAAAAAATTTAAAAAAAAAAAAAAAGAAAAGGGAAAAAAAATAAAAAATAAAAAAAATAAGCCACCAATATACCTATAAAATACCATTACTTATTTACAAAAAAAAAAAAAAAAAAAAAATAAGGAAAAAAAAAAAAAAAAAAAAAAAAAAAAAAAAAACCCTGTTCGCGGGTAATCATTGTACATAGCTCGTTTGTTAAGTTAAGGTCTTTTATATATTAATATGCTTTTGTTTTAAACGCAACTGTGCGAGCGTACCCGCGAGACCACCACGGGCCTCGCGGGTGCACCCGCACAGCACTGTCATGCCACTATAATGCTTGGAGCCTGACCGGGCGGCGTCCCCCCGCGGCTGTCGCTTCCTCGCGGCTGCTCCGGCCACCGGTCGCGGGACCGCGCCCGGCCCGACCCACTTGACTCGTACCTGTCACATACATCTGTTAATAATTATGTTTAAGTACCTAGTTTTAATGCCTATTTGGGCGGGCGTGCCCGCGCGGCCACCGTTGGGCGCGCGGGCGCGCCCGCACTGTATAACCACGCTTAGAGCCTGGCCGGCCGGGCGTGCCCTCGCGACTACCACTGGCTACCAGCTGGGGGGCTGCGCCCGTTCGACCCGACCCACGCCACACTATAATTGTGTTAGCATAAGAATGGACTTTGCCAAAGGCACCATGTTAATTTGCCATAACTATTGTAGTTTCATCTCTACACTGTAGTTATACAATGTCTGTGCACTCGTTGGAATGTGCGTCCGGGCGTGCCCGCGCGACTGTCACTGTCACTGACCGTGCGGTCGCGCCCGCCCGCGCAGTATCACCATGTGTAAGGCCGGGCCGGGCGGGCGTGCCCGTGCCCTTGCCACTGGGCACCGGTACCGCAACCGCCCTACCCGGCCCATGTTACTTATTGTAGTTATTATATGTGAACCATTTGCTTTGTAGTTATTATTATTAAAAAATAAAAAAAAAAAAAAAAAAAAAAAAAAAAAAAAAAAACACCAATATGCCTATAAATAAACGCCACTACTCCGCTACACCTCTTGTCTCCGCTGCCACTGCGTGCCTCCTCGGTGACGGCGTGGGGGGTCGGCAGGATGCCCGGCGCCGCTGTTGGTGTTGCGCCTCCCGCGTCGTGGGTGCGGCCGTCGCCGCGGCGCGTCGCGGCTGCGTTTTCCCGGCCTGGATGGTCGCTGAATGGACGCCTCTCACTTTTGCGAGGATGGGCGCCGGCGGTCCGCGAGTGCTCGGGGCGGGGGCGTCTGGGCTCCGGGTGGTGCGGGGTGCCGCATGGGCCGTGGGGGTCCTCCGGTGTGCGCGCGGCAGTGGTCCCCAACTTTGTGCACATGGGTCAAGGGTTGGCCGCTTTCGGGCGCACACTGGGAGGAAGTTTCCCGCAGTTTATGCGGTGCGTCTGCTGCCCGGGGCGCGGGCGGGTCTGCCCTGGGTGGTTGCGGGCCGCGGGAGCCGGTCTTCGGCGCGGGGCGCCTGTTCGGCGGTTGCCCGGGCGGGGGAGCGCGGCCGTGTTGTGCGGCGGCGGCGGCCGCGCCTGCGGGGTTGGGGGGGGTGGCGCCGGCGGCGGAGTAAGGGGCTGAGACGATCTCCCCACCCGGCTGTCTGCGCGAACGGCGTGGAGAAGGCGCTGGAGAGGAGCCGCTGTGAGCGGTCCGGCTGCGGACTCATCTAGCCACGAAGAAAACAATTTTTTTTTATGCTAATACTAACTGTACCTGAGCGGGCGCGCCCGTGCGACCACCGCTGGCCGCGCGGGCGCGCCCGCTCAACCTAATCTTACCACGTATTGTTACTATGCCGTGGGTCTGGCCGGGCGGGCGTGCCCTCGCGACTAACACCGGCCCCCGGCCGGGGGGTCGCGCCCGCCCGACCCGACCCACATGCCACTTTGTATTAGCTTTAATTGCATCTGGGCGGGCGTGCCCGCGCGGCCACGGCTGGTCGCGCGGGCGCGCCCGTTCTGCCTTGTCACACTGCCCTCACGGGATGGAGGTTTATCTTCACTTATTTTATCACCCATACACTTTTTTCCTAATTCAGCTTGTGTGTTATTGTCAACTGCCACCGGGACACCCCACTCTTCATCTTGCGCCTCAACAACCCTTTCCTCGGGTGAGGCAGGGCCTACCGGGCTGGCCCCTGCGGCCCCTCGGGCTGCACGGCTAGGTCGCCTTGTCGGCTCTCTACCACGGGGGCATATGTGGCGGGGGGCACAAATCGACGTGCCGCCCCAGGGGAGGGTATGACCCGCTCGGGTCCCACGCGCGAAAAAATTTAGGGGTGGGCTGTCCCTGTGGCAGTCTTATTGTTATCGTATTTATTAGTTCACTATGTATAAGTATATATTATATTGATGCCCTTCTTCTCCTCCTATCCCAATATCTTCTGCTTTCTTTCTTCTATCCTCGTTCTGTTGTGTCCCCCTATCCTCCTCTTTCTTTCTACCCCTTTTTCTTACCCCCGGAGCGCGGCACTGGTGGGCAACAAGCCTGACCATGGGATGAGCTCATAGTGCCGCGTCCACTCCCTCACAACTTTTTATCTTTCCCAATTACTCATTTACCCATTCCGTATAAAATCCATATGGATTGCCCTTTACGTCTACCAAAAGTTAAAAAAAAAAAAACCTAACCTAACCTAACCTAACCTAACCTAACCTAACCTAACCTAACCTAACCTAACCTAACCTAACCTAACCTAACCTAACCTAACCTAACCTAACCTAACCTAACCTAACCTAACCTAACCTAACCTAACCTAACCTAACCTAACCTAACCTAACCTAACCTAACCTAACCTAACCTAACCTAACCTAACCTAACCTAACCTAACCTAACCTAACCTAACCTAACCTAACCTAACCCAGTTCCCCCGCACCTCTAGACCCGAGCGCCACGTTTTTACGACGCTCCGTGCCTTTAAAATCGCAAAAATAGTTAAAGTTTCACCGATTTCAACGAAAGTTACACCAAAAGAAGCGGCTCGTCGAGCCCGTCATTTTGGTGTACCACACTTGGTGCCCAAAGTGAAACTGACGGAAGAAAAGTGAAGAAAAGTGAAAAATTGAGGTTAAGAGGAGCTTTGGAGGAAGAAAACTCGCGAATTTTATCGACGACCCCTGGTTTTTGGACTGTGGGAAGTTGTTTTTTGTCGAGGAGCAGCTACCACCCCAATTCCAGATTTTTAACACCAGGATCCAGGAAGTTTTCTAACAAAGTCCAAAAACCACGTGGACACGAGGTCCTGGATCCGCTGGAGCAAATCCAAAAAACACACTACAGCCACCAAGAGGACGTCGCGGCGGACTTTTCAGCACAAACTGGTGCTGAAAATATTGAAAAACGAAGGAGATACAAGGTCCTGAAATAAAAACATTCTAGTCATTAGTGTAAGTGTTTGTGAAACAAAATCCCCCTGGTAAGTTAGAAATTAAAAATTGTTATTAAATTTGTTGGCCCTTCAGGCACATAATTGCAAAGTTTTAGAATTTTCATATAAGTAGTTTTGGATTTATTCGGTTTTCAGGACCGGTGAGGCTATTGCCCCGACATTAGAAAACCAAATAAATACCGGTTTTTTATAGGACAGAGGACTGGATTTTGAGTCACAGGAAGAGGCCGACTCGGGCTATCCTGTGCAAGTAGTTTTTAGTCTAAATTTTCAGTACTTGTCTAGATTTGCCTAGACAAAGTTAAATTTTCAATCGTAAAAATCACTAAAATATTTTATAACCTCTTAATTTATATGAAAATATAAATTAAAAATTCGGTTCTTAGTGTCACAAGAAAGCCCGGGAAGCCCTCTTTACAATAGGATAAGGACCCGCGGGGTAGCCACCCTCACTTCCGAGCGCCACCCCCGCGAAATTAGATAGTAAGGTGCCAAAACCGCAAACTTAAAATTGTAATAGATCGCGAGCTTGAAATTGACTTTTTTTATTATAGACAATATCAAAATTCCGTTTGGGACGAAAAATTGTTTTAAATCGACAGTGGATTTGACTGAACGAATTTTGAAAATCGTCCCAGCCAATTTTTAGATATAGCCTTTTAAACTTTTTAAAATTTTATTCCTAAATTTCATTGTTTTTTTCACAAATTTCGAGTGGTTCCCGAAAAGCGGGGCCAACCAAATTTTAAATAGTGGTAGGGACGGGTGAAACCCACCCCTCACCAAAAATTTAAGGATAAGGGTTCATACCCTTAGCCGCAAAACCATTTAATCACCCTTAAATTCGACAAAAATTGGACAAAAAAATTTTTAATAACTTATTTAACACATTATAATTTATTTTAAAATTATTATTTTGATATAGCGGGAAAGCCCAGTCTTTCCCCTTTTTAACAACACCCCTAACTCGCGTTACGGTTAAAACCCCTCCGAGCGCTGACCCCCCAAAGACACCCAGGTAAAAAATTTCAGCAAAAAGCTGAACTTAAATAATAACGGTCAAGGGTGATCAGCGACGGTTATTAGGCGTTTTTTAAACGCCATAGTCATAAATTGGCGTTTAGTAGTTAGGTATATATTAGGGGTGTATCAATTAAGACAAATTCACTCCCAAGAAATTTTCATCCCCCTACCCCTATTTCCGGAAGTAGGCCATCCCTGGACTTTTCCGGAAAGTTAAAACGCCAAATATTTTTAATTTAACTAAAAAAAGCCTCCCCAAAGTTTCATCCAAATCGTCCCGGTACTTCCCGAGTTACGGATTTTCACCCCCGGTCAGTCGGAACTTTTCAAAATTTCTCTTAATATAGATTTTTTATTGATATTTGTGCAATAAAAAATTCTATTTTTGGCCGTAGCTTCACGAGTGGGCCCGGGGCTATAGTACCTTGAAACTGGTTTTCGGGAATTACTTATAGTTTCCGAGCGCCACCCCCCGGGAATTTCCCGATTAAAACATCCGACTGACCAAAACAAAAATCTTTTCGAAAACGCCTAGGCCAACATCAAAATTCAAAATTCCAAAAACAACCTCTATCGATTTGGTATCCCTTCTTTCCCCTATCCCACATCCTAAAATCCCAATCCCGCTTTTCCCCATTTTGTGTCTGGGAGTTGAGGCCGAGATCCCGATAACTCCGAAAGTATCGGAGCTAGACGAATTTCGACCTCAATTCTGACCCTTAGACTCCTTTGGAGTCTGGGCAAAACCCATACTTAATTATCCTATCCCGCACCCTTTTAACCCCCTACCCCCAACCCCTAAATTAAATCTTCGACTCTAAATTCAAAATATCCCCGGAACTACCACTTTGGCAAAGGTAGTTCCATAACAAAATTTTGTCCTTGTAACCTACCCTATCCATTTCCATCAAAAACCCACCCTCCAATTTCACCCCGAACCCAATCCCTCCTAGGCACCTAACCATTGAGTTGTTTTGGTGCCTCTCTTTAATCAATTCTGATTAAAGAGTAATCAAACCGAACCCTACATCCCGAGGTCAATTCTGACCCCGGATTCGGTGAGGGTATCCATAGCCCTTCCCTTCCCACCCCCTACCCTCCACTCCCCACCCCTAAAACCCACCCCCAAATCGAAAAAATTCGATAACTCGGGAACTACTGGCCCGATTGCGACGGGAGTGGGCTTTTCTGGTCGGGGATAAAAAGCCGGACTTGACCTACCCCTCTGCGACTCTACGTAGAGCGTGTAGAGTCTAATTAAATTAAAAATCAGTTGGTAATATTAATATTAAATACTCCCAACAGACCTGTTTTTTGTAGTTTTAGGACACCCTGCTTCTCTTTTGAGAGCAGGCATAGGTTTAGAATTATTATCGACATATTTTATTTTATTATTAATTATTATTTTGACCTTTATTTTATCTATTATTTGACTTTTACAACTTTTACAAGTTTATTTTAATTAGTATAGGGACCCTAGACCTCTCTTGAGGCTAGGTACTAGTATAGGACATTTCCAAAAATATTTTTTGGAAATTTTGGGAAAATTAAAATTAAGTTTTTATTTATACTATTTTAATTAACGTAGTTTTAAGACACCTGGACCTTTTTTGAGGCCCAGGGAATTTTATTTTTTATTTTATCTTTAACCTTCCCTATAGGAAATAAAACTTAATTTTGATTTTAACACAAAAACCAAAGATATTTTATTAGAATTTTATTTTAGTTTAGGACTCCTGGACCTCTATTGAGGCCAGGACAATTTAGTTTAGGACAAAATTTTGAAAACACTTTCAAATTTCTTTTAATTTTACAACTTAATTTCAATTGTTTCTTGAAAAATATAAATATTTTACTACTTTTTTATTTTAGCATAGGACTCCTGGACCTCTACCGAGGTCAGGCCAATTTAGTTTTTGGGACTTTTTTGAAGTTTTTTGGATACCCCAAAAACTTAAATTTAATTTTTCCAAGAAAATAATTGACTTTTTACTATAATTTTATTTTAGTTTAGCACTCCTGGACCTCTATTGAGGTCAGGATTCTTAGTTTTTAGGTTCTTTTTTGACTTTTTCGGATTTTACCAGAAAAACTTTAGCTTTTCTTTTGCCACAAAAACTAGTGAAATCGACTCGTAGACCTCTCCGGAGGCAAACCAAACATTTTTTGGAATTTTTTGGAACAAAAACTTTTTTTTCGAATTTTTTTGTCTAAAAATTTTCAAAATATTTTTACATATTCTTGTACCCAGAGTCAAAATAAGGCAAAAACTAGTTTTTAATATATTTATTTACGGGTACTTTTGAACTTATAACATTTTAAAGTCTTAATTTATCCGAAATTTATATCTTACTATTTAGTTGTTAGTATTAGGTTATCTGAACCTCTCTTGAGGCCAGATATTAGTATTAGGATTTTATTATTGACGACGTTGCTCCCCTGGGGCCCTTGTACACACACTAAGGTCACACATCTTAACACAATACTCCACAAGTCCCTAAACAAAACAGGTTTTTAATATTAAATTTAGTAAAATTTTGTCATTTTAACAATTTATTTTAATTTATCTTAACTTTATTTTGAATTTTAAGTTTTACAAACGCACTAAGTACCTGAATAGACTAATAGGTTAGGTTAGGAGGCTAAGAATTTTAAAATTTTAAAATTGAATTTTAAAATTTTTGAAATCCAATTTCCTTCAATTTAGTCTAGTCACTTACCTTAACGTTCCTCAGTTTTAACTTTAAATATAAATTTAAATTTACCTATCCAAATTAATACTTTTTCAATTTTATTTTCAACTTCATTTATTTCAATTTTATTTAAATCAAATCTTATTTTAACTTTATTTTAATCTTATCTCAATTTTAGTCTTTTAACTTAACTTTATTTAAATACTTTTAAATTCTATCCGATCTTTACACATACCTGTTCTATACTGTGTCGTCCTAATTTATTAATTACAAAATGTCGAATAAGCAGAGAGGTGCCAATGGTAACAGTAGAGGTAGGGCTGCAAACTTCCGGGAAGATACGGTGGTCCACAAGACTCCGCAGGGGAAAGTGGAGAAGATCCCGGAAAGTTTGGGCATAGCGCACCTTCTCCCAGCGATGTCTACTCACGCAATCAGAAACGCCGCGGTAAGGCTCAGAGATAGGATTTTAAAGGCCTTGGAGGCAACTTCGACACACAAGTCGGTAACAAAAGAGGATAAGGCCCTTATCACCAAGGAGGCGAACGACCTCAACGAGATGGTGTCGGAGTTGGCTCAAAGGCTCATAGACATAGATGAGAGAGAGCCCTCGAGTCAGAAAAGAGTGACAGAGGAAGAAGAAAGAGAAAGAGGGATACTTATAAATAGGGAAAGGGACATCCTTTACGATGTTCTTCAAGTCATCAAAAAGACAGAAGAGAACCAACGACAATACATAGCGAACCAGCAGGAACATATACAGCTGACTGGAGATAGACTTACAAGTATGCAAGAACTAATAGAGCATACTAAGGAACATACAAAAGAGACCCTAGAGAGACAAAAAGTATCCACGAAGGTAATAATAGAGAAGTTAGGCAACATCGAGAAAAGGGAAACAGCAGAAGATATAGGAAAACTACTAGCGGAGACAAAGGAGAACACAGAAAAGACCTTAGAGAGGCATGAAGAAACCAAGAGGGTAATGATAGAGAAACTTGAAAGCATAGAAAAAAGAGAGAAAGTTCCAAAGCCGCAGAAGGCAACGTACGCAGAAGTTCTGACGGAGGCCCGGCAGAGACCGCCCCATGGCAGAACTCTTCACTCCATCATAGTGGCGTCGACCGACCCAATGCTGACCAGCGACCAGGTTATGGACGCAGTCAGGAAGACGGCGGATACCGGCGCCGATGAGGAGTGGATTAAAATCCAAAAAGTAAGAAAAGCAAAAGATCAAAAGGTGATAATAGGATGCGAGGACGAGAAAGAAGTAGAAAAGCTGAGAAAGAGACTGGAAAAGGAGAAGACACTGAAAGTAGAAAAGGCTAAAAACAAGGATCCGCTGGTAGTAGTGCGATATGTAAGGGGGGACAAGAAAAAAGAGCAAGTAGAGGAGGCCATAAGAAGGAAAGCAGCCAACGTTTTAGAGAAGAGCAAGGATACGAAAGAGCAAATAGAGGCCATATACGAGAAGAGAACGAGAAACCCGCACGTGATGCACGTGGTCGTAAAGGTGACCCCCGCGATTTGGCGGCAGTTGACAGAGGCGGGGACTATCCAGCTACAATGGGGCATCTCCAAGGTAGAGGATCAGTCCCCGATCATCCAGTGCTCCCGCTGCCTGGGCTACGGCCATATCAGGCGGGTCTGTACGGAGGACTCGGACAGCTGCAGCCATTGCGGGGGAAACCACGTGTATGCCGTGTGCACAGAGAAGGAGAGTCCCCCCAGCTGCCTCAACTGTAAGCGGGCCAAGCATACTGAAAGTCAGCACAACACCTTTGACAGCATGTGTCCCATTAGGGATATGTGGGACAAGCTGGCCCGCTCAAAGGTGGCCTATTGCTAAGGGCCGCCAAAATAGAAAATCTGAATGGCAAGCTAACTTAGGCAGTATTAATAGGGACACAGTAGGGACAAACAAAAGCACACACCCTGGAGCAGCCAAGTACGTAAGAGTGCGAAGAGACGGAGGGCAACCACCCAGACAATGCCGCCACGGAGGGGAGCTGGAAACGCACTGGACAGGGAAGGTAGTAGCTAAAACAATGTATGGTAACAAAAAATGGTTTTTGCAACCATCCACTTGCGGAGGTGAAACCAACCCACACCGCGACCAGCCCGCCTCCGGGATGGCCTCGGGGCTAAGTAGCCTTATACCGAGACTCACGCCCATACGGAAAAATCCAGTACATGCACACAACACACACACACAAGGGCCCAAACAAGCCAAAGTAGGCAAAGTAGTGGTAGGCAAAAAATTCTCAGTTACTAGTAAACGCCAAGTGAACAGATACCTTACGCAACAAAATATACATACATAAAGAGAAAAGTAAAATATTATTAGAACATAGAAGTAGATACAAAGCTGAAAATATAAAATCTCTCACAGCTATAAGTAGGGAAAACAGACAAAGCAATAGTATTACATTAGCAAAGATATACATATATAAGACATAATAAACAAAGACAAAGAAATCAAGAATAGGGGAAAACATAAGTAGAAATATAAGAATTGCAGTAAATAAAAGAGAAAGAAATAGACGGTAGGAAGCAATAATTACAGAAATAAAACAATACATAAGCTAAGTAATGTACTTATTAGAAAGTAAGAATATACTGTAAAAAGGAAAAACAAGAACTGTAACTAGAAATAAGAAACGTAATACTCAGGTAAGAAAAGAAAAGAAGAACCACGCAAGAAGAATCAAGCAAAAAGAATCAAGCAAGAAAAGAGAAGAAATAAAAAAGAAGATAAGAAAATTTGTATGTAAAAGAAAGTAATAGAATATATGTATGAAAAATTGTAATTAATGTAAGAAATTAAAGAAATGCAAACGAGGAATTATGTAAGGTAAAGAAAACCAATGTATGTAAAAATTATAAATAAGAAGTAAGCGAAGGGTTTAATAAATGTAAATAAGTAATATTAAAATGTAAAATGTAAGGCAAGGAAACAATGTATTAATCATGGCATGTAACTAGTAGTGAAAATACGAAGAATATACGATAGTTATAAACAGTAATAAGAACAAAATGTAATGAAACAGAAATAATAGAATTAGAAAATAGAAAGCAGAAATAATAATGTAAAGTACATAACACAAGTAATACAAAAATGTAATATTATATAAGAAAGAAAATTTTGAAAAGAAAATATCCCAAAAAAGGAAAAAAACAAACAAAAGAAAAAAGAAAGATAAAAAAGACAAAAGCAAAAAAAGGCCTGCTACAAAGCGGGGAGCAATATAAAAAAAAAAAAAAAAAAAAAAAAAAAAAAAAAAAAAAAACCTAACCTAACCTAACCTAACCTAACCTAACCTAACCTAACCTAACCTAACCTAACCTAACCTAACCTAACCTAACCTAACCTAACCTAACCTAACCTAACCTAACCTAACCTAACCTAACCTAACCTAACCTAACCTAACCTAACCTAACCTAACCTAACCTAACCTAACCTAACCTCCCTGCCGGCACTGGTCATCTCGGCGGGCCCCGGCACGGATGCCGCCCCGGATTCGATATTTGACACTCTTAAAAACGTACTTCAAACAACCCACAGAGATGGTATTCGCCCGGTCAGGGTAAACAAGCTCTCAAATGGCAAAGTAAAACTCACCTTTAACAGCCCAGAAAGTGCCACAGCCGCAGAGCGGAGGATCAGGGAGGCTCCCCCGTCCTCCGGTCTGCGCGCGGAAAAAGAACGTAAGCTCTACCCCATGATAATCATCAAGGGAATTCACAAATCCCACGAGGAGCGCAATCTCGTAGAATTGGTAACTAATCAAAATCTGGACACTAACATTTTTAATCCCAACGACATTAAGCTACTATTCACCAGACGAAACCGGAACCCTGACCTATACAATGCGGTCTTGAGAACTTCCCCCCAGGCGTGGCGGGCCCTTGTCGCCCTACACAAGGTAAACATCGGATTCTCCTTCGTGCACATCGAGGATTTCTCCCCCTTCAAACAATGCCGTAGATGCCACGGCTTCGGCCATACGGCGGGCACCTGCAAAGGCCAGGAATTGTGCTACCAGTGTGGCAGCCCTGAACATAGTGCCTCGGAGTGTGCGAGGGGGGAGGGCCCCCCGAGGTGCGTCAACTGCACTAGATTTAACACCACCAACGGCGGAAGGAGAGACAATTTTAAACCACTCAATACTAACCACTCTTCTTTTGATAGCAAATGCCCCAGAATGGAGGCGATGCGTGAACGTATTAAAGACAAAATAGATTATGGCCGATAACCACTCTGACGGCTCTTCTTTGTCCCTAACTCAAGTCGTTCAACAATCTTTCTCCATGATATCCCATCCCTTCATCCTAGTATCTATTTGTGTATTCCATTTATGATATTATACTGTAAATCTGCTGAGCTCTATTACAAAAACCAAAAAAAACTCATGAGAACTTATATATTTTCACGGACCTGCAACCGGGCGGGCGCGCCCGCTCGACCGTTGGTCTGCCGCTGGTCGCGCGGGCGCACCCGCCCGACATTCTTGTATTATTATCACTGTTGCCACGATAACTGCTATGGCTGGACGGGCGCGCCCGCGCTACCGGTGGCGCGGTCGCGCCCGCCAGGTTGGACATTGTGTGACTCTATCGTTTTTTTTTTTTTTTTTTTTTTAATATATTAATATGCTTTTGTTTTAAACGCAACTGTGCGGGCGTACCCGCGAGACCACCGCGGGCCTCGCGGGTGCACCCGCACAGCACTGTCATGTCACTATAATGCTTGGAGCCTGACCGGGCGGCGACCCCCCGCGACTGTCGTTTCCTCGCGGCTGCTCCGGCCACCGGTCGCGGGGCCGCGCCCGGCCCGACCCACTCGACTCGTACCTGTCACGTATATCTGTTAATAATTGTGTTTAAGTACCTAGTTTAATGCCTATCTGGGCGGGCGTGCCCGCGCGACCACCGCTGGCCGCGCGGGCGCGCCCGCACAGTATAACCACGCTTAGAGCCTGGCCGGCCGGGCGCGCCCTCGCGACTACCACCGGCTACCAGCTGGGGGGCCGCGCCCGTTCGACCCGACCCATGCTATTACTATATTTGTGTTAGCATAAGTTTAAAAAAAAAAAAAAAAAAAAAAAAAAAAAAAAAACTGTGCCATAAGTACCATGTTAATTTGCCACAATTATTTTTAGTTTCATATCTACACTGTAGTCATAGAATGTCTGGGCACTCGTTTGAATGTCCGTCCGGGCGGGCGTGCCCGCGCGACTGTCACTGACCGTGCGGTCGCGCCCGCCCGCACAGTATCATCATGTGTAAGGCCGAGCTGGGCGGGCGTGCCCGTGCCCTAGCCTCGTGCACCGGTACCGCGCCCGCCCAACCCGGTTACAACTATTTATTGTATGTTAACCATTTGCTTTGTAGATATACACAAAAAAAAAAAAAAAAAAAAAAAAAAAAAAAAAAAAAAAAAAAAAAGGGGAGAAAAAAAAAAATATAAGCCACCAATATACCTATAAAATACCATTACTTATTTTAAAAAAAAAAAAAATTGTATTGTATTGTTATTGTGTTGAGTATTGAGTATTGAAAACCACCAGATATACACTTCTAAAACTTTTTCGCTTGCATGGACAAAAAGGGCTGCCCATTCTTAGCCCCGCCTCATTTGGTTTTTTCTACCAACGGAGATTCAATAAAATGCGCTGTCTGGGATTTTACAAAAGGTGGCATTGTTTTTTGTTTACCTACATACCTACATTGTTTTTAAAAATTTTATTGCTTTGGGCACTCACTATCATTACCCATCTGTTGTTGTTTTATCCCATTTAACGCCCATTCTTAAGAGATGACAATGCTCCTTTCGTACTTTTGAAAGTTTTAGATCCCAGGTAGCTGCTGGTCAACCCAAATGACCTTTTGTCTTAAAAACATTATAAAAATATTATTTGTGTTTCATTTGGTTGAGCTGCCCATCTGTGACACTATTGGTGGATTTACCAGATGGCAGTCCGTTGCAAAAGGTCTTTAGTGCAGTATACTAAAACTGGCGTTGAGCCTTACGGTGTATACCTGGTGGTATTGTTGAATGTACATGGCTCGTTTGTTAAGGTCTTTTATATATTAATATGCTTTTGTTATAAACGCAACTGTGCGGGCGTACCCGCGAGACCACTACGGGCCTCGCGGGTGCACCCGCACAGCACTGTCATGCCACTATAATGCTTGGAGCCTGACCGGGCGGCGTCCCCCCGCGGCTGTCGCTTCCTCGCGGCTGCTCCGGCCACCGGTCGCGGGACCGCGCCCGGCCCGACCCACTTGACTCGTACCTGTCACATACATCTGTTAATAATTATGTTTAAGTACCTAGTTTTAATGCCTATTTGGGCGGGCGTGCCCGCGCGGCCACCGTTGGGCGCGCGGGCGCGCCCGCACCGTATAACCACGCTTAGAGCCTGGCCGGCCGGGCGTGCCCTCGCGACTACCACCGGCTACCAGCTGGGGGGCTGCGCCCGTTCGACCCGACCCACGCCACACTATAATTGTGTTAGCATAAGAATGGACTTTGCCAAGGGCACCATGTTAATTTGCTATAACTATTGTACTCTCATCTCTACACTGTAGTTATACAATGTCTGTGCACTCGTTGGAATGTGCGTCCGGGCGTGCCCGCGCGACTGTCACTGTCACTGACCGTGCGGTCGCGCCCGCCCGCGCAGTATCACCATGTGTAAGGCCGGGCCGGGCGGGCGTGCCCGTGCCCTTGCCACTGGGCACCGGTACCGCAACCGCCCTACCCGGCCCATGTTACTTATTGTAGTTATTATATGTGAACCATTTGCTTTGTAGTTATTATTATTAAAAAAAAAAATAAAAAAAAAAAAAAAAAAAAAAAATGGGGAAAAAAAAAAAAAAATGCCTATAAATACCATTACTTATATCAAAAAAAAAAAAAAAAAAAAAAAAAAAAAAAAATTAAAAAAAAAAAAAAAAAAAAAAAAATAAAAAAAAAAAAAAAAAAAAAAAACACCAATATGCCTATAAATAAACGCCCCTACTCCGCTACACCTCTTGTCTCCGCTGCCACTGCGTGCCTCCTCGGTGACGGCGTGGGGGGTCGGCAGGATGCCCGGCGCCGCTGTTGGTGTTGCGCCTCCCGCGTCGTGGGTGCGGCCGTCGCCGCGGCGCGTCGCGGCTGCGTTTTCCCGGCCTGGATGGTCGCTGAATGGACGCCTCTCACTTTTGCGAGGATGGGCGCCGGCGGTCCGCGAGTGCTCGGGGCGGGGGCGTCTGGGCTCCGGGTGGTGCGGGGTGCCGCATGGGCCGTGGGGGTCCTCCGGTGTGCGCGCGGCAGTGGTCCCCAACTTTGTGCACATGGGTCAAGGGTTGGCCGCTTTCGGGCGCACACTGGGAGGAAGTTTCCCGCAGTTTATGCGGTGCGTCTGCTGCCCGGGGCGCGGGCGGGTCTGCCCTGGGTGATTGCGGGCCGCGGGAGCCGGTCTTCGGCGCGGGGCGCCTGTTCGGCGGTTGCCCGGGCGGGGGAGCGCGGCCGTGGTGTGCGGCGGCGGCGGCCGCGCCTGCGGGGTTGGGGGGGGGTGGCGCCGGCGGCGGAGTCGGGGGCTGAGACGATCTCCCCACCCGGCTGTCTGCGCGAACGGCGTGGAGAAGGCGGTGGAGAGGGGCCGCTGTGAGCGGTCCGGCTGCGGACTCGTCTAGCCACGAAGAAAACAATTTTTTTTTTATGCTAATACTAACTGTATTTGAGCGGGCGCGCCCGTGCGACCACCGCTGGCCGCGCGGGCGCGCCCGCTCAACCTAATCTTACCACGTATTGTTACTATGCCGTGGGTCTGGCCGGGCGGGCGTGCCCTCGCGACTAACACCGGCCCCCGGCCGGGGGGTCGCGCCCGCCCGACCCGACCCACATGCCACTTTGTATTAGCTTTAATTGCATCTGGGCGGGCGTGCCCGCGCGGCCACGGCTGGTCGCGCGGGCGCGCCCGTTCTGCCTTGTCACACTGCCCTCACGGGATGGAGGTTTATCTTCACTTATTTTATCACCCATACACTTTTTTCCTAATTCAGCTTGTGTGTTATTGTCAACTGCCACCGGGACACCCCACTCTTCATCTTGCGCCTCAACAACCCTTTCCTCGGGTGAGGCAGGGCCTACCGGGCTGGCCCCTGCGGCCCCTCGGGCTGCACGGCTAGGTCGCCTTGTCGGCTCTCTACCACGGGGGCATATGTGGCGGGGGGCACAAATCGACGTGCCGCCCCAGGGGAGGGTCTGACCCGCTCGGGTCCCACGCGCGAAAAAATTTAGGGGTGGGCTGTCCCGGTGGCAGCCTTATTGTAATCGTGTTTATTAGTTCATTATGTATAAGTATATATTATATTGATGCCCTTCTTCTCCTCCTATCCCAATATCTTCTGCTTTCTTTCTTCTATCCTCGTTCTGTTGTGTCCCCCTATCCCCCTCTTTCTTTCTACCCCTTTTTCTTACCCCCGGAGCGCGGCACTGGTGGGCAACAAGCCTGACCATGGGATGAGCTCATAGTGCCGCGTCCACTCCATCACAACTTTTTATCTTCCCCAATTACTCATTTACCCATTCCGTATAAAATCCATATGGATAGCCCTTTACGTCTACCAAAAGTTTAAAAAAAAAAAAAAAAAAACCTAACCTAACCTAACCTAACCTAACCTAACCTAACCTAACCTAACCTAACCTAACCTAACCTAACCTAACCTAACCTAACCTAACCTAACCTAACCTAACCTAACCTAACCTAACCTAACCTAACCTAACCTAACCTAACCTAACCTAACCTAACCAGTCGTGCGCGGGCCGTCCTAGAGTGCGGCACGTTTTGACGGAGCTCCGCCGGTAGTTTTTATCACTCCCGCTCCCGGCCGGGCGGGCGGGCGCGCCCTTTGTTATCCATTGTTTCCTTTGTTCTCGGTTCGGCGAGTCTGCGCTCCCACTCCCGGGCGGGCGCGCCCATTGTCTTTTCACACTTAGTGCGGTCGGCGTGGCGGCGGTCGCGCTCCCGCTCCCGGGCGGGCGTGCCTCCATTGTTCTCGACGCGGAGCGGGCGCGGCGTCTTCGTTGCCGTGGCAACGGGCGGGCGCGGTCGTACGACCTCCTCTTCGGTTGGGAGCGGGCGCGGCGTCTGTGTCGCCTTGGCAACGGGCGGGCGCGCTTGCGTGACCTTGCCTTCGGTGGTGTGCGTGTTGTGAGTCGGTGCAGTGGTGTGTGTGCGGGGCGTTGGCGCCTTGTGCCCGCGTTTGCGCTCCCGACTACGTAATCGCCCCTGGTCGAGCGGATTCTTGCTCCCGGGTGGGCGCGCACTGGGTGCCGACTTGGTGAGTGCTTGCTGCGGGACGAGCGTAGCCGTACCCTCGAGCATGCGCGTCTCCGCGTCCGCGGGGTAAGTCACCCTTTGTTTCCGGTTCATTGAACTTCCGCACCTGTCGCGGGAGCGTCTCTGCGCCCATAAAACACTGTATCTGCTCTGTTTGTGAGTACCCTTGTTCGTACTGCGGGCGTGCCGTTGCTCCCGATAGGTAGGTTCCCGTCTCTGGGCGGGCGCTTCCCTGCTCCCTTTACTACAGCGCACTCACATCCCCTTTCTTTGTCTCCATTATGACCACCCAAAGGTCTCCGGTGCCAGGCAAACGCCTGACCCGGGCCAACTCTAGAAACTTCACAGACAATGTTGCACGCGAACCCCCCCCCACTATCACATCCCCCAATAGATTCGACATCCTGAGCACCATCCCTCAAGAGGACACAGACGCCGGCGCCACCAGCTCCCATGCGGGGGTCAACCCGGCGGGCGCCCCTCCGCGGAGCGGTTCTCCGACCTACGCCGGTGGCGACTGCGGAGAACCCGCCCAATGGAACCAGACCAACACCGACATTGTCCAGGGAGCTAAAAGGGCCGCCGACGAGATCGTCACATACGCTAGCAAAATCAAGGACGCCCTGAGGGTTGACCCCAACAGCAGGAACAGGTCAGTAAGAAAAGAACACAAACTTACAATCAACCACTATTGCGACATGATTATTGATAGGGTCCAGGGGGGTTCCCCTAACACTCGTGCGAGAAGGAGACTCCTATCCCAGTGGTCCCCCTCGGCACCTATACGAACTTCACAAACATCTCTCGCGGCTCCATCCGTGCGGTGCGACTCTCCCCCACTACCACCCATGGACACCCAATTATCACAGGCCCCAGACAATTTGGGTTCCCACTTTGAAGACTTGCGGCGCGAAATCGGCGACATTAAAACCACACTCAAATCACTCGAGGAGAAGTTTGCGTCACTCCCCCTTTCTCTCACCCCCCCTCCGCCTCCCTTGGAGGACCGTGCTGAATTCAGTGCGGCCATCCAGAAGGTCTCGGACACATACGACCTCCTGCAGCGCAATTTGGCGCGGGCGGCGGAGGACGGGGGTGGTGAGCCGGGAAGGCCGGTTATTAACGTGTCGAGACCTCCCCCCGCGCACAATGGAATAAGATCATACGCTTCAGTCTTGGCCGACGCCCCCCTCCCGGCGCCTACCCTGCCGGCACTGGTCATCTCGGCGGGCCCCGGCACGGATGCCGCCCCGGATTCGATATTTGACACTCTTAAAAACGTACTTCAAACAACCCACAGAGATGGTATTCGCCCGGTCAGGGTAAACAAGCTCTCAAATGGCAAAGTAAAACTCACCTTTAACAGCCCAGAAAGTGCCACAGCCGCAGAGCGGAGGATCAGGGAGGCTCCCCCGTCCTCCGGTCTGCGCGCGGAAAAAGAACGTAAGCTCTACCCCATGATAATCATCAAAGGAATTCACAAATCCCACGAGGAGCGCAATCTCGTAGAATTGGTAACTAATCAAAATCTGGACACTAACATTTTTAATCCCAACGACATTAAGCTACTATTCACCAGACGAAACCGGAACCCTGACCTATACAATGCGGTCTTGAGAACTTCCCCCCAGGCGTGGCGGGCCCTTGTCGCCCTACACAAGGTAAACATCGGATTCTCCTTCGTGCACATCGAGGATTTCTCCCCCTTCAAACAATGCCGTAGATGCCACGGCTTCGGCCATACGGCGGGCACCTGCAAAGGCCAGGAATTGTGCTACCAGTGTGGCAGCCCTGAACATAGTGCCTCGGAGTGTGCGAGGGGGGAGGGCCCCCCGAGGTGCGTCAACTGCACTAGATTTAACACCACCAACGGCGGAAGGAGAGACAATTTTAAACCACTCAATACTAACCACTCTTCTTTTGATAGCAAATGCCCCAGAATGGAGGCGATGCGTGAACGTATTAAAGACAAAATAGATTATGGCCGATAACCACTCTGACGGCTCTTCTTTGTCCCTAACTCAAGTCGTTCAACAATCTTTCTCCATGATATCCCATCCCTTCATCCTAGTATCTATTTGTGTATTCCATTTATGATATTATACTGTAAATAATACGGACCTGCAACCGGGCGGGCGCGCCCGCTCGACCGTTGGTCTGCCGCTGGTCGCGCGGGCGCGCCCGCCCGACATTCTTGTATTATTATCACTGTTGCCACGATAACTGCTATGGCTGGACGGGCGCGCCCGCGCTACCGGTGGCGCGGTCGCGCCCGCCAGGTTGGACATTGTGTGACTCTATCGTTTTTTTTAATATATTAATATGCTTTTGTTTTAAACGCAACTGTGCCGGCGTACCCGCGAGACCACCGCGGGCCTCGCGGGTGTACCCGCACAGCACTGTCAATGTCACTATAATGCTTGGAGCCTGACCGGGCGGCGACCCCCCGCGACTGTCGTTTCCTCGCGGCTGCTCCGGCCACCGGTCGCGGGGCCGCGCCCGGCCCGACCCACTCGACTCGTACCTGTCACGTATATCTGTTAATTATTGTGTTTAAGTACCTAGTTTAATGCCTATCTGGGCGGGCGTGCCCGCGCGACCACCGCTGGCCGCGCGGGCGCGCCCGCACAGTATAACCACGCTTAGAGCCTGGCCGGCCGGGCGCGCCCTCGCGACTACCACCGGCTACCAGCTGGGGGGCCGCGCCCGTTCGACCCGACCCATGCTATTACTATATTTGTGTTAGCATAAGTTTAAAAAAAAAATAATAAAAAAATAAAAAAACTGTGCCATAAGTACCATGTTAATTTGCCATAATTATGTATACTGTAGTCATAGAATGTCTGGGCACTCGTTTGAATGTCCGTCCGGGCGGGCGAGCCCGCGCGACTGTCACTGACCGTGCGGTCGCGCCCGCCCGCACAGTATCATCATGTGTAAGGCCGAGCTGGGCGGGCGTGCCCGTGCCCTAGCCTCGTGCACCGGTACCGCGCCCGCCCAACCCGGTTACAACTATTTATTGTATGTTAACCATTTGCTTTGTAGATATACACAAAAAAAAAAAAAAAAAAAAAAAAAAAAAAAAAAAAAAAAATATATAAGCCACCAATATACCTATAAAATACCATTACTTATTTAAACAAAAAAAAAAAAAAAAAAAAAAAAAAAAAACCCTGTTCGCGGGTAATCATTGTACATAGCTCGTTTGTTAAGATCTCTTATATATTAATATGCTTTTGTTATAAACGTAACTGTGCGAGCGTACCCGCGAGGCCCGTGGTGGTCTCGCGGGTACGCTCTGCACCCGCACAGCACTGTCATGCCACTATAATGCTTGGAGCCTGACCGGGCGGCGTCCCCCCGCGGCTGTCGCTTCCTCGCGGCTGCTCCGGCCACCGGTCGCGGGACCGCGCCCGGCCCGACCCACTTGACTCGTACCTGTCACATACATCTGTTAATAATTATGTTTAAGTACCTAGTTTTAATGCCTATTTGGGCGGGCGTGCCCGCGCGGCCACCGTTGGGCGCGCGGGCGCGCCCGCACTGTATAACCACGCTTAGAGCCTGGCCGGCCGGGCGTGCCCTCGCGACTACCACCGGCTACCAGCTGGGGGGCTGCGCCCGTTCGACCCGACCCACGCCACACTATAATTGTGTTAGCATAAGAATGGACTTTGCCAAAGGCACCATGTTAATTTGCCATAACTATTGTACTTTCATCTCTACACTGTAGTTATACAATGTCTGTGCACTCGTTGGAATGTGCGTCCGGGCGTGCCCGCGCGACTACTGTCACTGACCGTGCGGTCGCGCCCGCCCGCGCAGTATCACCATGTGTAAGGCCGGGCCGGGCGGGCGTGCCCGTGCCCTTGCTACTGGGCACCGGTACCGCAACCGCCCTACCCGGCCCATGTTACTTATTGTAGTTATTATATGTGAACCATTTGCTTTGTAGTTATTATTATTAAAAAAAAAAAAAAAAAAAAAAAAAAGGAGAAAAAAAAAAATATAAAAAAAAAAAAAAAAACGCCACCAATATGCCTATAAAAACCATTACATATATAAAAAAAAAAATTATAAAAAAAAAAAAAAAAATAAAAAAAAAAAAAACACCAATATGCCTATAAATAAACGCCACTACTCCGCTACACCTCTTGTCTCCGCTGCCACTGCGTGCCTCCTCGGTGACGGCGTGGGGGGTCGGCAGGATGCCCGGCGCCGCTGTTGGTGTTGCGCCTCCCGCGTCGTGGGCGCGGCCGTCGCCGCGGCGCGTCGCGGCTACGTTTTCCCGGCCTGGATGGCTGCTGAATGGACGCCTCTCACTTTTGCGAGGATGGGCGCCGGCGGTCCGCGAGTGCTCGGGGCGGGGGCTTTTGGGCTCCGGGTGGTGCGGGGTGCCGCATGGGCCGTGGGGGTCCTCCGGAGTGCGCGCGGCAGTGGTCCCCAACTTTGTGCACATGGGTCAAGGGTTGGCCGCTTTCGGGCGCACACTGGGAGGAAGTTTCCCGCAGTTTATGCGGTGCGTCTGCTGCCTGGGGCGCGGGCGGGTCTGCCCTGGGTGATTGCGGGCCGCGGGAGCCGGTCTTCGGCGCGGGGCGCCTGTTCGGCGGTTGCCCGGGCGGGGGAGCGCGGCCGTGGTGTGCGGCGGCGGCGGCCGCGTCTGCGGGGTTGGGGGGGGTGGCGCCGGCGGCGGAGTCGGGGGCTGAGCCGATCTCCCCACCCGGCTGTCTGCGCGAACGGCGTGGAGAAGGCGGTGGAGAGGGGCCGCTGTGAGCGGTCCGGCTGCGGACTCGTCTAGCCACGAAGAAAACAAATTTTTTATGCTAATACTAACTGTACCTGAGCGGGCGCGCCCGTGCGACCACCGCTGGCCGCGCGGGCGCGCCCGCTCAACCTTATCTTACCACGTATTGTTACTATGCCGTGGGTCTGGCCGGGCGGGCGTGCCCTCGCGACTAACACCGGCCCCCGGCCGGGGGGTCGCGCCCGCCCGACCCGACCCACATGCCACTTTGTATTAGCTTTAATTGCATCTGGGCGGGCGTGCCCGCGCGGCCACGGCTGGTCGCGCGGGCGCGCCCGTTCTGCCCTGTCACACTGCCCTCACGGGATGGAGGTTTATCTTCACTTATTTTATCACCCATACACTTTTTTCCTAATTCAGCTTGTGTGTTATTGTCAACTGCCACCGGGACATCCCACCCATCATCTTGCGCCTCAACAACCCTTTCCTCGGGTGAGGCAGGGCCTACCGGGCTGGCCCCTGCGGCCCCTCGGGCTGCACAGCTAGGTCGCCTTGTCGGCTCTCTACCACGGGGGCATATGTGGCGGGGGGCACAAATCGACGTGCCGCCCCAGGGGAGGGTCTGACCCGCTCGGGTCCCACGCGCGAAAAAATTTAGGGGTGGGCTGTCCCGGTGGCAGTCTTATTGTAATCGTGTTTATTAGTTCATTATGTATAAGTATATATTATATTGATGCCCTTCTTCTCCTCCTATCCCAATATCTTCTGCTTTCTTTCTTCTATCCTCGTTCTGTTGTGTCCCCCTATCCTCCTCTTTCTTTCTACCCCTTTTTCTTACCCCCGGAGCGCGGCACTGGTGGGCAACAAGCCTGACCATGGGATGAGCTCATAGTGCCGCGTCCACTCCCTCACAACTTTTTATCTTTCCCAATTACTCATTTACCCATTCCGTATAAAATCCATATGGATTGCCCTTTACGTCTACCAAAAGTTTAAAAAAAAAAAAAAAACCTAACCTAACCTAACCTAACCTAACCTAACCTAACCTAACCTAACCTAACCTAACCTAACCTAACCTAACCTAACCTAACCTAACCTAACCTAACCTAACCTAACCTAACCTAACCTAACCTAACCTAACCTAACCTAACCGGCCGCCGACGAGATCGTCACATACGCTAGCAAAATCAAGGACGCCCTGAGGGTTGACCCCAACAGCAGGAACAGGTCAGTAAGAAAAGAACACAAACTTACAATCAACCACTATTGCGACATGATTATTGATAGGGTCCAGGGGGGTTCCCCTAACACTCGTGCGAGAAGGAGACTCCTATCCCAGTGGTCCCCCTCGGCACCTATACGAACTTCACAAACATCTCTCGCGGCTCCATCCGTGCGGTGCGACTCTCCCCCACTACCACCCATGGACACCCAATTATCACAGGCCCCAGACAATTTGGGTTCCCACTTTGAAGACTTGCGGCGCGAAATCGGCGACATTAAAACCACACTCAAATCACTCGAGGAGAAGTTTGCGTCACTCCCCCTTTCTCTCACCCCCCCTCCGCCTCCCTTGGAGGACCGTGCTGAATTCAGTGCGGCCATCCAGAAGGTCTCGGACACATACGACCTCCTGCAGCGCAATTTGGCGCGGGCGGCGGAGGACGGGGGTGGTGAGCCGGGGAGGCCGGTTATTAACGTGTCGAGACCTCCCCCCGCGCACAATGGAATAAGATCATACGCTTCAGTCTTGGCCGACGCCCCCCTCCCGGCGCCTACCCTGCCGGCACTGGTCATCTCGGCGGGCCCCGGCACGGATGCCGCCCCGGATTCGATATTTGACACTCTTAAAAACGTACTTCAAACAACCCACAGAGATGGTATTCGCCCGGTCAGGGTAAACAAGCTCTCAAATGGCAAAGTAAAACTCACCTTTAACAGCCCAGAAAGTGCCACAGCCGCAGAGCGGAGGATCAGGGAGGCTCCCCCGTCCTCCGGTCTGCGCGCGGAAAAAGAACGTAAGCTCTACCCCATGATAATCATCAAAGGAATTCACAAATCCCACGAGGAGCGCAATCTCGTAGAATTGGTAACTAATCAAAATCTGGACACTAACATTTTTAATCCCAACGACATTAAGCTACTATTCACCAGACGAAACCGGAACCCTGACCTATACAATGCGGTCTTGAGAACTTCCCCCCAGGCGTGGCGGGCCCTTGTCGCCCTACACAAGGTAAACATCGGATTCTCCTTCGTGCACATCGAGGATTTCTCCCCCTTCAAACAATGCCGTAGATGCCACGGCTTCGGCCATACGGCGGGCACCTGCAAAGGCCAGGAATTGTGCTACCAGTGTGGCAGCCCTGAACATAGTGCCTCGGAGTGTGCGAGGGGGGAGGGCCCCCCGAGGTGCGTCAACTGCACTAGATTTAACACCACCAACGGCGGAAGGAGAGACAATTTTAAACCACTCAATACTAACCACTCTTCTTTTGATAGCAAATGCCCCAGAATGGAGGCGATGCGTGAACGTATTAAAGACAAAATAGATTATGGCCGATAACCACTCTGACGGCTCTTCTTTGTCCCTAACTCAAGTCGTTCAACAATCTTTCTCCATGATATCCCATCCCTTCATCCTAGTATCTATTTGTGTATTCCATTTATGATATTATACTGTAAATCTGCTGTGCTCTATTATAAAAACCAAAAAAACTCATGAGAACTTATATATTTTCACGGACCTGCAACCGGGCGGGCGCGCCCGCTCGACCGTTGGTCTGCCGCTGGTCGCGCGGGCGCGCCCGCCCGACATTCTTGTATTATTATCACTGTTGCCACGATAACTGCTATGGCTGGACGGGCGCACCCGCGCTACCGGTGGCGCGGTCGCGCCCGCCAGGTTGGACATTGTGTGACTCTATCGTTTTTTTTTAATATATTAATATGCTTTTGTTTTAAACGCAACTGTGCCGGCGTACCCGCGAGACCACCGCGGGCCTCGCGGGTGTACCCGCACAGCACTGTCAATGTCACTATAATGCTTGGAGCCTGACCGGGCGGCGACCCCCCGCGACTGTCGTTTCCTCGCGGCTGCTCCGGCCACCGGTCGCGGGGCCGCGCCCGGCCCGACCCACTCGACTCGTACCTGTCACGTATATCTGTTAATTATTGTGTTTAAGTACCTAGTTTAATGCCTATCTGGGCGGGCGTGCCCGCGCGACCACCGCTGGCCGCGCGGGCGCGCCCGAACAGTATAACCACGCTTAGAGCCTGGCCGGCCGGGCGCGCCCTCGCGACTACCACCGGCTACCAGCTGGGGGGCCGCGCCCGTTCGACCCGACCCATGCTATTACTATATTTGTGTTAGCATAAGTTTAAAAAAAAAAAAAAAAAATATAAAAAAACTGTGCCATAAGTACCATGTTAATTTGCCATAATTATTTATACTGTAGTCATAGAATGTCTGGGCACTCGTTTGAATGTCCGTCCGGGCGGGCGAGCCCGCACGACTGTCACTGACCGTGCGGTCGCGCCCGCCCGCACAGTATCATCATGTGTAAGGCCGAGCTGGGCGGGCGTGCCCGTGCCCTAGCCTCGTGCACCGGTACCGCGCCCGCCCAACCCGGTTACAAATATTTATTGTATGTTAACCATTTGCTTTGGAGATATACACAAAAAAAAAAAAAAAAAAAAAAAAAAAAAAAAGCCACCAATATACCTATAAAATACCATTACTTATTTAAACAAAAAAAAAAAAAAAAAAAAAAAAAAAAAACCCTGTTCGCGGGTAATCATTGTACATAGCTCGTTTGTTAAGATCTTTTATATATTAATATGCTTTTGTTATAAACGTAACTGTGCGAGCGTACCCGCGAGGCCCGTGGTGGTCTCGCGGGTACGCTCTGCACCCGCACAGCACTGTCATGCCACTATAATGCTTGGAGCCTGACCGGGCGGCGTCCCCCCGCGGCTGTCGCTTCCTCGCGGCTGCTCCGGCCACCGGTCGCGGGACCGCGCCCGGCCCGACCCACTTGACTCGTACCTGTCACATACATCTGTTAATAATTATGTTTAAGTACCTAGTTTTAATGCCTATTTGGGCGGGCGTGCCCGCGCGGCCACCGTTGGGCGCGCGGGCGCGCCCGCACTGTATAACCACGCTTAGAGCCTGGCCGGCCGGGCGTGCCCTCGCGACTACCACCGGCTACCAGCTGGGGGGCTGCGCCCGTTCGACCCGACCCACGCCACACTATAATTGTGTTAGCATAAGAATGGACTTTGCCAAAGGCACCATGTTAATTTGCCATAACTATTGTACTTTCATCTCTACACTGTAGTTATACAATGTCTGTGCACTCGTTGGAATGTGCGTCCGGGCGTGCCCGCGCGACTACTGTCACTGACCGTGCGGTCGCGCCCGCCCGCGCAGTATCACCATGTGTAAGGCCGGGCCGGGCGGGCGTGCCCGTGCCCTTGCTACTGGGCACCGGTACCGCAACCGCCCTACCCGGCCCATGTTACTTATTGTAGTTATTATATGTGAACCATTTGCTTTGTAGTTATTATTATAAAAAAAAAAAAAAAATAAAAAAAAAAAAAAAAAAAAGGAGAAAAAAAAAAAATATAAAAAAAAAAAAAAAAAAAAAAAATTAAAAAAAAAAAAAAAAAAAAAAAAAAAAAAACGCCACCAATATGCCTATAAATACCATTACATATATAAAAAAAAAAATTATAAAAAAAAAAAAAAAAAAAAAAAAAAAAAAAGCACCAATATGCCTATAAATAAACGCCACTACTCCGCTACACCTCTTGTCTCCGCTGCCACTGCGTGCCTCCTCGGTGACGGCGTGGGGGGTCGGCAGGATGCCCGGCGCCGCTGTTGGTGTTGCGCCTCCCGCGTCGTGGGCGCGGCCGTCGCCGCGGCGCGTCGCGGCTACGTTTTCCCGGCCTGGATGGCTGCTGAATGGACGCCTCTCACTTTTGCGAGGATGGGCGCCGGCGGTCCGCGAGTGCTCGGGGCGGGGGCTTTTGGGCTCCGGGTGGTGCGGGGTGCCGCATGGGCCGTGGGGGTCCTCCGGAGTGCGCGCGGCAGTGGTCCCCAACTTTGTGCACATGGGTCAAGGGTTGGCCGCTTTCGGGCGCACACTGGGAGGAAGTTTCCCGCAGTTTATGCGGTGCGTCTGCTGCCCGGGGCGCGGGCGGGTCTGCCCTGGGTGATTGCGGGCCGCGGGAGCCGGTCTTCGGCGCGGGGCGCCTGTTCGGCGGTTGCCCGGGCGGGGGAGCGCGGCCGTGGTGTGCGGCGGCGGCGGCCGCGCCTGCGGGGTTGGAGGGGGTGGCGCCGGCGGCGGAGTCGGGGGCTGAGCCGATCTCCCCACCCGGCTGTCTGCGCGAACGGCGTGGAGAAGGCGGTGGAGAGGGGCCGCTGTGAGCGGTCCGGCTGCGGACTCGTCTAGCCACGAAGAAAACAAATTTTTTATGCTAATACTAACTGTACCTGAGCGGGCGCGCCCGTGCGACCACCGCTGGCCGCGCGGGCGCGCCCGCTCAACCTTATCTTACCACGTATTGTTACTATGCCGTGGGTCTGGCCGGGCGGGCGTGCCCTCGCGACTAACACCGGCCCCCGGCCGGGGGGTCGCGCCCGCCCGACCCGACCCACATGCCACTTTGTATTAGCTTTAATTGCATCTGGGCGGGCGTGCCCGCGCGGCCACGGCTGGTCGCGCGGGCGCGCCCGTTCTGCCCTGTCACACTGCTTTCACGGGATGGAGGTTTATCTTCACTTATTTTATCACCCATACACTTTTTTCCTAATTCAGCTTGTGTGTTATTGTCAACTGCCACCGGGACATCCCACCCATCATCTTGCGCCTCAACAACCCTTTCCTCGGGTGAGGCAGGGCCTACCGGGCTGGCCCCTGCGGCCCCTCGGGCTGCACAGCTAGGTCGCCTTGTCGGCTCTTTACCACGGGGGCATATGTGGCGGGGGGCACAAATCGACGTGCCGCCCCAGGGGAGGGTCTGACCCGCTCGGGTCCCACGCGCGAAAAAATTTAGGGGTGGGCTGTCCCGGTGGCAGTCTTATTGCAATCGTGTTTATTAGTTCATTATGTATAAGTATATATTATATTGATGCCCTTCTTCTCCTCCTATCCCAATATCTTCTGCTTTCTTTCTTCTATCCTCGTTCTGTTGTGTCCCCCTATCCTCCTCTTTCTTTCTACCCCTTTTTCTTACCCCCGGAGCGCGGCACTGGTGGGCAACAAGCCTGACCATGGGATGAGCTCATAGTGCCGTGTCCACTCCCTCACAACTTTTTATCTTTCCCAATTACTCATTTACCCATTCCGTATAAAATCCATATGGATTGCCCTTTACGTCTACCAAAAGTTAAAAAAAAAAAAAAAAACCTAACCTAACCTAACCTTACTATGCCGTGGGTCTGGCCGGGCGGGCGTGCCCTCGCGACTAACACCGGCCCCCGGCCGGGGGGTCGCGCCCGCCCGACCCGACCCACATGCCACTTTGTATTAGCTTTAATTGCATCTGGGCGGGCGTGCCCGCGCGGCCACGGCTGGTCGCGCGGGCGCGCCCGTTCTGCCTTGTCACACTGCCCTCACGGGATGGAGGTTTATCTTCACTTATTTTATCACCCATACACTTTTTTCCTAATTCAGCTTGTGTGTTATTGTCAACTGCCACCGGGACACCCCACTCTTCATCTTGCGCCTCAACAACCCTTTCCTCGGGTGAGGCAGGGCCTACCGGGCTGGCCCCTGCGGCCCCTCGGGCTGCACGGCTAGGTCGCCTTGTCGGCTCTCTACCACGGGGGCATATGTGGCGGGGGGCACAAATCGACGTGCCGCCCCAGGGGAGGGTATGACCCGCTCGGGTCCCACGCGCGAAAAAATTTAGGGGTGGGCTGTCCCTGTGGCAGTCTTATTGTTATCGTATTTATTAGTTCATTATGTATAAGTATATATTATATTGATGCCCTTCTTCTCCTCCTATCCCAATATCTTCTGCTTTCTTTCTTCTATCCTCGTTCTGTTGTGTCCCCCTATCCTCCTCTTTCTTTCTACCCCTTTTTCTTACCCCCGGAGCGCGGCACTGGTGGGCAACAAGCCTGACCATGGGATGAGCTCATAGTGCCGCGTCCACTCCCTCACAACTTTTTATCTTTCCCAATTACTCATTTACCCATTCCGTATAAAATCCATATGGATTGCCCTTTACGTCTACCAAAAGTTTAAAAAAAAAAAAAAAAAAAAAACCTAACCTAACCTAACCTAACCTAACCTAACCTAACCTAACCTAACCTAACCTAACCTAACCTAACCTAACCTAACCTAACCTAACCTAACCTAACCTAACCTAACCTAACCTAACCTAACCTAACCTAACCTAACCTAACCTAACCTAACCTAACCTAACCTAACCTAACCTAACCTAACCTAACCTAACCTAACCTAACCTAACCTAACCTAACCTAACCTAACCTAACCTAACCTAACCTAACCTAACCTAACCTAACCTAACCGAGTCGTGCGCGGGCCGTCCTAGAGTGCGGCACGTTTTGACGGAGCTCCGCCGGTAGTTTTTATCACTCCCGCTCCCGGCCGGGCGGGCGGGCGCGCCCTTTGTTATCCATTGTTTCCTTTGTTCTCGGTTCGGCGAGACCGCGCTCCCACTCCCGGGCGGGCGCGCCCATTGTCTATTCACACTTAGTGCGGTCGGCGTGGTGGTGGTCGCGCTCCCACTCCCGGGCGGGCGTGCCTTCATTGTTCTCGACGCGGAGCGGGCGCGGCGTCTTTGTTGCCGTGGCAACGGTCGGGCGCGGTCGTACGACCTCCTCTTCGGTGGGGAGCGGGCGCGGCGTCTGTGTTGCCTTGGCAACGGGCGGGCGCGCTTGCGTGGCCCTGCCTTCGGTGGTGTGCGTGTTGTGAGTCAGTGCGGTGGTGTGTGTGCAGGGTGTTGGCGCCTCGCGCCCGCGCTTGCGCTCCCGACCACGTGATCGCCCCTGGTTGAGCGGCCCCTTGCTCCCGGGTGGGCGCGCGCTGGATACCGACTGTGTGAGTACTTGCTGCTGGACGGGCGTAGCTGCGCCCCCGAGCATGCATGTTTCCGCGTTCGTAGGGTGAGTTACCTTTCATTTCCGGTTTATTGAACTTCCGCACCTATCGCGGGAGTGCCTTTGCGCCCATATAGCACATCTGTTTTGATTGTAAGTACCTTCGTCCGTATTGCGGGCGCACTGTCGCTCCCGATTGGCGGGTCCTCGTTTCTGGGTCGGCGCTTCCCTACCCCATTCGCGAGCACGACACCTCTCCGGTTGAGCGGACCTCAGCTCCCGGGTGGACGCGCGTTGGCTACCAGCCACGTGAGCACTTGCCGTAGGGCGAACAAAGCCTTGCCCCTGAGCATGTGCGTCTCCGCGACGGCGGAGTGAGTCATCTATCTCTTTCAGCTGACTGTGCTTCCGTGCTTGCCGCGGGAGTGCTTTTAAGCCCACAAAGTACCTCTGCACTGGCCGTGGGTGCTCCCGGTCGTGTTGTGGGCGCGCCCTTGCTCCCGATAGGTAGGTTCCGCTTCAGGGTGGGCGCATCCTCGCTCCCGTTGCGGGCGCGTTTCTGCCTCAGATAGGTGGCTCCCGACCACGATCGGGCACGCCTAGGCGGCCGTAGGTACAAGCACCGCTGACGGGGTGAATGCCCTCTCGCTCCCAAGGTAAGGTAATCGGGGTACACCTGCAATAGCGCACTCACATCCCCTTTCCTTGTCACCATTATGACCACCCAAAGGTCACCGGTGCCAGGCAAACGCCTGACCCGGGCCAACTCTAGAAACTTCACAGAAAATGTTGCACGCGAACCTCCCCCCACCATCACATCCATCACATCCCCTAATAGATTTGACATCTTGAGCACCATCCCTCAAGAGGGCATAAACGCCGGCGCTACCAGCTCCCATGCAGACACCAACCTGGTGGATGCCCCCCCGCGGAGCGTATCTCCAACGAATGCCGGAGGCGACGGCGGAGAACCCGCCCAATGGAACCTGTCCAACACCAACATGGTCCAGGGAGCTAAAAGGGCCGCGGACGAGATCGTCACATACGCTAGCAAAATCAAGGACGCCCTGAGGGTCGACCCCAACAGCAGGAACAGGTCAGTAAGAAAAGAACACAAGCTTACAATCAACCAATATTGCGACATGATTATTGACAGGGTTCAGGGGGGATCCCCTAATACTCGCGCGAGAAGGAGACTCTTATCCCAGTGGTCGCCCACCGCATCCATACGAACTTCACAAACATCTCTCGCGGCTCCATCCGTGCGGTGTGACTCTCCCCCTCTACCACCTATGGACACCCAATTATCACAGGCCCCAGACATTTTAAGCTCTCACTTTGAGGATTTAAGGCGCGAAATTAGCGACATAAAAACCACACTCAAATCACTCGAAGAGAAGTTAGCGTCCCTCCCTCTCTCTCCCACCTCCCATGCGCCTCTCTCGGAGGACCGGGCTGAATTCTGCGCGGCCGTCCAGAAGGTTTCGGACACATATGACCTCCTGCAGCGCAACTTGGCGCGGGTGGAGGGGGAGGGGGGCGGCGAGCCGGGAAGGCCGGCACCTCACGCGCCGAGACCCCCCGCCAAGCACAAAGAGAGAAGATCATACGCATCAGTCCTAGCCGACGCCGCCCCCCCGGCGCCTACCCTGCCGGCTCTGGTCATCTCGGCGGGCCCCCGCGCAGACGCCACCCCGGACTCGATATTTGAAACTCTTAAAAACGTACTTCAAACAACCCACAGTGACGGTATTCGCCCAGTCAAGGCGACCAGACTCTTGAAGGGTAAAGTAAAACTCACATTCAACAGCCTGGAGAGTGCCACAGCTGCCGAGCGGAGGATCAGGGAGGCTCCCCCGTCCTCCGGTCTGCGTGCGGAAAAGGAGCGTAAGCTCAGCCCAATGATAATCATCAAGGGAATTCACAAATCCCACGAGGAGCGTAGCCTTGTGGAACTAATAATCAACCAAAATCTGGACACAAACATTTTTAATCCCAATGATATTAAGCTACTATTCACTAGACGCAATCGGAACCTTGACCTGTACAATGTGGTCTTGAGAACTTCCCCCCAGGCGTGGCGGGCCCTTGTCGCCCTGCGCAAGGTAAACATCGGATTTTCTTTCGTGCATGTCGAGGACTTCTCCCCCTTCAAACAATGCCGTAGATGCCACGGCTTCGGCCATACGGCGGGCACCTGCAAGGGCCAGGAATTGTGTCACCAGTGCGGCAGCCCTGAACATGGCGCCTCAGAGTGTGCGATGGGGGGGGAGTCCCCGAGATGCGCAAACTGCACCAGATTTAACACTATCAACGGCGGAAGGAGGGAAAATTTTAAACCACTTAATACTAACCACTCTTCTTTTGATAGCAGATGCCCCAGAATGGCGGCGATGCTTGAACGTATAAAAGATAAAATAGATTATGGCCAATAACCATTCTGACGGCTCTTCTATGCCCAATCTTCCCTCCTCCCCCCCGTCTCCTAATACTATTGTTAACCCCCCCACCTCTCTTTTTGTGCGCACCAATTTCATCCAGGTCAACACGGACAGATGCTTTAAAAGCTTCTGCCAGCTCGGTCACTACCTACAGAATAACCGTTCAATTCAGGTCGCTATCATCGCCGAACCATACACGGGAAAGACCAAGGTAGCTAAGAGCATCTCGGGGTTTACCACGTACCAATGCCCAGTACAGAATCAAACAATCAGAGCGGTATTATACATTCGGGACAACTTTGCGGTTAAATACAGAGCGGTGCTGGTCACGCAGTGCTCGTCTCCGGACTTGGCCACCGTGCTACTTTCAGCCGGTGATCGCAACCTCCTAATCTCCTCGGTCTACGCCCATAAGGACGGTGACCTCCCTCCATACCTGGACCTCCTGTCATCCGCCCACCGCTTGTATGACTCTACGACCCCCCACCTCATTGCAGGGGATTTCAACGCATGGCACCCCACATGGGACAGCCATAATAGATGTAACGCGCGGGGCACGGAAGTTGCGGACTACATCATCCAAAACAACCTCTTATGTCACAATGACGGTTCGGCTACCTTTGAATGTGTCACTCACCAGCAGGCTCGGCAAAGCGCCATAGACCTGACCATTACCTCCATACACCTCCCCGTAACAGACTGGCATGTGGATGACAGCATTATGCCAAATAACCAGCACGCAGCACTCCTTTTCACAGCAGGCTCTTCCTCCGCCTCGGACTTATCAAACCCAGCCCCCTTCACCACGCGCAGATTCTCCACCAGAGGCAATGTGGACTGGGGAACTTTCAGATCCTTACTCTCCGCTAAGATGTTGGAGTCTGACATTTCCCCAGACTACATATCCCATATAAACGAAACAGAACTAGAAGAGTGCATCCGCACTCTCACCTCCCTTATCCACCAGGCTGCGGGTGAGGCCTTCAAGTCTCACGACAGCTCGGGTTACGGCAAACGGCTGGGCTCCAAGCCCTTTTGGTCAGCCGACCTGGATGTCCTACAGAACAAGCTTAATCAGGCAAAGAGAGCGGTTCGCACGTTACAGGCCAACAACTCCCCACAGGACTTATTTACGGACGCACTGTCGGCTCTGTCTGAAGCCAAAACGAAGCTCTCTGAAGGCATCCGGAAGGCCTCTAGTAGTAGCTTCAGGGAATTCTGCAACTCACAGTCGGCGGAAAAGGTATGGGCTATCACCAACCCTGTTTTGAAGGCGGGTAAGCCCAGGCCACCCCCCTCCACTATACGCACGAGCGATGGCGGACACACCACCGACAGCGCCGACACAGCGCAGGCCCTTCTAGCCCACTTTTACCCACCCGACCCCCCGGAAGAGGACACACCCCAGCAGGCGGGGCTGCGCAGGAACTGCGCGACCCCTCCCAGCTCCGCTGACGACCCACCGTTCACGCAGGATGAGGTCCTGGAAGCCATCGCGGCCATCTCACCTAAAAAGGCCCCCGGGCACGACGGACTCACCTCGGACATATGCATCACGGTATTCAAATGTTTCCCTGACATCATCACAACCCTGGCCAACAGGTGCTTGCAACTAGGGTATTTTCCAGTTTTCTGGAAGTTGGCCATTCTTCGCATAATCCCCAAGCCGGGATCGCTTTCCCCATCTGACCCTAAAGCCAACAGGCCAATTGGCCTAATCCCCGTCTTCGGCAAAATGCTGGAGAAGCTCCTCACTGAACGCCTCCTGCACGCGGCCTCCACTAGTGATCACCTCAACAATAGGCAATATGGATTCAGGAAAAACACCTCCACGGCACACGCTCTTCTGGACGCGATCAAAGACATCAAGACAAACAAATCTATGGGGCTCCACACCATCGCAGTCTCCTTGGACATTCAGTCGGCGTTCGACAGGGCCTGGTGGCCTGCCATACTCGACAGGCTCAAACGTTCCAATTGTCCCCGCAATATATTCAAAACACTGGCCAATTACCTAACGCCCAGATCAGTTATCTTGAACCACGCGGGTTACACGGCTTCGTGCCACACACAGCGGGGGTGCGTGCAGGGTTCTGCGTGTGGCCCCGCTCTGTGGAACTGCGTGCTGGACGACCTGCTGGACCTAACATTCCCGGAGGGCTGCCGGTTGCAGGCGTACGCGGATGACGTTCTTTTGGTTGCATCTGCCAAGAGCATACCCCTGCTGCAGGAGAGGGTGTGCGCAGCCCTGGAGACCATCGCGGCCTGGGGAAGAGGGGTCAAACTGTTCTTCGGACCCGGTAAAACTAAGGCGATTGCTTTCACTCCCAGTGCGGCCAAAGCGGTGATTCGCATGGACGGCGTCCACATCAAATTTAGCCCAAACTTTACCATCCTCGGGGTGGTCATCGATAACCGACTGAACTTCAAATCCCATGTCAAACACGCCATTAATAAAGCTAAGTCCATATTCAACAGGCTCTGTGTGTTCGTCCGCCCCACCTGGGGACTTCACTCAGAAAACGTCAAAGCCATTTATAAATATGTCATCGCTCCCATTGTTTCGTACGCGGCTGGGGTTTGGGGACACGTCGCGGAAAAAGCCTACGTAAGACGGGCCCTTATTTCTCTGCAGAGGGGCTTCGCAATCCGTATTATCAGAGGCTACCGAACTGTTTCGGCGAACGCGGCAATCGCCATCGCGGGTCTCCTCCCCCTGGATTTGGACATCCTTAGGATCAGGGAAAACGAGTTGGCCCGAGTGACTGGCGTTACGACTCGTTTACCCTCCGATGTACCATACGAATTCCCAACTCCCATAGCACAGCTGCTCCATCCAGCGGAGCGCATTTCGGTAAGATTCCAACAGGCTCCCACCCAGGACGAAGTGGACGGGGCCTGCACAGCCAGGTGCGTGCAGATATTCACAGACGGCAGTAAGTCTGAAACCGGCGAGGTGGGCGCCGCTTGCGTCAGAGTCAACCCGGACGCGAGAGCCCGGGATAGAGTGAAACACTACAAATATAAACTGCACAACGCGTGCACCGTCTTTCAGGCGGAATTGTACGCATTATATCGGGCTTGCCTCATAGTCGTGAGCGAGGGACACCCGGAAGCGCTGATCCTCTCCGACTCCAGATCGGCCCTGGAAGCCCTGGGCTCCAGAAGCAGCACCACTCCGTTAGTGTCCCTCATTCATGGTATCGTGGCCGATCACACCAATAACACGTCAGGCGACATCTCATTTTGCTGGGTCAAAGGACACGCCGGCATCCCGGGCAACGAGCTGGCGGACGAGGCCGCGAGGAGCGCGGCGTCCTCCCACTCCGTCCCGGCATACACGCATTTCCCCATCTCGTACGTAAAATTTCACTCCTCGCGCTCCGCCTACGCGGCGTGGGAAGACAGGTACACGAGGGCCGGTCAGGGGGCGTACACCAGGACCCTCCTTCCCACCCCAAGGGCTTGCCTGGATCTGGCTACCTCTTTACCGCATGACTTTCATCTCACTCAATTTATTACGGCTCACGGCGCCCACCTCTCTTACTTACACAGATTCCATATTGCACCAACGGACTGCTGCCCTTGCGACCGCGTCTCTCCCCAAACTCCTCGTCACTTGGTTGAGGATTGTCTCCGCTTCGCCTACATCCGTCAGGATTACCTGTCGGCTCTGCCCTATAACATTGATATCGCTTCCCCATTTCACCTCCCAGACATTATGAGCGCGAAGCATTCGACTTCCATTCTTAAGAGCTTCGCAAAACTTGTTACGGACATTTTCTCCAAACTCAAGTCGTTCAACAATCTTTCTCCATGATGTCCCATCCCTTCATCCTAGTATCTATTTATGTATTTCATTTATGTTATTTTACTGTAAATCTGCTGATTTCTATTATAAAAACCAAAAAAAACTCATGAGAACTTATATATTTTCACGGACCTGCAACCGGGCGGGCGCGCCCGCTCGACCGTTGGTCTGCCGCTGGTCGCGCGGGCGCGCCCGCCCGACATTCTTGTATTATTATCACTGTTGCCACGATAACTGCTATGGCTGGACGGGCGCGCCCGCGCTACCGGTGGCGCGGTCGCGCCCGCCAGGTTGGACATTGCGTGACTCTATCGTTTTTTTTTTTTTAAATATATTAATATGCTTTTGTTTTAAACGCAACTGTGCGGGCGTACCCGCGAGACCACCGCGGGCCTCGCGGGTGCACCTGCACAGCACTGTCATGTCACTATAATGCTTGGAGCCTGACCGGGCGGCGACCCCCCGCGACTGTCGTTTCCTCGCGGCTGCTCCGGCCACTGGTCGCGGGGCCGCGCCCGGCCCGACCCACTCGACTCGTACCTGTCACGTATATCTGTTAATAATTGTGTTTAAGTACCTAGTTTAATGCCTATCTGGGCGGGCGTGCCCGCGCGACCACCGCTGGCCGCGCGGGCGCGCCCGCACAGTATAACCACGCTTAGAGCCTGGCCGGCCGGGCGCGCCCTCGCGACTACCACCGGCTACCAGCTGGGGGGCCGCGCCCGTTCGACCCGACCCATGCCATTACTATATTTGTGTTAGCATAAGTTTAAAAAAAAAAAAAAAAAAAAAAAAAAAGTACCATGTTAATTTGCCATAATTATTTTTAGTTTCATATCTACACTGTAGTCATAGAATGTCTGGGCACTCGTTTGAATGTCCGTCCGGGCGGGCGTGCCCGCGCGACTGTCACTGACCGTGCGGTCGCGCCCGCCCGCACAGTATCATCATGTGTAAGGCCGAGCCGGGCGGGCGTGCCCGTGCCCTAGCCTCGTGCACCGGTACCGCGCCCGCCCAACCCGGTTACAACTATTTATTGTATGTTAACCATTTGCTTTGTAGATATACACAAAAAAAAAAAAAAAAAGGCGGAAAAAAAAATAAAGCCACCAATATACCTATGAAATACCATTACTTATTTTAAAAAAAAAAAAAAAAAAAAAAAAAAAAAAAAAAAAAAAAAAAAAAAAACCCTGTTCGCGGGTAATCATTGTACATAGCTCGTTTGTTAAGTTAAGGTCTTTTATATATTAATATGCTTTTGTTATAAACGCAACTGTGCGAGCGTACCCGCGAGACCACCGCGGGCCTCGCGGGTGTACCCGCACAGCACTGTCATATATGTCACTATAATGCTTGGAGCCTGACCGGGCGGCGACCCCCCGCGACTGTCGTTTCCTCGCGGCTGCTCCGGCCACCGGTCGCGGGGCCGCGCCCGGCCCGACCCACTCGACTCGTACCTGTCACGTATATCTGTTAATTATTGTGTTTAAGTACCTAGTTTAATGCCTATCTGGGCGGGCGTGCCCGCGCGACCACCGCTGGCCGCGCGGGCGCGCCCGCACAGTATAACCACGCTTAGAGCCTGGCCGGCCGGGCGCGCCCTCGCGACTACCACCGGCTACCAGCTGGGGGGCCGCGCCCGTTCGACCCGACCCATGCCATTACTAAATATAGTGTTAGCATAAGTTTAAAAAAAAAAAAAATAAAAAAAAAAAAATAAAAAAAAACTGTGCCATAAGTACCATGTTAATTTGCCATAATTATTTATACTGTAGTCATAGAATGTCTGGGCACTCGTTTGAATGTCCGTCCGGGCGGGCGTGCCCGCGCGACTGTCACTGACCGTGCGGTCGCGCCCGCCGGTAATCATTGTACATAGCTCGTTTGTTAAGGTCTTTTATATATTAATATGCTTTTGTTATAAACGCAACTGTGCGAGCGTACCCGCGAGGCCCGTGGTGGTCTCGCGGGTACGCTCTGCACCCGCACAGCACTGTCATGCCACTATAATGCTTGGAGCCTGACCGGGCGGCGTCCCCCCGCGGCTGTCGCTTCCTCGCGGCTGCTCCGGCCACCGGTCGCGGGACCGCGCCCGGCCCGACCCACTTGACTCGTACCTGTCACATACATCTGTTAATAATTATGTTTAAGTACCTAGTTTTAATGCCTATTTGGGCGGGCGTGCCCGCGCGGCCACCGTTGGGCGCGCGGGCGCGCCCGCACCGTATAACCACGCTTAGAGCCCGGCCGGCCGGGCGTGCCCTCGCGACTACCACCGGCTACCAGCTGGGGGGCTGCGCCCGTTCGACCCGACCCACACCACACTATAATTGTGTTAGCATAAGAATGGACTTTGCCAAAGGCACCATGTTAATTTGCCATAACTATTGTACTTTCATCTCTACACTGTAGTTATACAATGTCTGTGCACTCGTTGGAATGTGCGTCCGGGCGTGCCCGCGCGACTGTCACTGTCACTGACCGTGCGGTCGCGCCCGCTCGCGCAGTATCACCATGTGTAAGGCCGGGCCGGGCGGGCGTGCCCGTGCCCTTGCTACTGGGCACCGGTACCGCAACCGCCCTACCCGGCCCATGTTACTTATTGTAGTTATTATATGTGAACCATTTGCTTTGTAGTTATTATTATAAAAAAAAAAAAAAAGGGAAAAAAAAAAAAAAAAAAACGCCACTAATATGCCTATAAATACCATTACATATAAAAAAAAAAAAAAAAAAAAAAAAATAAAAAAAATAAAAAAAAAAAAAAAAAAAAAAAAAAAAAAAAAAAAACACCAATATGCCTATAAATAAACGCCACTACTCCGCTACACCTCTTGTCTCCGCTGCCACTGCGTGCCTCCTCGGTGACGGCGTGGGGGGTCGGCAGGATGCCCGGCGCCGCTGTTGGTGTTGCGCCTCCCGCGTCGTGGGTGCGGCCGTCGCCGCGGCGCGTCGCGGCTGCGTTTTCCCGGCCTGGATGGTCGCTGAATGGACGCCTCTCACTTTTGCGAGGATGGGCGCCGGCGGTCCGCGAGTGCTCGGGGCGGGGGCGTCTGGGCTCCGGGTGGTGCGGGGTGCCGCATGGGCCGTGGGGGTCCTCCGGTGTGCGCGCGGCAGTGGTCCCCAACTTTGTGCACATGGGTCAAGGGTTGGCCGCTTTCGGGCGCACACTGGGAGGAAGTTTCCCGCAGTTTATGCGGTGCGTCTGCTGCCCGGGGCGCGGGCGGGTCTGCCCTGGGTGATTGCGGGCCGCGGGAGCCGGTCTTCGGCGCGGGGCGCCTGTTCGGCGGTTGCCCGGGCGGGGGAGCGCGGCCGTGGTGTGCGGCGGCGGCGGCCGCGCCTGCGGGGTTGGGGGGGGGTAGCGCCGGCGGCGGAGTCGGGGGCTGAGACGATCTCCCCACCCGGTTGTCTGCGCGAACGGCGTGGAGAAGGCGCTGGAGAGGGGCCGCTGTGAGCGGTCCGGCTGCGGACTCGTCTAGCCACGAAGAAAACAATTTTTTTTTATGCTAATACTAACTGTACCTGAGCGGGCGCGCCCGTGCGACCACCGCTGGCCGCGCGGGCGCGCCCGCTCAACCTAATCTTACCACGTATTGTTACTATGCCGTGGGTCTGGCCGGGCGGGCGTGCCCTCGCGACTAACACCGGCCCCCGGCCGGGGGGTCGCGCCCGCCCGACCCGACCCACATGCCACTTTGTATTAGCTTTAATTGCATCTGGGCGGGCGTGCCCGCGCGGCCACGGCTGGTCGCGCGGGCGCGCCCGTTCTGCCTTGTCACACTGCCCTCACGGGATGGAGGTTTATCTTCACTTATTTTATCACCCATACACTTTTTTCCTAATTCAGCTTGTGTGTTATTGTCAACTGCCACCGGGACACCCCACTCTTCATCTTGCGCCTCAACAACCCTTTCCTCGGGTGAGGCAGGGCCTACCGGGCTGGCCCCTGCGGCCCCTCGGGCTGCACGGCTAGGTCGCCTTGTCGGCTCTCTACCACGGGGGCATATGTGGCGGGGGGCACAAATCGACGTGCCGCCCCAGGGGAGGGTCTGACCCGCTCGGGTCCCACGCGCGAAAAAATTTAGGGGTGGGCTGTCCCGGTGGCAGTCTTATTGTAATCGTGTTTATTAGTTCATTATGTATAAGTATATATTATATTGATGCCCTTCTTCTCCTCCTATCCCAATATCTTCTGCTTTCTTTCTTCTATCCTCGTTCTGTTGTGTCCCCCTATCCCCCTCTTTCTTTCTACCCCTTTTTCTTACCCCCGGAGCGCGGCACTGGTGGGCAACAAGCCTGACCATGGGATGAGCTCATAGTGCCGCGTCCACTCCCTCACAACTTTTTATCTTCCCCAATTACTCATTTACCCATTCCGTATAAAATCCATATGGATTGCCCTTTACGTCTACCAAAAGTTTAAAAAAAAAAAAAAAAAAACCTAACCTAACCTAACCTAACCTAACCTAACCTAACCTAACCTAACCTAACCTAACCTAACCTAACCTAACCTAACCTAACCTAACCTAACCTAACCTAACCTAACCTAACCTAACCTAACCTAACCTAACCTAACCTAACCTAACCTAACCTTTTTTTTTTTTTTTTTTTTTTTTTTTTTCGAGGGGAAAATGTACTTTTACGCACCGCCCGCCACCAGATAACTGGGGCAGGGGAAGTGGGACTCTCCCGCTGGTGAACAGCGGGCATACCTTACACTAAAAACCCCCCGTTGTGACGTCTCTGCCGGTTGTCGGTAGCATGGGTTCCAATCGGGAATCGACCACACCGCCCCGGCCGGCCATGGCTTATCCTGGCCTCGATCTTGTGTTTAGGAGACGCGCGTCACGAGTGGCGTCTCCATCCTTCATCATGGGGGGAAAAGATGCGCGGCGTAGCGCCTTCTACGTCCCCCAGTTCGTCGGCGTCTGAGCGGGTGCGCCTGGGCATCACCCTCGCGAAGCCGCTCAGTGGCCTCCTTTTGCGTTATAACCTCCTCGCAGAAGGTGGCCATGGCGTCCCAGGCCCTGCTGTCTTCCAGCATGGCCCTAACTACACTGGGTAGGGAGAGATCAGTCCCCACCACCGCCGTGAGTGTGCGGCGCTGTCGGCCCCAAGTTGCACACACCTCCAGGGTGTGCTGCGCCGAGTCACGAGCAGCACCGCATTCGTGGCACATAGGGCTCACCTCGCGCCGAATCATGTGCAGGTAATCCCCGAAACAACCGTGTCCGGAGAGTACCTGCACAAGGCGGTAAGTCAAGGACCCGTGCTTCCGCGCCACCCACTGTCTCAGCACCGGCTGGATTGCTTCAACTGTGCGCCGACCAAACTCCGCGGACTCGAGTTCCTCCTCCCATCGCTGCATAACTGCGTCGTGCGCGTCGCGTCTTATCGCTTGGACCTCCTCATGGGTCAGACGATCTCCCCGTGCCCTACACTCAATTTTGTGCCGGTATACTTCGTCAAGCACCTCCGCTTCCATCTCCCATGGCGGAGTGCCTGCCAGCGCTAGGGCCGCCGACGCAGAAACTGTACGGTAAGCTCTTATAGCCCGTGTAGCCATCGCGCGTTGTGGGGAACGCAGGAGCGCACAGATATGCCTATTCATGGCATCTGCCCAGACCGGCGCACCGTATAAGGCCATACTTTTAACCACGGTCGCATAGAGGCGACGGCAGCTAATGCTTGGCCCACCAACATTTGGGAGTAGCCGACCGAGAGCTAGCGCCGTCTTAACAAGTCGCGGGGCCAGCTTCTTAAAGTGCGGTATGAAGCCCCACCGGCTGTCTAGGGTCAAGCCCAGGTACCGCATAGTATTGCCTACAGGGACATTTACACCATCCACTGACACAAAAGCATCGGCTGGTGGGCCATCGCGGGGCCCATGAAAGCAAATAACCTCTGTTTTATTCAGAGCTACCTCCAAACCCAACATTCTTATCCTTTGGACAACCAGGGTCGCGCCAACGGTAGCCAGACGCGCCGCTTCTGAGTAGCTGTTGCCCCGGGCGGTGATTAGGGTGTCATCCGCATAACTGATGATGTTCATGCGGGGCAACAGAAGACCTCGCAGGACCCAATTGAAACCAATGTTCCACAGGAGCGGCCCGAGGACTGACCCCTGTGGAACGCCACAACTTACTTCACGACTGTACATGGCTCCTCCTGGCCCAATGTACTTGACCTTACGTCCTGACAAATAACTTGCAACTACTTTTCGGAGATAGTATGGAACCTCGTGAAACCGTAGGCCCTCCAAGATGGTTTCGAAGGGGATGGTGTTAAACGCGTTGGCGATGTCAAGAGACACCGCCAGCACCTGTTCCCCTCTCGAAGTTGCCCTGTTACAAATACGCCTCAATTCCAGCAGGGCGTCAACAGTGGACTTTCCAGCACGGAAGCCATATTGCCGCTCGGACAAGTCAGGTCCCGCAGTTGAGAGGTGCTGCTCAATACGCGCGGCGAGTAGGCGCTCGAAAAGCTTACCCGTCTCGTCTAGGAGAACGATGGGCCTGAACGATGAGGGCGACCCAGGAGCACGTCCTTCCTTTTTTAAAAGACAGAGTCTGCCGTTCCTCCACGTGTAAGGGAACTCTCCCGACTCCAGGCACAGGGAAAACAGGTCCCTGAGCTGTTGTCCTAGGTGTTTTGAGGCCGCCACCAACACAAAACCAGGTACTCCATCTGGGCCCGGAGCCTTTCTCCCCTTCGCTCGGAGTCTGTCTAGCGCGGCATCGAGCTCCTCTTCGGTGACTGGAGCAGCCCTGACCGTCATCTCGTCTTCCCTTGTCGGAGAGGTCATTACCGGCGGGACGAACGCAGCCCTTCTCGGGAAGAGGCCAGACACAGCGTCACTCAACTGTCGTGGCTCAAAGTCCTCTAGCGAAGGCGCACCACCGCGCATTTTACTGCGTACCACGACAAAAGGCCTTCCCCAGGGGTCGCGGTCTAAGTCCTGGAGCCATTCCTCTCGCGCTCTGGACTTTGCCTGTGAAATGGCCTTCTGAAAGTCCAGTTTCGCTTGTTTGTAGGCCTCGTAGAGAAATTGTTCCTCAATCTCGGTATGCCTTCTTCGGCGACAACGTTTGTGGTCTCGACGCTTTCTATTGCAAGTTTCCCGGAGAGACGCCAGCTCAGCGGACCACCAGTAGACTGCCTTCTTGCCTGGAGGCGGGCCCAGGGAGCGGGGCATTGCTGTATCGCATATGTAAGTGAGGTCCTCTCGAAGTCTAAGAGCCCGCTGATTAGCGCTATCTTGGCGGCTATCGCGGGCGTCATGGTTCCAACCTACAACTATTGCGGCTTCTTCAGCTAAATTTGGGTCGAAACGTGTGTGAGCCCACTTTGGAAACCGAGCACCACTACCTACACTTCTCCGGGGCAGTCTGTTAGTTGATGCCACGTTGGTGGCGACCTCAAACGTTATGTATTTATGGTCAGAAAGGGACTCCACCTCTCCATGCACACGCCACCCTGAGATCCGTGCGGCTAGAACAGTTGTTGCAAACGTCACGTCAACTATTGAGCCACCATTCCGCCTCACGCACGTGAATTCGTGGCCCCTATTGCAAACTGCGAGTCCAGCCGACGCTGCAAAGTCTGCGACTATGTCACCTTTGTCGTCCGTGACATGGGAGCCCCAAACGGCCGACTTAGCGTTGAGATCCCCCATGACCAAAACCTGTTGTCGCTGACCAACCAACCGACCCACAACAAGACCTAGGAGATCAATGTAGACTTCTAGTTCGGCTACACTTTTGTTCGGAGAGAAATAGACCCCCACTATAGTGACATCCCCGAATTCAGCCACCACGTATCCCCGTCCCCTCTCCTTAGCCACTAACGGAGTGCGAGAATCGGGATCAACTAGAATTGCGACCGAGCCGCTTAAATCGCCTACCCAATGAGACAAGGTTGGAACGAAATACGGCTCCGAGATCACAGTTATATCAACCTTCCACTCCACCATAGTCTGCGAAAGCAGATCTTGAGACCGGGTGGAGTGATTGACATTTGCCTGAAGAAAGCTGAGATGCGGTGCACTAGTCATCGCTTTGTTCTGACATTATCTCAGCTTCCTCCGGCAGAAGCGGGTCGGCTACGGTGGGAGGGGCACGAGTACCTGGGCCCTCCTTTGGTTTGACGTGAGGAGGATCACACTTCTTGCCCCCCATTCGGTGACCAGAGGGTCGCCCAGCATCTTCACAGACGGCACATCTATAAGCTGGTTGACTGCAGCTAGCAGCGATGTGTCCGTCTCTCCCACAGCGGTAGCACAGCCCACTACGGTCAACCTGACTCGGACACCGCTGGCTCGTATGCCCAAGGCTCAGGCATCTGAAACAGCGCATAGGCAGCGGTTCTAACACACGCACCAGGGCCGAGCTCCAGCCCACCAAAAGTCTCCCCGTTTCTACAATCTTTTTGGCAATAGGCACTGGGCATTTTGCCAAAGCCGAGCCTGATCCCCCCGGACCAAATCGGACTTCTCCTACCTTAATCTGGTCGGAGGAATAAGCTTCTCCGCCCTTCTCCAAAATAGCAGCCATAATGTCCTCTTTCCCGATCGAGTCATCGAGCCCTGAGATACGGAGGTCAACACACTTTGTGGGTCTCGTGACTTTAGCCACTCCTGACAGCACCTCGCGCAGCTTAGAAGCCAACTTATCCGCCTTCTGTTCATTTTCAGGGCCTGGGATGGAGATAATCCTGGCCCCCGTTGCCGCCTGCTTACAGCGGATGCCCTCGAGTCCGAAGTCCTTAAGCTGCATTTGTGCCCTAGCCTTGCACAGGATGGTGGCATATGTAGCACCCTGCGCGATAGCATCTGGATGCAGTGTCAAGACGACTGCTGCCGATCGCGGTGTTGAAAGACCAGCTTTCTTTTTGTTTCGCCTCTTGCGTTTCTTGTTTTGAGCGGCTGCATCGGCCGTATCAGCTGGTGAGTTGGATGCCCCCTGCGACGCAGATTGAGCCGCCTTCAACCTCTTGTTTCTGGCTTTTCGGCTTTCAGCCGTCTCCCACTCCCCTTGTGCTGGGGTTGGCGCTGACGGCGTCGCCGGGCTATCTGGCTGACTACGAGAAGAAGAAGGGCCTGCTGTTGGTGCCTGCCGACGAGAAGGCGCTGGCGCTGGAGGTGGAGCAGCTGGTGCTGGTGAAGGAGGCTCTCTCCTTTTATCGCCCGCCAGCTGCGGTCTGATGATGGGCGCTGGGGGAAGTCTCGACTCAAAGCTGCTGAGTTGGGTTTTCACCATTTCCCCAATAGAAACAAACAAGTCTCGTTTAAAATGCTCCATCATTTCCGCCTGTAGCGCAAACGAATCTTTGGCAGGCCTGGGCACAGAAGACTGTGCTTGACATTCGGATAATGTTTTGCGCATGGCCTTCATTTCCGTCTGTACTTTCTCCAGCGTAGATGAGAGGCGAATATTTTCAGCGTGAAGCCTACGAACTTCTACATCATCCGACCGTACAGTTAAAGCGTTGAAGATTTTAGAGATACCTCGTATCGCGTCTTTTAGAACCTTCTGACAGGAGCCCTTGAGTTTCCCTGATCTCTCGGCCACACCCTTTATAGCTTCCAATTTTTGCGCCATTATAGCCCTGAGACGCTCAGCACTCTCGTCATCCTGACCAGGTTGTACTGATAAGTTCGAACCTGAATCGCTGCTTGGATCCATCATCGACCAGCTGTCATACTGTCCGCCAGCGAACTCTCCACCAGTGAACTCAAACGCATCATCCGCGTCCCTTTCATAGTCGTCCAATGGGCGGAGTTTTAACGACTTGACAAACTCAGTCCTTGCCATATTCCGCAGCATATCCTTCGCACGACCTATACCAGTACCAATGCTCTTGGTTGGAGGACGACCGCGTTTCCCACTACCACGCCCAACAGCGAATGGCTTAAGCTTTTTAGTGGTCGGCGCAGAAGTCCTCACCCTATCATCAGACTCAGGAGAGGATTGGACATCTCTCGTACGCTTTTTTGCCTTAGACTTTTTACCAACTCCCCTGGCGGCAAGGCAAGACTGACTACTCGCTGCTGAAGGGCTAGCTGACGCTGAAGGGTCAGCTAACGCTGAAACGCCAGCCGTCGCTGAAGGGCCAGCCGACGCTGCGACAAGATTGGGCAAACTGCCTGCTACTGAAGAGCCAGCTGCAGCTGGCGCTAAACTGGACTGACTGCCCACAACTGAACCTTTCGAAGACGCCCCGTTTGTTTCGGACGCCGAAAACATTTCGTGCTCACTTATCTCGCCTGAGCTAAGCTTCACCCGCTCTCTTCCGCCCGAGCTAGGCCCACCGCCGAACTTTAAAATTAATTTTTGAGTTTTGGATTCCATTTTGATTCCCACGATTATGGTAGCAAATAATCGGTCCACCCGGGCAGAGGCTCCATGCCCGGGTAAGCGTATGGTTCACGAAGCAGGGGGTCCGCCAGTCCCCTGCTCCGTTGGCCACGTTGGGACTGGTCTCCCACCAGCCATCCATCCCCTAGCCCGTGGCAGGCGTAGGATTAGGGTTTTTTAGTGAGGTTGTCTCCTCGCGGGGACACCCAACTAAGGGCAGCCCCACCGTCCCCCAAAACGTGACTGAAAGGGACGGCTTCGCCGACGGTTGGCCATGAAGACCCGTCCGCCGATTGCGACAACCGTAATCGGACGGACCCGCCGCCTACGCTCGCACCACCGCTACTGGACTGTCCAGGACGCCGGCCGAGCCCGAACCGCGCTACCGCTGCCCAGAATATGTCTGGGACGCCAGCGCGGAGCCACCAAAACCGCAAATGCGGATAGAACCGCGAGGCTCCCCTCCCGTCAGACTATTAGCCGTCGCCGCGGGAAATGCGACGACGTTGCCCAGGGTGCACGACGGGGACGTTGTCTGACTTCGCACCCCCAACCTAACCTAACCTAACCTAACCTAACCTAACCTAACCTAACCTAACCTAACCTAACCTAACCTAACCTAACCTAACCTAACCTAACCTAACCTTTTTTTTTTTTTTTTTTTTTTTTTTTCGAGGGGAAAATGTACTTTTACGCACCGCCCGCCACCAGATAACTGGGGCAGGGGAAGTGGGACTCTCCCGCTGGTGAACAGCGGGCATACCTTACACTAAAAACCCCCCGTTGTGACGTCTCTGCCGGTTGTCGGTGGCATGGGTTCCAATCGGGAATCGACCACACCGCCCCGGCCGGCCATGGCTTATCCTGGCCTCGATCTTGTGTTTAGGAGACGCGCGTCACGAGTGGCGTCTCCGTCCTTCATCATGGGGGGAAAAGATGCGCGGCGTAGCGCCTTCTACGTCCCCCAGTTCGTCGGCGTCTGAGCGGGTGCGCCTGGGCATCACCCTCGCGAAGCCGCTCAGTGGCCTCCTTCTGCGTTATAACCTCCTCGCAGAAGGTGGCCATGGCGTCCCAGGCCCTGCTGTCTTCCAGCATGGCCCTAACTACACTGGGTAGGGAGAGATCAGTCCCCACCACCGCCGTGAGTGTGCGGCGCTGTCGGCCCCAAGTTGCACACACCTCCAGGGTGTGCTGCGCCGAGTCACGAGCAGCACCGCATTCGTGGCACATAGGGCTCACCTCGCGCCGAATCATGTGCAGGTAATCCCCGAAACAACCGTGTCCGGAGAGTACCTGCACAAGGCGGTAAGTCAAAGACCCGTGCTTCCGCGCCACCCACTGTCTCAGCACCGGCTGGATTGCTTCAACTGTGCGCCGACCAAACTCCGCGGACTCGAGTTCCTCCTCCCATCGCTGCATAACTGCGTCGTGCGCGTCGCGTCTTATCGCTTGGACCTCCTCATGGGTCAGACGATCTCCCCGTGCCCTACACTCAATTTTGTGCCGGTATACTTCGTCAAGCACCTCCGCTTCCATCTCCCATGGCGGAGTGCCTGCCAGCGCTAGGGCCGCCGACGCAGAAACTGTACGGTAAGCTCTTATAGCCCGTGTAGCCATCGCGCGTTGTGGGGAACGCAGGAGCGCACAGATATGCCTATTCATGGCATCTGCCCAGACCGGCGCACCGTATAAGGCCATACTTTTAACCACGGTCGCATAGAGGCGACGGCAGCTAATGCTTGGCCCACCAACATTTGGGAGTAGCCGACCGAGAGCTAGCGCCGTCTTAACAAGTCGCGGGGCCAGCTTCTTAAAGTGCGGTATGAAGCCCCACCGGCTGTCTAGGGTCAAGCCCAGGTACCGCATAGTATTGCCTACAGGGACATTTACACCATCCACTGACACAAAAGCATCGGCTGGTGGGCCATCGCGGGGCCCATGAAAGCAAATAACCTCCGTTTTATTCAGAGCTACCTCCAAACCCAACATTCTTATCCTTTGGACAACCAGGGTCGCGCCAACGGTAGCCAGACGCGCCGCTTCTGAGTAGCTGTTGCCCCGGGCGGTGATTAGGGTGTCATCCGCATAACTGATGATGTTCATGCGGGGCAACAGAAGACCTCGCAGGACCCAATTGAAACCAATGTTCCACAGGAGCGGCCCGAGGACTGACCCCTGTGGAACGCCACAACTTACTTCACGACTGTACATGGCTCCTCCTGGCCCAATGTACTTGACCTTACGTCCTGACAAATAACTTGCAACTACTTTTCGGAGATAGTATGGAACCTCGTGAAACCGTAGGCCCTCCAAGATGGTTTCGAAGGGGATGGTGTTAAACGCGTTGGCGATGTCAAGAGACACCGCCAGCACCTGTTCCCCTCTCGAAGTTGCCCTGTTACAAATACGCCTCAATTCCAGCAGGGCGTCAACAGTGGACTTTCCAGCACGGAAGCCATATTGCCGCTCGGACAAGTCAGGTCCCGCAGTTGAGAGGTGCTGCTCAATACGCGCGGCGAGTAGGCGCTCGAAAAGCTTACCCGCCTCGTCTAGGAGAACGATGGGCCTGAACGATGAGGGCGACCCAGGAGCACGTCCTTCCTTTTTTAAAAGACAGAGTCTGCCGTTCCTCCACGTGTAAGGGAACTCTCCCGACTCCAGGCACAGGGAAAACAGGTCCCTGAGCTGTTGTCCTAGGTGTTTTGAGGCCGCCACCAACACAAAACCAGGTACTCCATCTGGGCAACCTAACCTAACCTAACCTAACCTAACCTATCCTAACCTAACCTAACCTAACCTAACCTAACCTAACCTAACCTAACCTTTTTTTTTTTTTTTTTTTTCTTTCGGGGGAAAAATGCTCCTTATGCACACCCCGCCGTTGAGATACACGGCAGGGGAAGTGGGGCTCTCCCGCTGTTGACCAGCGGGCATACCACAACTAAAAAACCCCCGTTGTGACATCTCGTCCGGTTTACGGCAGTGTGGGTTCCCTTTGGGATTCGACCACACTACCCCGGTTGGCCTTGGCAAAACCTGGCCCAAGCTTGAAGCGTACGGGAGGCACCTCAGTCACAAATGGACGCCTCCCCAGATGGACGGACCGTAGAACGGACCTCGCGACAGTCCGCCATCCGCGCGTTATCGGGTGTCATTTCATCCCGGAGCTCATCTCGACTGAGAGAGCGGGGAGCAACGACAGTCGACAGGAGAAGTGGAGAGGCCGATCACTCAGACATCCCACTGTTGCTACGCTCGCCCTCTATAGGGCGTGCTCCGACTTGGGCAAGCCCACTGCGCTCGGGCAGTATCCCTTTACTCGCTGGTGGGTTGCATTTGCGGGACCCCATGACGTGGTCGGCCGGCTGCTTACTCGCAGCGCAGACCGAGCACCGGGGTTTGACGACACTACAAGCCGCGGCCATGTGGCCCGGTTCACCGCAACGGAAGCAAAGTTTGCTCCTGTCCTCTTTCGATGGGCACCTGGGCTTTGTGTGGCCCAGCCCCAGACACTTAAAGCACCTTAAAGGAAGAGGGGACAGCACCCTCACCCGAACGATGTTCCACCCGACTTTAAACTTCTCGGTCATCGCAACCGCCTTGGCAGCCGCCACAGGGCATCTAATGCGGATGCACCAGGACCCGTCTCTCTCGGCCATAATGGACGTCGTCTTGACTTTCTGTCGCGCGCAACTAGACACGGCCGCTACGGCGTCCAGAACATCGTCTCTCGATATAGAGTCATCGAAACCCGTGATGTGCAGGTCGGCCGTCTTTTCTGGTCTACTGACTTCAACCAAATCGCCGACTGTTTGGCGGAGTTTGTCGGCCAGAGCGTTGGCCATAGTACCGCTAGGGTCCGGCAGCTCCAGGATTTTAGCTCCTGCCTGGCTCTCCTTAATAACGAACCCCTGTGCTCCATAGTCAGCAGGGGAGATGACAGCTTTGGCTCGTTTGATGACCTCGGCAAATGTTACCCCGTTTCCGCGCGCCTCCGGGAGGAGAGACAGTACCACTGCTGCAGATTTCGGGATGATCAGCTTTGGCTTTGTTTTAGCCTTGACAGGCGCTTTCACCGCAGCCTGCGGTCTCTTCTGGGTGCTAGGAGGAGCTGCAGTGGTTAGGCTCGCCTTCTTACCCTTCTTCTTCTTTCGCCCAGTCTTCTGCTGCCAGTCATCGTTCTGGCGGGCGGCAGGGGGAATCTCGGGAGTAACACCATCTTCGTGCTCCGTGAAGGTAGCAGAGGCAGCTCTAGGGGTAGCTCTAGGCGCGACTTTGGGCGTTTGCAACGCGTCAGGCGAGGGGAGACGGCACTCCACTGCCATCAATCTCGGCTCAATGTGCTCCATCATGATCCTAGTGACAGAGTGAATCACCCTTTCAATAACGTCCTCGTCCAGGGACGTGGCCTTCTGTACTGGCCGCTGCTCCTCTTTAAGAGCGGCTACTTCCTTTCGCAGCTCCTCGAGATCTTTCCGGAGATTTGCGTTTTCAGCTTTAAGGCGGTCCAACTCCGCCGCTTCGGGGCTTACGTTCTGTGGCTGCGGCTGTAGAGACGGTCTACTGCGCGTTGGCTGTCGCGTAGTTTCGTCAAACTTTTCGAGGTTTACTCTCATTTTATCAGCTCTTGCCGCTGCTGCTGTCGCCTCGTACTCCGACAACTCAGACTGCATGGCAAGGTCAAGTGACGAGCTGGAACTCGCGGCCAGTTTGGGCCGCTTGAAATAAGACTCAACGTCTTTAACTTTCGGCTTAGGGGTTGAAGGAGGGGGCGTTTTACCCAAAGACTTCTTTTTTTTCGAACCTGCCCGCATGTAGTCTTCATAAGAAATAGGATGCCACTCTGTTGGATGCCAGTCTCCAGATTTGGAGGAAAGGTATTCCCCTGCTTCCGAATCACTACTAGAGCAATCGTAGGCTAACTTGTTAAAGTCGCTCGTCGTCTTTTGTGCACGGTTTTTGGATGGACCCAGTGCTTTGTCCGTACTACCGGAAGCAACAGTCGAAACCGTTGCATTCTTCGCCTTCTTAACTGCTTTTATTATAGGTTTTCTAAAGTCTGCCATACTTAATCCCACGAGTATGGGGGAAATATCCGGTCCACCCAGGCAGAGACCCCTGTACCTGGGTAACCCTAATACCACTGGGAGGGCGGGCGGTATCCCAGGGTTGGCGCTAGCTGGCTGGAACCTCTTCCAGCCACCTTAAGGCGGTCCGACGCCTGCGTTCCCAACGCCGTGACCTTTGAGGATTTTTATAGTGGTTTACTCCACGCGGCCCCCGTAGCGGCCCCCGTTCCTGCACCACGTACAGGGTTACGGTTTGTTCTTACATTTTTAAAGGGGTTTTACATCCCCGCAGCCCCCGTGACAGAACACGGCAGCCCCCGTTCCTGTTCTAAGTATAGGGTTACGGTATAATCCTGGTTTTGGTTCGCGCCGGCCGAAGCCCGGTAACCCCCTTCCACCGGGGGCCGTTCCCCTATCCACCACCTGGGGGACGCGCTCGGTCTCGGATCCAGGAACCGCATCACTCGCATGAGGCCGAGAACCTTAACCTAACCTAACCTAACCTTTTTTTTTTTTTTTTTTTTGGCAAGTCAGAAATGCTTTACGCATACCCCCACGCTCGGACACGCGGCGGGGGTTATGTGGGGCTCTCCCAATGACCTCCCCCGGTCCCACACCCAACCTAATCCAACTTACTAAGCTACAATAGACCCGATGAGGGGCCGGAGGGGGGGCATACCCACTAAAACTGACTTGGTGTGCCCTCTCCTGCTGGTTACCGACGACGAGGGCTCCTGGTGGTATTCGACCACGTCGTCCCAGCCAGCCCGGTTTTCCAGGCCCCTTCCTAGCAAAAGAGGAGATGCCCGAGCACACTTGGGCACCCCCTCTGACACGCAGACAGAACTGCACGAAGCGGGCGGAGGCTGTCCGGCCTCAACCCGCTAGCCCTGTTATGGGGGTAAAAGATCGGCGAAACGCCTACGCCGTCCCCCGGGCCGCCTGCGCCTGAGCGGGTCCGCCTGGGCGTCACCCTCGCGGAATCGCTCGGCGGTCTCCTTCTGCGTCATCACCTCCTCGCAGAACGAAACCATAGCTTCCCATGACCTGTCACTGTCCAGCATAGATTTGACTACGCTGGGCAGAGAGAGGTCTTGACCCACCACAGCTGTGAGTGTCTGGCGCTGTCTGCTCCAGGCGTCGCACACCTCCAGCGTGTGCTGCGCCGAGTCCCGACTAGCACCACACTCATGGCACCTAGGGCTCCCTTCCCTGCGAATTCGATGCAGGTAATCGCCAAAGCACCCTTGGCCGGTCAAAATTTGTACCAGCCGGTAAGTAAGAGTGCCGTGGCGACGTTCCAACCATTGGCGTAAAACAGGCTGTATCGCCTCAATGGTGCGTCGTCCGTACACCTCGTCGACCAGATCGTCCGTCCAGCGCTCAATCACAGCATTCTGCGCGTCACGCCGAACCGCCTCGGTCTCTTCTATGGTCAGGCGCTCGCCTTGCGCCCTACGCTCAGCCCTATGCCTATAAACCTCGCTGAGCACCTCCGCCTCCAACTCCCAGGGCGGAGTACCGGCCAAAACCAGGGCTGCTGCTGAAGCAACAGTGCGGTACCCTCTGATGGCTCTTAGTCCGATTGCACACTGAGGCGCACGCAGAAGCGCTCTTATTTTGTTTGTGAGGGCCTCCACCCATACAGGTGCCCCGTACAGGGCCATGCTCTTAACGACGGTGCAATAAAGACGGCGACACGTCGTGCTTGGGCCGCCCACGTTTGGAAGCAGGCGCCCCAGCGATAGTGCAGTACCTACAAGACGCGGGGCCAACTTCTTAAAATGCGGCAAAAAACTCCAACGACTGTCAAGCGTCAACCCGAGATATTTTATAGTGCTCTCCACTTTTATTCTAGCACCAACGACAGATATAGATGCATCGTTTGGTGGTCCTTTCCGAGGCTCGTGAAAGTATATGGCCTCTGTTTTACCGATATTCACCTCTAGTCCCAGCAAGCGAATTCTCTCAACAACCTGTGTTGTGCCCACCTCTGCTAAACGCGCGGCTTCCGCGTATGTGCCGCCCCGTGCTGTGACTAGTGTGTCGTCGGCATAACAAATGACACTCATTTGGGGAGGCAGAGTGCCTCGAAGAACCCAATTGTACCCTATATTCCACAGGAGTGGGCCTAGAACCGACCCCTGCGGAACACCACAGCTAACCTCGCGGCTAAACATAACGCCACCAGGCCCAATAAACTTAACCCGCCGATCGTTTAGGTAGCTTGCCACAAGCTCGAGCAGATATTGCGGAACCCGATGAAACTTCAGTCCTTCCAGTATGGTTTCGAAGGGGATAGTGTTAAAAGCGTTGGCAATATCTAGAGATACCGCCAATACACCCTCACCCTTCAACCTTGCCTCCTCGCAGAAACCTTTTAAGTCTTTCACGGCATCTACGGTGGACCTTCCAGCCCGAAAACCATATTGGCGGTCCGACAAGTCAGGGCCTGTAGACGTCAGGTGTTCGACGGTACGAGCCGCAACAATTCGCTCAAAGAGCTTGCCCTCCTCGTCAAGCAACACGATGGGTCTAAGAGACGACGGGGAGTCCGGTGAACGGCCGTCCTTTTTCAGTAGACACAAGCGGCCCGTCTTCCAGGCAGAGGGAAATTCTCCGGCCTCCATAATGGATGTGAATAGCTCCCTAATCTTGTCTCCTAGGTGCTTCGATGCTGCCACCAAAACAAAACCCGGGACGCCGTTCGGCCCAGGGGCTTTCTTTTTAGCTCGAAGTTTGTCGATCGCCACATCAAACTCAGCCTCAGTGACAGGAGGCACTCTGACTGCAGATTCCTGAGTGATCACCGGAGCTGACATCGCGGGCGGAATAAACGTATCTCTTCGTGGAAAGAGCGCAGATACAGCATCCTGCAACAACTGCGGCTCAAACTCCTCCAATCGAGGGGCCCCCTGTCGCATCTTGCTACGTACCACGAGGTAGGGCCTCCCCCATGGGTCCCGATCTAAGTCCTGCAACCACTCTTCCCTGGCTCTAGATTTCGCAGATGATATTGCGTTTTGCAGAGCTTTCTTCGACTCTTTGTAGGCGTCGTAGAGGAGTCGTTCCTGTTCTTCGAAGTGCCTGCGCCGTCGACATCTTTTGTGGGCCCTGCGAGCATCATTGCAAGCTTCACGAAGGGAGGCAATTTCTGCAGACCACCAATACACGGCCTCTTTGCCTGGAGGCAGACCCCTAGAACGTGGCATCGCGGCGTCGCAAATTGCCGTGAGATCATTGCGGAGCCTGACAGCTCGTTCTTCAACACTGTCTCTGCGAGAATCACGTGCGTCGTTGTTCCAGCTCGCAACTATCGCTGCCTCTTCCGCAAGATGGGGGTTATATTGCGTCAGGGCCCATTTCGGGAATCTAGCTCGACTAGTTCTTTCCACCCTAAGAGGCGCACGCGTGGAAGCTGGGGCTGATACCTCGAAGGTGATGTAAAGGTGGTCGGAGAGGGATTCGACCTCTTTTTGAACGACCCAGCCAGAAATTCGTAACGCCAGAGCAGGCGATGCAAAGGTGACGTCCACGATAGACCCTCCGTTTCTCCTGACACAAGTTAACTCATTGCCTTGGTTAGCCACGCAGAGGTTCATTGACGCTACGAAATCTGCGACTAGATCTCCCCTATCATCAGTAACGGGGGAGCCCCATAACGCTGATTTTGAATTCAGATCCCCCATTACGATCACCTGCATTCGACTGAGCCTACCAACCGCTACGCTTAACTGAGCCAAGTACAACTCAAGATCAGACACGCTATCGTTTGGAGAGAAGTATACCCCAACAATTGCAATTTTCCCCCACTTAGCCACAACGTAGCCAGAACCCCTCTCTTTTACTTCCAAAGGAAAACAGGAGGAAGGATCTGTAGCAATAGCGACAGATTCGTTAAGATCCGCAGCCCAATGAGGCAGGGTTGGTACATAATATGGCTCTGACACAACCGTAACATCGATCTTCCACTCCACCATAGTCTGAGATAAAAGGTCCTGTGACCTGGTGGAGTGGTTGATATTCGCCTGAAGAAATTTGAAATGGCGTGTATTATCCATTAATTTGGATTTCTGGTAGCTCCGCTGTCTCCATTGGCAAAGACACTCCTACAGTGGGGGGCGCCCTTGTACCCGCACCCTCCTTTGGCTTAACTTGTGGGGGGTTGCACTTCCTTCCCCCCATTCTGTGGCAGGCTGGTCGTTCGGCATCTGCACAAACGTCGCAACGGTACTCCTTGGCGCCGCAACTGGCGGCAACATGGCCCGCTTTACCACAGCGATAGCATAAATAGCTTCGGTTGGTTTGACTTGGGCACCGCTGACTTGTGTGCCCGAGGCTCAGACATCTGTAGCAGCGCATCGGTACAGGATCTAACGCCCGAACATGAGCAGAACTCCAGCCTACTAGGAGCCTGCCAGCCTCCACAATTTTCTTAGCAACGGCCACGGGACATTTCGCTAGAGCTGTCCCCAAACTGTTACCACCGAATCGGACTTCCCCGACCTTCACCTGGTCAGAATGACATCCGCCTTTTTCTGCAATTGCAGCGATGACATCCTCCTTCACGACCGAATCGTCAAGGCCCGAAATGCGTAAGTCGACACACTTCGTGGGTCTCGTGACCTTAGCGACGCCGGACAAAACCTCACGGAGCTTAGTGGCAAGATCATCCGCCTTTTTCCCATTCTCAGGCCCTGGGATCGAGAGGATCCTGGCGCCAGTAGCTGCCGTCTTGCAGCGTACCCCTTCCAAGCCGAAATCTTTGAGTTGCAGTTCCGCCCTTGCCTTCCCGATGATTTGAGCGTAAGTGACACCGTGTTCTATTGCTTCTGCGTCCAAGGTAAGTACGACCGCCGCCGTTTTCGGAGGTGTAAGGCTAGTCTTCTTCTTGGTCTTCTTTTTCTTTTGTGCAGAAGCTTCTGCTGGTGTAGGCCCTGCCTGATTGGCCGCGGCAAGGGCTGCTTTACGCTGTTTATTGGCCTTCTTTCTGCCTATTACCTCGCTCCAGGTTCCTTCTGTGGATGTGGAAGCTGTTGGCGCTTGAGAGCGTTCAGTCTGAGACTGCGCAGAAGAAGGGTCTGTTGTTAAAGCCTGAGGGCGCGGAGGCGCCGGCTGTCGAGCTGGGGCCACTGGTTTTCGAGCTGGGGGCGCTGACTGTCGAGCTGGGGGTGCTGATGCAGGCGGAGGCATCTCGCGTCTTCTGTCAGCCGCTAGCGGCGGTCTAAGTATAGGCGCTGGAGGTAGCCTTTCCTCGATGCTGCTGAGCCTGGTGTTAACCATTTCACCTATGGATATTGTCAAGGAGCGCGCAAACTCCTGGAGAGCCTCCGTATTTGCCAAAGGTGGCAACGCAGATGGTAGTGGCGTCGGAGGCTGAGGCGTTGGTGGCAGTGGCGCCGGCCGTATCGACACCGGTGGCAAAGGAGAGCGCGAGCGCGAGCGCGAGCGCGATCTCGCACGCACGGAGTCAGAAGGCGATGGCGCGCGCAAGGAGTTAGAAGTCAACGCCGGACGCAAGGAGTTAGAAGGCGACTCCGCTGATCCACTTTGGCACTGCTGGTTGCGCTCTGAGAACGCTTTCCTTAGACTTTTCACCTCTTCTTGTAATAGTGCGAGCTGCCTATTAAGACGGATATTGTTCGCGTGAACCCTCCGTAATTCATCATCTGGAGAGCGGGTAGTCAGGGTCTCAAAGATGTCATAGAGATCCTTTGCCGCATCGTTCAAGCGCTTTTGGTGTGTGCCCTTTAGCTTCCCAGATGAGCGCGAAACATCTGTGATAGAGCTCAGCTTAGCGGACACCTCCTTTCTAATCTCCGCCGTGCTGTCCCATTCAATACCGGGCAAAGGTGACCTAGACCGTAGTTCCTCAAAGGACCATTCCTCCAAACGACCGACATTCGTCATGATTTCAGTGCCATCCATAGCATCGGCGCCACCTGTCGCCTCGGCACCGCCCATCGCCTCTTCGGCATCCCGCTCAAAGTCCGACAATGGACGACGCAGATTGAGCTGCGATTCAGACACCGTACGTTCTGGGCGTGGGCCAGTTGCTGCTACACGACCACGGCCACGCCTACCTCTACCTTTCCCGAATTTACCGACTTTAGGACTATCGGCAACAGTCGTTCCACCCGGCCCGACGGAGTCCGGGGTTAAAAATTCCTCAAGAGGGCGTTTTCTTCTAGCACCTGCATTAAGGCTGGTTGCGCTTCCTGTGTTAGAAGGAGCACACTCCTCATCCGCTGAATAAACGTCCGAAACGGAGTTTTTAGACGACGCCGAAAACATTTCTGACGCAGAATGCGCCCGCTCGTTTAAAGCCCCTGAGCTAGGCTTCTCACGCTCTCTTTCGCCCGAGCTAGGCCCACCGCCAAATTTTAAAATTAGTTTTGTTTTGTTTGAAGATTCCATTTTAGTCCCACGATTATGGTAGCAAATAATCAGTCCACCCGGGCAGAGGCTCCGTACCCGGGTAAGCGTATGGTTCACGAAACAGGGGGTCCGCCAGTCCCCTGCTCCGTTGGCCACGTTGGGACTGGTCTCCCACCAGCCATCCATCCCCTAGCCCGTGGGAGGCGTAGGATTAGGGTTTTTTATTGAGGTTTTCTCCTCGCGGGGACACCCAACTAAGGGCAGCCCCACCATCCCCCAAAACATGACTGAAGGGACGGCTTCGCCGACGGTTGGCCATGAAGACCCATCCGCCGATTGCGACAACCGCAATCGGACGGACCCGCCGCCTACGCTCGCACCGCCGCTACTGGACTGTCCAGGACGCCGGCCGAGCCCGAACCGCGCTACCGCTGCCCAGAATATGTCTGGGACGCCAGCGCGGAGCCACCGAAACCGCAAATGCGGATAGAACCGCGAGGCTCCCCTCCCGTCAGACTATTAGCCGCCGCCGCGGGAAATGCGACGACGTTGCCCAGGGTGCACGACGGGGACGTTGTCTGACTTCGCACCCCAACCTAACCTAACCTAACCTAACCTAACCTAACCTATCCTAACCTAACCTAACCTAACCTAACCTAACCTTTTTTTTTTTTTTTTTTTTTTTTTTTTTTCTTTCGAGGGAAAAATGCTCCTTATGCACACCCCGCCGTTGAGGTACACGGCAGGGGAAGTGGGGCTCTCCCGCTGTTGACCAGCGGGCATACCACAACTAAAAAACCCCCGTTGTGACATCTCGTCCGGTTTACGGCAGTGTGGGTTCCCTTTGGGATTCGACCACACTACCCCGGTTGGCCTTGGCAAAACCTGGCCCAAGCTTGAAGCGTACGGGTGGCACCTCAGTCACAAATGGACGCCTCCCCAGATGGACGGACCGTAGAACGGACCTCGCGACAGTCCGCCATCCGCGCGTTATCGGGTGTCATTTCATCCCGGAGCTCATCTCGACTGAGAGAGCGGGGAGCAACGACAGTCGACAGGAGAAGTGGAGATGCCGATCACTCAGTCATCCCACTGTTGCTACGCTCGCCCTCTATAGGGTGTGCTCCGACTTGGGCAAGCCCACTGCGCTCGGGCAGTATCCCCTTACTCGCTGGTGGTTGCATTTGCGGGACCCCATGACGTGGTCGGCCGGCTGCTTACTCGCAGCGCAGACCGAGCACCGGGGTTTGACGACACTACAAGCCGCGGCCATGTGGCCCGGTTTACCGCAACGGAAGCAAAGTTTGCTCCTGTCCTCTTTCGATGGGCACCTGGGCTTTGTGTGGCCCAGCCCCAGACACTTAAAGCACCTTAAAGGAAGAGGGGACAGAACCCTCACCCGAACGATGTTCCACCCGACTTTAAACTTCTCGGTCATCGCAACCGCCTTGGCAGCCGCCACAGGGCATCTAATGCGGATGCACCAGGACCCGTCTCTCTCGGCCATAATGGACGTCGTCTTGACTTTCTGTCGCGCGCAACTAGACACGGCCGCTACGGCGTCCAGAACATCGTCTCTCGATATAGAGTCATCGAAACCCGTGATGTGCAGGTCGGCCGTCTTTTCTGGTCTACTGACTTCAACCAAATCGCCGACTGTTTGGCGGAGTTTGTCGGCCAGAGCATTGGCCATAGTACCGCTAGGGTCCGGCAGCTCCAGGATTTTAGCTCCTGCCTGGCTCTCCTTAATAACGAACCCCTGTGCTCCATAGTCAGCAGGGGAGATGACAGCTTTGGCTCGTTTGATGACCTCGGCAAATGTTACCCCGTTTCCGCGCGCCTCCGGGAGGAGAGACAGTACCACTGCTGCAGATTTCGGGATGATCAGCTTTGGCTTTGTTTTAGCCTTGACAGGCGCTTTCACCGCAGCCTGTGGTCTCTTCTGGGTGCTAGGAGGAGCTGCAGTGGTTAGGCTCGCCTTCTTACCATTCTTCTTCTTTCGCCCAGTCTTCTGCTGCCAGTCATCGTTCTGGCGGGCGGCAGGGGGAATCTCGGGAGTAACACCATCTTCGTGCTCCGTGAAGGTAGCAGAGGCAGCTCTAGGGGTAGCTCTAGGCGCGACTTTGGGCGTTTGCAACGCGTCAGGCGAGGGGAGACGGCACTCCACTGCCATCAATCTCGGCTCAATGTGCTCCATCATGATCCTAGTGACAGAGTGAATCACCCTTTCAATAACGTCCTCGTCCAGGGACGTGGCCTTCTGTACTGGCCGCTGCTCCTCTTTGAGAGCGGCTACTTCCTTTCGCAGCTCCTCGAGATCTTTCCGGAGATTTGCGTTTTCAGCTTTAAGGCGGTCCAACTCCGCCGCTTCGGGGCTTACGTTCTGTGGCTGCGGCTGTAGAGACGGTCTACTGCGCGTTGGCTGTCGCGTAGTTTCGTCAAACTTTTCGAGGTTTACTCTCATTTTATCAGCTCTTGCCGCTGCTGCTGTCGCCTCGTACTCCGACAACTCAGACTGCATGGCAAGGTCAAGTGACGAGCTGGAACTCGCAACCAGTTTGGGTCGCTTGAAATAAGACTCACCGTCTTTAACTTTCGGCTTAGGGGTTGAAGGAGGGGGCGTTTTACCCAAAGACTTCTTTTTTTTCGAACCTGCCCGCATGTAGTCTTCATAAGAAATAGGATGCCACTCTGTTGGATGCCAGTCTCCAGATTTGGAGGAAAGGTATTCCCCTGCTTCCGAATCACTACTAGAGCAATCGTAGGCTAACTTGTTAAAGTCGCTCGTCGTCTTTTGTGCACGGTTTTTGGATGGACCCAGTGCTTTGTCCGTACTACCGGAAGCAACAGTCGAAACCGTTGCATTCTTCGCCTTCTTAACTGCTTTTATTATAGGTTTTCTAAAGTCTGCCATACTTAATCCCACGAGTATGGGGGAAATATCCGGTCCACCCAGGCAGAGACCCCTGTACCTGGGTAACCCTAATACCACTGGGAGGGCGGGCGGTATCCCAGGGTTGGCGCTAGCTGGCTGGAACCTCTTCCAGCCACCTTAAGGCGGTCCGACGCCTGCGTTCCCAACGCCGTGACCTTTGAGGATTTTTATAGTGGTTTACTCCACGCGGCCCCCGTAGCGGCCCCCGTTCCTGCACCACGTACAGGGTTACGGTTTGTTCTTACATTTTTTAAAGGGGTTTTACATCCCCGCAGCCCCCGTGACAGAACACGGCAGCCCCCGTTCCTGTTCTAAGTACAGGGTTACGGTATAATCCTGGTTTTGGTTCGCGCCGGCCAAAGCCCGGTAACCCCCTTCCACCGGGGGCCGTTCCCCTATCCACCACCTGGGGGACGCGCTCGGTCTCGGATCCAGAAACCGCATCACTCGCATGAGGCCGAGAACCTAACCTAACCTAACCTAACCTAACCTAACCTAACCTAACCTAACCAGTCACGCCTGTTTCCCATGGGGGTAGGCAGAGTCTATGGATCGCCATCTGCTAAAATACGATCCTTGCACATTTCTTATTTCACCTAACATTACATACAGGATTTTTTATTTTTTTTATTTTTTTTTGTTTTTCTCTACACATTTCGGCACCTTTGAACAGGCGTGATATGGGATGATTCAGTTATTTGCAGCTTAACACAAGCTAAAAATACTAATTTTAATATTTAACCGTGATACCTACCTAACCAAGATAAGAGGACTCTTTGCTCGATTAGAAAACGACGGGACAAGGGTTGTAACAATGTCTTTCGATTGGCGTTTTCAAAACGCAAATCAGTCGGATACTTTTTGAGTTAAAAGATTTTTTCTAGGAAAAACGCGCAAGCGTTTTTTCTTGGGAAAAGAAAAACGCCCAAGCGTTTTTTTTTTTTGTTTTTTTTTGCTCGATTAGGGTGGAATTTGGCATTCGGGGATTATTAATTTTTGTCTTTCGATTGGCGTTTTCAAAACGCAAATCGGTCGGATACTTTTTGACTTACAAGAATTTTTCTTGGGAAAAGAAAAACGCCCAAGCGTTTTTTTGGAAAAAAATAAAACGCCGGCCGCCCGGTAAACGGATTTTCGGTTCCGAAAAGTCGTTTCCCGGCTGGTCGACGGCACCCATTAGGTTCCCGACTCGCGCTACTGACCCATAAGTAAACTTTTTTCGACTCAAAATATTTAAAAAATTCATAATAAATTCATTATTTAACCTATTGCAATTACGGTTTTAAATTTATAGCTTTAAAATTCTCACTTTTTCACGAAAAACCCTTAATTTTCACCCAAAAACCCTTAGTAACTTTTTTTTCCTTTCCTCATTAAAAAATTGGATTTTTGGCTAACGTTTTAATCTTCTCTAATATCTTTTCCAACTTGCATCACTTTTACATAATTTTTTTAACGTTATCTTCTTGGTGAACCTTATCCTATACTTTTTGTTTTACAAAGATTGCCCTTACAACACTGAAGTTATTTACGATTCCCCTTCTTTTAAACTATAACCTAACTTTATCAGAACTTAACCTTTAAAACTTTTTTCTCGTCTTCCTTCGGCTTACATTTTTTTTTTTTTTTGGTTTTCTTATATGCTATAAGCACCTAGCGCTCTAAGCTATGGCTCAGCAGGCAGGTTCAAGGGTAACCCGGTCTATGTCTCATACCAGCTCGTCCTCTTCATGCGAACCGTTTATTCCTACGCCACAGGCAAAATTCATGACTAGTAGTCCCAACATTCCTCGCGTGAGTGACGTCGCAGACGCCTCACAAACTATGACCTCAGCCGCTCCCTCTTCTCAGACGTCGGACATCAATTTGGTCTTTGACCGGTCTCAGAGCTTTGAGCACACGGTTTTGCCTACACGCACTCCGCTGTCTACTTCCCTTCTTGAAAATCGCAGCACCATCATTAGTGAGTTGGTTAGAATCAACCAAGCTTGCCTTGATGCCATTACTAACCCTAGTAAAAGGCTCACAAAATCGCAGAAGGACCACATGCGAAGTAACTTAACCGTCGCTAAAGGCTACCTCCACTTACTTGCTACTAACCACAATCATACAGGGCAACCATATTCCGCCCAGATCACTCAATGGCAGTCACCCAATGCCTCAGCAATTTTCGCGAACGCCGAAGAACATCCCCAGGCCCCCATCACTACGGCAGCGGCTGTGGCGACACCTGCCTGCCTCACGCGACAGGACGTGGTGGCGGCTGTCAAACAGGCGTTCCAAACTGGCCTTCGGAAGGACCTTCGTGCCGACCTTAAGGAGATCCTTACCCACGAACCTAAGGGCTCTCAGCGTCCCGGTACAAATCCTGCCGCTCCCGCTCCCGTCTTCCCCAGCGTCCCAAGTTTTTCAAGATCCTACGCCCAGGCGGCCGCTGAAGCTGTTGGCCCTTCTGCGCCGGCTGCTAATGGTCCCTCCCTGCTCTCCCGGCGAGTAACACCACCCGCTCGGCCTGCCATCATCATCTCGTGCGGCACCGAGCACCCCAGCCGAGAGGAGGCCATCAAAATCTTGGACAGGCACCTTAAAAATGCCACTCCCAGGATCCAGGCTTCCAACATCAGCAGGCTCTCCAAAGGGAAATTCCGGGTAGAATTGGACCGCAGGGAGGACGTGGACGTGGCAGTGGAACGCATTAACCAGGACGCTAACGCGAAAGCCGAGCCCGAGAGAAGGATCCTACCGAGGATCATCCTCAAAGGCGTCAGTAAGGACCTGCCTCGCGAGTCTCTCACTAACACCCTTATAGAGGACAACGACGAACTCCGGGAAGCAAGACGGGACGGCGACCTCAAACTCCTTTTTGTTAGGAACAATAGGAACCCGAACTTATACAACGCTGTTCTGTCCGTTTCTCCGGACACTTGGCAAACGATAAAGCTCCTTCCACGCCTGCGCACGGGTTATCAGAAAGTGCACGTGGAGGAGTTTTCCCCCTTTGTACAGTGCCGCAAATGCGCGCAGTTTGGCCACACGCACTCCAATTGTCCTGCCCCTCAAATTTGCGCCCACTGTGGCAAAACCGGACACGATGAACCCGTCTGCGAATTTAAGGCGCTAAAGCCGACCTGCACCAATTGCACCAGCTATAACGCTAGATTCAAAATGAGCCGCAAAACCGATCACTCGATATTTTCCACCGTATGCCCCAGAGTCCTCAGCATGAAAAATAGAATTTTAAACAAAATAGATTATGGCACAACATCACAACAATAGACCCCCCCTCCGAATTAAATTCACCCAGGCTAACTTGGATAGATCCCTGCATGGCTCCAGGGAGTATCACAAGGTTTTCGACAGTAATTTGGAGCAGTTCGGCTTAGTGACCGAACCGTACACTGGCTCCGACAATTTTGTTAAAAATATATCAGGAGTGCACATTATGCAGCGCATTATTCCAGATAGGACTGTGAAAGCGGCCATATACCTGAAAAGAGCAGCGGCAGGCAAGTTGCGTGCGCTATTCTTGCCACAATTCTCAACGCCTAACTTGGCTGCCGCTACGGTAGTTATTAACCACCGGCAGTGGGCCATCTTTTCCGTATACATAGAACCCAAAGAGGACAAGTACAACACCTTAGATAGGCTATCCGCTGCGATCAATCACTTCAACGACGAGGGCGTGGCTTGTCTAATCGGGGGTGATTTCAACGGCTGGCACCCTACCTGGGACCCCACGGGCCGAATTAACTCCAGGGGCGTGGCGGTAGCGGAGTTCATGCATGAGCACGACCTCCTCTGCTGCAACACAGGACACATCCCCACCTTCGAGACCACAACCCACGGAGCAACTCGCTCTTCGTTCATCGACCTGACTTTCGTGTCAGGAGACCAAGCGGGACTGGTCGCCGGTTGGAGAGTGGACCCTGATGCTCTGGGGTCGGTTGAGCACAAGCTCATTGAATTCAACATTTGTAGCGGCAATACTGAGGAGGTGAGTCCCCCTCAGTCATCTACTTTTCGCTACGCAATCAATAAAGAGACCAACTGGATAGGACTTAGGGAGGCGCTCTCTCGGCGCTTTAGGGACGCGGACATTGTTAACAGTCAGTTCGACACTTTCAACACTACTGACCTAGACCAATTCGTCCTTAAGTTTACTTCACTCATCAACGAGGCTGCAGAGGAGGTCATCCCGGTCCGTACCAACAGAGGAGTGGTCAAATCCAAGCCCGCATGGTGGACTGACAACCTCACTAGCCTGAAGCAGCAGGTTAACTTTGCCCGCCGACAATTTATTAGTGCCAAAAGGACCGGGCTCCCGACGGATGAGTGCACGCGTCTCGGGGAGGCCCATGAGGACATCAAGAGGACATACGTTGACGCAATCCGAAAAGAGTCGTCCCAGAACTTCAGAGAGTTTTGCGAGCTTCAGACGGGGGAGAATGTTTGGACCATGACCAACCGCCTCCTTCGGTCTGGGGCTCCCAACCACCCGCCATCTGCCATTCAATTGGATGACGGAGGTTTCACATCTGACAGCGGGGCAACGGCAGACGCGCTTTTGGCTCATTTTTTCCCCTCGGACCCTATCTCAGATGACACCCCGGCACAGGCCAACTTACGGCGGTCCTGTCGCAATTCACCCGACTCACCCTGCGATGCCCCCTTTTCGGAGGAGGAGATTTTAGAGGCCATCCAATCCATGTGCCCTAAGAAGGCCCCGGGGCTGGACGGCCTAACTTCAGACTTATGCTCAGAAGTGGTGCGAAACTTTCCTTCATTAATTACCGGTCTCATGAACTGCTGCCTCAGACTGGGGCACTTTCCTAGGAGCTGGAAGACGGCTGTGGTAAAAATAATCCCTAAGCCCGGCCTTGAGGACAGCAGTTCCATCAAAAACCACCGCCCAATAGGCCTCATCCCCGTCTTCGGGAAACTGTTGGAAAAACTATTTACCAGCCGTATTGTGCACCACCAGGCCACCACTGGGTCCCTTAACCCGCTACAGTTCGGCTTTCGGCGGCACACCTCCACGTCACACGCCTTACACGAAGCAGTGGAGCGCATACGAGCTGCGTCTTCGAAAAAGCTGCTGTGTGTCGCCATTTCGCTGGACATACAATCTGCGTTCAACCGGGCCTGGTGGCCGGCAATTCTCAATCGCTTGCGTTATATCCACTGCCCGGCCAATGTATTCAAACTGGTGGCACAGTACCTCAGCAACCGCGATGTGGTGCTCAACTACGCAGGGGCTAGCTCCCATCGGGTGATGGAAAGAGGGTGCGTCCAGGGGTCGGCGTGCGGACCGGCCCTCTGGAATCTGCTCCTCGACGAGCTGCTGGAGCGGACTTTGCCCGACGGTTGCCATCTGCAGGCGTACGCGGATGACGTACTACTTATTGTCTCCGCCAAAGACCCTGCATCCCTTCAGCAAGCCGCCAATCAGGCTCTCGATGTCATCTCCACTTGGGGACGGGAGTTGGGTCTTGTCTTCGGCCCCTCCAAAACTAAAGCCCTAGCCTTCTCGAAGAAGGCTGCTACTGCCACCTTGCACATGGCGGGTTCCTCTATACCCTACTCCGAGGAGTTTAAGCTTCTCGGAGTCACAATCGACCACCGGCTAAAATTCAGCCAGCATGTTCGGCACACCATTGCCAAAGTAATCCGCCTCTTCAATAGGCTCTGCCTTTTCGTTCGCCCATCCTGGGGCGCGCATCCAGAGAACATAGATTGCATATACCGGCACGTTATCGTTCCCACTGTCACTTATGCAGCCGGCATATGGGGTCACGTCACCTCAAAAGTGTATATTAAAAATATGCTGGCTTCCGCGCAAAGGGGGTTCGCCATCCGAGCGATCCGGGGGTACAGAACCGTCTCGACCACTGCCGCTTTGGCATTAGCTCGGTTCCTCCCCCTGGACCTCGAGATCGCCCGGGTTGGGGAGGTGGAGCTGATAAGGCTAACACACGCTTGTAAATACCTCGCATGCGACATACCCTTCGAGTCGCCCACACCCCTGTCGCAGCTTCTCCACCCTTCGGCTAGAATAACTATTACTTCGGTCCACGCTCCTACACAAGAGCATATCGACTCCGCCTGCGAACCAAATAGCGTGCAGATCTTCACGGACGGTAGCAAGCAGGAATGTGGTGCCGTGGGCGCTGCGTTTGTCTGCATAGACCCGGACAGCCCCGAAGACCGCCGCACTACCGTTCGTAAATTCAAGTTGCACAGCTCGTGCACTGTGTTCCAGGCGGAGCTGTACGCAATACTCAGAGCCACCATGCACGCCCAAGTAAAAGGCTACCCACATTGTCTGATCTTGTCGGACTCTAGATCCGCCCTCGATGCCCTTGGCCAACGCAGCAGTACCGATCCCCTCGTGTCCCAGATTCACCAAGTTGTACATCGGCACCTTCCGTTCGGAAAATTTAAATTTTGCTGGGTGAAGGGGCACGCGGGGATTGCGGGCAACTGCCTTGCCGACTCCGCCGCCGTCGCTGCTACTTCTTTGCGCAGCAGACTTTCCTATCTACACTTTCCCATTTCTTACCCTAAAGCCCTTTCCAAATCCCAATCCCTTGAGGCGTGAGCTGAAAGGTACTCAGAATCACCCCAAGGTTCCCACACCCGCAATCTCCTTCCCACTATAGATGCGATCCACGCCCTTTTCTCCTCCACATCCCCCTCGTTCTTCTTCACTCAATATCTTACCGGCCACGGCGCAAACAAATTTTATCTGCATAGGTTTAAAATCGTTGACGACGATACCTGCCCTTGCGACGGAACCTCCCCTCAGACTCCAGAACATTTGGTCGAGGCATGCCCCAAATTCTCCGCGGCAAGGCACAATTACACCTCCCAATGTAGCAGTCTAGGGATATCCCCCTTCATATTGACCGAAATCATGCAAAAGCCCAAAATTTTAAAACTCTTCATCAAACTCATTGAACACATCTACTCGAGACTAAAAACATTCAACAATAGTAACATGCCATTGTAAATATTGCTTCTTACATTCGTTTTTCTTTAAATAATCATTTTCCCCTAAAGCCATAACATTACACCAATCGAACAAGTAAACTTAATCGCCACTCAGGCAACCCACTAACTATTTATATCTATCACTTCCTTCCTTTCCTGTCTTTCCTATTTTCTGTCTTTCTTTCTTTAATATCTCCGTCCTCTACCCTCCTTCCACAATCCACCCTGAGGTTCGGCCGGAATGTATGGAAACGGAATTCCGGTTCCGTGGGGTGAAAAACCCAAAAACCTGGGACACCTTCCAGTCCCAATAGGTACACTCAATTCGGACAACGAAACAAATTTTATAAGACTCTTTATTAAATTTTCCACATTCGGGCAACAAAGTAAATATAAAAAAAAAAAAAAAAAAACCTAACCTAACCTAACACCTAACCTAACCTAACTTATAAAGACCTACCTTTTGCAAACCTAACTTTTGAAGACCCAACTTTTGCAAACCTTACTTATGAAGACCCAACTTTTGCATAACCTAACCTAACATAACCTAACCTAACCTCATTAACCTTACATTTCAGCCCTAAATTTTGCCTTCCTAACTTTTGAGGACCCAAGTTTTGCAGACCTAACTTTTGAAGACCCAACTTTAGCAAACCTAACTTTATAAGACCCAACTTTTGCAAACCTAACTTTTGAAGACCCACCTTTTGCAAACTTAAAGAATTACCACTTTCATCGCGCAGTAGTTGCATTATAACCTTACAACAACTCGTTCTGTTATATTGTTGGCATACAGGTGTTTTTAAATGACTAAAACATTTTATTTCAGTCAAGTAACAACACTTGTGAGACTTATTTATATTTCTGTCAGCTTTTATTATTAAATACTGCGTTCTCGTTCCTCAGAAACTTTGCGACTTTTATGTAGCGTATCAGATTCATTAGCCTTCCCGCACATACCCTAAAAAAATCCAGTTTCAATAGACGACTCAATAACAAGGTAAAAGCAAAAATTGCCCGCCTGCCATCCCTTTAATCTCTAGGCAAGTGAAGCCGGGTCCATATGAAATTAAATTAAATCACCTAACCTAACTGAACCAAAAAAAAAGAAACACAAAACCTAACTAAACCCAACATAACCAAACCCAACCTAACCGTCATCGTGCAGTCTAGTTCAGTCAGGTTTCTCACATTCGAACTGCAAAAGTTGGTTCTTCTAGAGTTAGGTTTGCAAAAGTTGGCTCTTTATAAGTTAGGTTTGCAAAAGTTGGGTCTTCAAAAGTTAATGGGTGTTTCAAGTTTGTTGACCTGTTTTGTCAATTCAGCAAAACTCAGGGACTCATTGAGGTAACCCGCGAAACTTTAAAGTATTGTTGGGCCATGCCGCTGTCCAACTTTTTAACATAAATGCCATTGATAACCGGTTCATGTTCGTGTAGCAGTGTTCACCTACCTGTGTCCCTTATGTATTAACCACTAGTTTATTTTAGCTCAATTTAGAGACATTTATATATATAAGTAGTGGGAATGTGTTGGGTAGTGTCCTAAACAAGCGCTTGCCAATTTTATATGCTTGAGCCGGAGCGAAGGCCAGCAATAGTGTGTGAATATAACCATTGTGGGTACCGTCCCACTTGTAAGGATGATGTTACCCGTATAACGTTTTAAGTAAAACGACAATTATGCGTCGTATCCTGGTTAAGTCATTATAATTTATTTTATTATTATTAATACCATTATACTGGTTTTGTATTAATTTGTATCAGTATTAAATGTTTACCAATGCATCAAATATGTGTTTTCATTGAATTCACTTTGTTTCGATCTGGGGTTTTTTTAAATACATTTTTGGATATTTTAGCACATCTGTTTACAAGTTTAATACTTTTAGTAACTTACATTTGTGATTAATATCAACGGCGCCCAAGGTTATTTATAGCCCCAGATGTCTGAGCTACGCCAACCTACGACCCTAAGTGCAATTTGAGCTAGCCGAGTCGAAAACAACTTTCTAGGGTTGATTCCAGTGGGATCCCCACGGGTCCCCCAAATTCTCTGACGGGTACCCCAATTTCTCTATACCACCAAAAATTCTTATTACACGCAGACCGGGACGGTATGGCAAAGAATTTAAACTTTGCCACTCCATCATTTTAAAGCATTGCAATTCATGTCGTATTTCTATACCGATACGTTTGAATGTCCAATTAGTAAAAATTTAAATCGCTTACCATGATGTTCTGGTCTGCGTAGGCCTTTACAATCTATTAGCACTACCTAAAGGGTACAAGTAACTGTCTTAATAATAAAAAAGTAATTTATAAAAATTAAACCGACTTCGAAAATACCTTTCAACTGAAAAGGGAAATGTAATATTTTTAAAGTAGGTACTTACCTTTTTGAGGTCGGCGCCTGCCAGGAGCATGAGTGATAAAAATAGTTTTTGAGAAAAAAAATGTTGGTGTGCAAATCAGTAGGTATTTTTGTCTATTAAGGCCTTTCGCAGACGAAGTCGCGAGCGGAGCGCTAGTAATAAAATATGGAAGGTTAGCATTGGGGATCATAAACGCATGATGTGTGTTCGCGCCGCGCTGCGAGCGGTGCGTTGTCATTGTCAAGGTCACGGGCGACACGCAATGCGCTCGGGCCGCGTGCAGGCAGTTGGCCGTAAGCAGCCGTGAGACAAGTTCGTGTGCGACGTGCCGCGCAAGTTACCTACCCATATTGGGACCGAGATTCGTTTTGCACCTACTAGGGCTCCGGTCGGGGTACGGACTTGAGACCCGTGTGTGTTCGCTTTGAAAAGCGCCGGGAAAGTTTTAGCGGCCTATTAGGGCATTGTGTAGTATAAGAGTGTTAGCTGTAAGAGTATCCCATCGGGGGTTGTGTGGAGATCGTTTTGCCAGGGCGCGCGCGCGCCGGCGAGACAACGTCAGCCCCCCTGGATTACGGACACTATTTTCTAGTAAGGTAGGATTAGTTTAATTTACTTAATTTTGCATGGGAAACCTTCGTTTCAATAAACTGTGGAACACAGTAGATGTGGTCATCACAATTGTGCGTGATCATATTTTTGGTAGCAGAGCTTAGTTGATATAATTAATTTTCATATTAAAATTAACTACATAAAATTTCATAGTAAAAATAAAAAGCGTACCTAAAAAGAGTACCTAAAAATTATTTTTTTTTGTTGAAATCTCGAGGGTATTTGAAGATCCCGAGACGATTTGAAGTACTAAGAAATTGTTCTAGTAAATTCTCGAAGCGAATGTTTCTCACTTGGTGGATCCGATAATAGATAGACACTTATATAATTGTTGTCACATACTAGTGTTTTGATACGAGTTTACTCGCCTAGATGTGTATATTTTTTTTTGTGTGTCCGGATTTATTTGACGAATAGTTCGTTCGAAAGTGTGTTTATTAGTATCACATACTAGTGATTTGATACGAGTTTACTCGCCTAGATGTGTATATTTTTTTTTGTTTGTCGGGATTTATTTGACGAATAGTTTCGTTCGAAAGTGTTGTTTATTAGTACCACATACTAGTGTTTGTTCCGAGTCCGCTTGCCTAGTTAAAAAAGTGGAACTAGTGTTAATTATTAGTAGTATTAAATTACGAGTATTATTATTAAAAATAGTTTTGTTTTCGTTTGTTGATAACGGTTTAGTAGTTGATTTGCGAGGTTGACGTGGCCGTGCCGTGTATGCCATACCGTTAATCCTATACGTTTTGTTTATACCATTATATTGTTAGCCCTTGAAATTGGTAAGTTGCTAATAATTTATGAAACTAGTAGGGTCCGTGTATGTCGTCCGAATTTTAACCCTTGAACCCCGTTGGGGCCAATTCTGACCACGCATATAGCTGTCAACGTTCACTCAACCCCGGGGCGGCCAATATTGACCAGGCGCCGGCCGGCACAGATTACTTGTGTTTTATATTATCGTGACGCGACCTATTTCTATTGTTTTTTTTGTTGATGTTTACCACTTTTATATTTCTTTGTTTGCTTTGTTTATAAAACGGATTATAAATGGCTCCTACGAATCCGCTCGCCGTATCCAGGGCCGGCATCCAAGGAGTTTTGCGTTGGCTTGCTTGTGCGGTCACATTAATAGACCGAGCCGACCGGGTAGGCGCGTTGCTAGCTCGGTATGGCGGGCTGGCAGCTCGGCTGCAAGACCTGGAGCGCCACGCCATGGAGTGTCGCGCGCATTATTTGGAGAACCCCCCAGCTGATGATGCCGTGTCGGAACAGCTGGAGCAGGATGTAGCCCAGGCCTATGAGCTGGCTGACCAGTTCACGGAGGCGGCTGAGAGGGCCCTGGCTGTTCGGAAGGGGGAGCCGGTTTTGAGCGGGGAGGTCAAACCTACCCCGACGGCGTTGCTAGGCCGATTGCCTACATTGGAGATTCCCACTTTTAATGGGGATCTGTCAGCCTGGATGGGCTTCATTAACCTGTTTGACAGCCTAGTGGATTCACGACGGGACTTATCCCCTAGTGAGAAGTTGGCCTATTTGCGCTCCTCCCTGCGAGGAGAGGCCAGCGCGGTGATCCAGCACCTGCTCATCAGTGACGACAACTACCAGGTGGCTCGCCAGCTTCTGGTTAGCAGGTACCAGAATGTCCGGTTACTGGCGGACACCCACGTGGCCACGATTTTGGCCCTCCCGCGAATCACGCGGGTACACCTGTTACGGAGGGAGTTGCTGAACCCGCTACTGTCAGCGGTCAACTCCCTAAGGCGATTGGACCTGCCGGTGGATCAGTGGTCCTTTGTACTGCTGCACATAGTCCTCGCCAAATTGCCCGCTGAAATGAAGGGGCGTTTCGAGCAGAGGTACGGAGGCGACAGCGCCTCGTATCTCCCGCCCTTCGCGGACCTCCTTCGTTTTTTGGAGGACGAATGTAGGGTGACGGACCACCTGGAGCCCGCCCCGGTTCCAGGTGTTGGTCGTATGGTGGCGGCGAGGGAACAGCCCCGTCGCCCGACCAATCGATATGCTGCCTTCCAGCAGTCCCCTCCCCCCGCACCGAGTGAGCGGTGCAGGTATTGCAGGGGAGATAGGCACGTGGTGCACGAATGTGCCAAATTTAGAGGCCTCCGCCCAGAGGGACGGAGGGCCGTTGCGAAACAGCGCCAATGGTGCTATAGGTGTTTGGGGGGACACATGCAGTCGGCGTGTCCCCAGACCGAGGATTGTCGTCTTTGCGGAGGGAGGCATCACCCCCTCCTTTGTTTGGACCGCAAGGACGCCGGGAGCGACCGGGGTTCGAATTCCTCGCGCACGGGCGGGGGCCCGGCAGCCCGGAACCGGTCCCCTAGAGATTCGGCGGGGCTTAGCCCCCCCGTTCAGTCCCCCCCGGAGAGGGGGAACTATAGGAGAGACGCCCCCGCCACGGGCGGGGGTAGGGGGGTACCACAAGAGTACGCCACGGTGGCGTTGGGCACGGGCCCTATTTGCTACTCCCCCCCCCTAATGGAGAGGCCTCGATTGGGGTACTATGTACCGAGGCACGCCCCACACGGGTATTACCCTGCACCTAGGAGTGCTGTTGGTCGGGGCCAGTATGTACCCGATTGGGACCCGCTCGCCCGGTACGAGCGTCCCACATTTGGCGCGCCGACTCAGGCGCGAGGGGGACAAGTACCCCCCCAAAATTTTTAATGGCGCCCCTGTCGGACCCAACCACCCCTCCGGAGCTTGTGCTGTTGCCAACAGCCTCCGTGAATGTTTGGGGACCTAAGGGCAATGTTGTCACGGTGCGCGCCCTTTTGGACTCAGGTGCCCAGGGGTGCATAATGTCCAGGTGGCTTGTCCGACAGCTGGGTCTTTTGCTTGTGCCGCATCACGAAGCGGTACGGGGGGTGGGAGACTCGCGGATCCCTGATCCGATTGGTCGAGTTGAGTTCTCCTTCTCCCCCCACTTCGCGCCAAGGCCGAAGATCGGTGCTTCGGCGATAGTCTTTGATAAGGTGGTTGGACCACTCCCGCAAGTGCGAGTGCCGCCATCCACGATTGAGCTGACGTCTGGACTGGCTTTGGCTGATCCTTCCTTCCACCGACCGGGCCCAATACACTTGTTGATTGGTGCGGATGTCCTCGGTCGTGTATTGTATGGAAGCAAGCGAGTTTTGCAGACAGCCGATCTTGTCGCCTTGTCCTCGTCGCTGGGTCATGTGGTGATGGGAAAGGTACCACAGACACCAGAGACCCCGTCGGTAGACCGCCAGACCATTGTCGGTTCTACTTTGTCCGACGTTCTCCAAAAGTTTTGGGAGGTGGAGGAACCCCCCACTGCCAAGCGGTTGGATCCGTTAGCCGAGGAGTGCGAATTGTTCTACCAGAACAACACTGGGCGCCTCCTCTCGGGTCGCTTGATTACCCGCTTGCCCTTCTTGGCGGTTCGCCCTCCTTTAGGGAGCTCCCGGCCGATGGCCGAGAAGAGATTGTTGTCCATGGAGCGTAGGATGGCCAGGGATCCCGCATTCAAGGAGAAGTATATAGACTTCATGCGGGAGTATTTGGACCTTGGGCACATGTCCATCTCGCAGTTGGACTGGCGTAATGTGGAACATTACTTCCTGCCACACCACGCTGTTTTGAAGACTTCCAATGGGAAGATCCGCGTGGTCTTTGATGGTTCAGCGCCCACGTCAACCGGAGTGTCGTTGAATCAGTGTCTGCATGCGGGGCCGAAGTTGCATCACGATGTCTGTGATGTTTTGACCAACTTCCGCCGGCACGCTGTCGTCTTTGTGGCCGATATCCGCATGATGTTCAGACAGACCGTGATTCACCCGGAGGATAGACGATACCAGCTCATCCTTTGGCGTGAGGATCCCCAGGATCCGATGTTGGCTTACGAGCTGAACACCAACACTTATGGTTTGCGGTCGAGCCCCTTTGTGGCGATCCGTTCGCTTTTGGAGCTCGCAGAGCGCGAACGGCTACGCTATCCCCGGGCATCTGCTCTTATTGAGGGGGGGGCCTTATTTGTCGACGATATCTGCACGGGGGCCTCGAGCTTAGATGAGGCTCTCGTCTTACGTGATGAGCTGATTGCGCTCTTGAGGGCTGGTGGCTATGAGTTGCGGAAGTGGCTGTCTAACTCACCGGACCTATTGGCAGATTTGCCTAAGGACCACCAGCAAGAGCCGCTCCTCTTTGAAAATCCGGAGACTCCAGACATGCTGTCTGTTTTGGGAGTCCAGTATCGACCAGTCCCGGATTTGTTCACATATAGATTGGAACTGCCAGACCCAAAGGTCTGGACTAAACGCACGGTGCTGTCTACTGTAGCCCGTACCTTTGATCCGAACGGTTGGCTCAGCCCTGTAGTGTTTTCGATGAAGTGCTTCCTACAGGAGCTCTGGGCTGCGGAATTGTCTTGGGATGAGCCCCTCTCTGGTAGCCTCCTACGAGAGTGGGTGAGGTTCGTGTCATCCCTACCCGACGTCAATCGGGTTTGTATACCGAGGCAAATGCTGCCTTCGGGAAAGTTTAAAGCCTCCCTGCACGGCTTTTGTGACGCGTCCGAAATCGGATACGCGGCAGCCGTTTACATCCGAACGGTGGATGCAGCAGGCGTTGTCGCCGTACACTTAGTTACGGCCAAGAGTAAGGTCGCCCCCCTTCGGACTAGGCTAACCATTCCGAAGTTGGAGTTGTCCGGCGCCACTCTCTTAGTACGGCTACTCAATCATGTTGCCGACACCTTGGGAAACGGTGTCGACTTGGAGTCGATATTTGCGTGGTCTGACAGCCAGGTCGTCCTTTGTTGGCTGAAGAGTTCAGTCCACACCCTTGAGGTTTTTGTGGCCAACCGGGTCTCACAAATTCAGACTTCAAAGGCCCCGTTGATTTGGCGCCACGTACCGGGCGAATTGAACCCCGCAGATTGTGCCTCCCGCGGCTGCGAGGCGCCTGAGTTAGTGGACCACCACCTATGGTGGAGTCCATCATGGTTGTTACGGCCTGAGCGCTCATGGCCTGCCACCCCGGCTGTGGCCAGAGTCCCAGACCTAGGCATGCGTGTTCACGCCGTGGAGACGGTGGCGGCTCCGCAGATGGAGTTTTTGTTAGACCGCTACAGTTCTCTTGATAAGTTGCTCGGCGTGACTGCTTGGATAAGGCGCTTTGTGCGAAATTGTCGCCAGCCTCAGGAGAAATCGTTGTCTCCGGTCCTCGCCCCACAAGAGCGGCAAGACGCTCTGTTGCATTGGTTGCGAGTGACGCAACAGCGAGAGTTTGAACCGGAGCTGAAAGCCCTGCGCTCAAGTAAGTTCAAGTTGAAGGGACCCTTGGTGCGGTTGAATCCCTTCTTGGACAGTACCGGATTGCTGCGTGTCGGAGGTAGGCTCAGACATGCCAACCTGCCGTACGGATCACGCCACCCTTTGTTGCTCCCCAAGGATGGACCGTTAGTTAGACTGTTGATTACAGACCGACATGTAAAGAATGCTCATGCCGGTTGTAATGCTTTGACCGCGCTCCTCCAACGAGAGTTCTGGATTTTGTCAGCGCGGAGAATAATCCGATCCGTTATTTTTCGTTGTCTCCCGTGTTATCGTTTGCGCGCCGATACGATGCAGCCCCAGATGGGTGATTTGCCTGCCGATCGAGTGAACGAATCGATGCCCTTCTCAGGAGTTGGAACGGATTTTGCGGGGCCATTTACCGTTAAGACATCGCGGCTTCGTAATGCTAGAACGGAGAAGGCTTACTTGTGTGTATTTGTTTGTTTGGCCACTAAAGCGGTCCACCTGGAGGTGGTTAGTGCCCTCACCACAGAAGCCTTTGTAGCCACGTTGAATCGTTTTGTGTCTCGCCGCGGAATGCCGTCGTTAATCAGGTCCGATTGTGGAACCAATTTCAAGGGCACCGATAGGTATTTAAAGGAAGTTTGTGAATTTTTGGATAGGAATAATTTTGAGATCGGATCCACACTCTCTCGCAGAGGGGTACGATGGCAGTACTCCCCGCCATCCTGCCCCCACTGGGGAGGGATTTTTGAAGCAACTGTAAAGGCCGCTAAAACTCACCTTCGTCGCGTTATTGGGGAGACGGTCCTCACGTTTGAGGAACTCGCGACCGTATTTTGTAAGGTTGAGGCGGTCCTCAACTCGCGTCCGTTGTGTCCGTTGTCTTCGGACGCGAATGATTTAGAGGCCCTTACGCCGGGCCATTTTTTGATTGGCAGACCGCTTAACGCCTTGCCGGAATATCCTTATTCCGAAGTGCCCTCCGGACGGCTCTCGCGATTTGAATTGCTCCAGCAGCTTACGCAGAGTTTTTGGCGCCGTTGGCATCTGGAGTATTTGCACATTTTGCAGCAACGCGTTAAGTGGTCGGATAGGACGACCCCACCCAAGACCGGGGACCTCGTGTTGGTAAAGGATCCAAACCTGCCGCCCCTCCGCTGGCGTTTAGGACGCATTGTTCAGCTTCATCCGGGGTCGGATGGTGTGCCCAGGTTTGCCGAGGTCCTGGTGGGGGACTCTGTTTTGAAGCGAGCGATCGCTACCCTCTCTCGCCTGCCCTTAGATTGAGTTGGCGGACAGTTTGCTACTGTCCGGGACGGGGGGATGTTCGCGCCGCGCTGCGAGCGGTGCGTTGTCATTGTCAAGGTCACGGGCGACACGCAATGCGCTCGGGCCGCGTGCAGGCAGTTGGCCGTAAGCAGCCGTGAGACAAGTTCGTGTGCGACGTGCCGCGCAAGTTACCTACCCATATTGGGACCGAGATTCGTTTTGCACCTACTAGGGCTCCGGTCGGGGTACGGACTTGAGACCCGTGTGTGTTCGCTTTGAAAAGCGCCGGGAAAGTTTTAGCGGCCTATTAGGGCATTGTGTAGTATAAGAGTGTTAGCTGTAAGAGTATCCCATCGGGGGTTGTGTGGAGATCGTTTTGCCAGGGCGCGCGCGCGCCGGCGAGACAACGTCAGCCCCCCTGGATTACGGACACTATTTTCTAGTAAGGTAGGATTAGTTTAATTTACTTAATTTTGCATGGGAAACCTTCGTTTCAATAAACTGTGGAACACAGTAGATGTGGTCATCACAATTGTGCGTGATCATTGCGATGCGATTTGCGATTTTCTTTACTTATGTTACGGGTTGTACTTAATTGATCACCAATCTAACGTAAAGACCTCTACAGGGCTTGTTTTTCGACTAATATATATGTAAACAAGCCCGGCGCTGGCGGCAGCACGGTGGCAGCCCAGCGGCCTAACCTGTCGGGTAAAGCCAGCGGCCCGGCGAGTTTGGTCTCTAGAGGCCTTTCGGTTTAAATACAACCCATAAATAAATAAAATCGAACATCATGCGTTTATGATCCCCAATGTTAACCTCTCATATTTTATTACTAGCGTTTCGCTCGCAACTTCGTCTGCGTGGAATTTAGATATTCACACAACCTTAAACTAAAAAAAGGATTTTTTATTTTTTTATATGGCGATTAAATTAATTAGGTAAGGATTTCTCAAATCGGCCCAGTAGTATTTTAAGTTTATTCGTCAAACGCCGCGCTGACTTACACTTATTATACCCATTTATGTAGGAATATCGGGATACAATGTTGTCTATACTCTAATCTAAAAGTATCATTAAAATTTGGACCCCTGTTTGTAGGTGAATTTTCAAAAATACTCTCTTAGTGCTTCCCTACATTCTCTAAGAAATATACATGCCATATTTTTCAGTTTCTTGCGCCCAGTAGTTTTGGCTGTGCGATGTCTGTCAGTCAGTAACGCAACAGTTTTATATATTTACGGCTGATTTCAATAATCTGTCTTCAGTAAGAGATAGGGCCTACTATGGATTGTTTAATAGGCGACTGTTGTTATTTTCCGTCATTCAACAGAAAAATCTAGGCATCAAATCATTAGTAAGCCTATCTCTTACTGAGGATAGGTTATTGAAATCGGCCATTAGAGATAGATGAAAAGGGCAGGGTACATTCGTTCTTAAAGAAGAAATAAAGAACACATTTTCTAGTAATCACTTTATTGTTGTATTAATATTGATCTGTAACTTAAAACTAAACTGTTATAAATAGTTTGACTAGTTATACGAAAGTCAGGAATTCACAACGCCCAATTCTCACTTATTTATCTATAGTATTTTTACCACCGTTCTTTGTCGAAGGATGCTATGAACATATTTTCAGCCAACGTACGACCTAGTACAAGTACAACTCGGGCGAGCTAACTTGACACCTGCAAATTATACCCGTCTCTTTCACTCGATTCTGTCATGCCCGGAGAGTGACAGAGATGGGTATAACCTGCAGGTGTCAAGTTAGCTCGCCTGAGTTGTAGGTAGGCTTGGTTGGGTGAAGCGAGCGGGCGCGGCGGCGGCGCCCGCGCACTCACTACGTCGCGATCAGCACCAGTAGGACTATCACGAATCCTGACACGAGGCAAATTATTAAGCCCAGTTTTTTCTGAAACAATAGCATTGGTAAATATAATTTTATTGAAGTTGTTTGAGCGTACCGGACGACGGACGTTCCGTGGGCTGGCCCCCTACAAGGTGGACCAACGATCTACTCAAGGTCGCGGGAAGCCGTTGGATGCGGGCAGCTCAGGACCGATTACTGTGGAGATCCTTGTTATCCAACTATGGATAAGTGCTCGAGCTCCTCCGGGGCTGATGATGATGATGAAGATATATAGCATAGTGAAATGCAACGTGTCGCGTCTGCTTTGTAACTTTTTATTAATATTATTTTTATTGTGGGGGGAATGCTTTTACGCATACCCCCGCCCGCGTACGGTTTGTGCGGGCGGTGGTTATGTGGGACTCGCCTATCCGCTTCCTGACCCCCCATCCAGTGACAAGGAGTGTGCTTAGTACCTGGTTGGCGCGCTTGTGGCTGACCTTTCCGCTGAGCAGCTGCTGCCCGCCCAGCTGCACGTGCCCCGTGGCCTGCAACGTGTCACGTGTGTTCGTACCTGGTTGGCGCGCTTGTGGCTGACCTTCCCGCTGAGCAGCTGCTGCCCGCCCAGCTGCACTTGCCCCGTTACCTGCAACGTGTCACGTGTGCTTCATACCTGGTTGGCGCGCTTGTGGCTGACCTTTCCGCTGAGCAGCTGCTGCCCGCCCAGCTGCACGTGCCCCGTGGCCTGCAACGTGTCACGTGTGTTCGTACCTGGTTGGCGCGCTTGTTGCTGACCTTCCCGCTGAGCAGCTGCTGCCCGCCCAGCTGCACGTGCCCCGTGGCCTGCAACGTGTCACGTGTGTTCGTACCTGGTTGGCGCGCTTGTGGCTGACCTTCCCGCTGAGCAGCTGCTGCCCGCCCAGCTGCACGTGCCCGGTGGCCTGCAACGTGTCACGTGTGTTCGTACCTGGTTGGCGCGCTTGTGGCTGACCTTCCCGCTGAGCAGCTGCTGCCCGCCCAGCTGCACGTGCCCCGTGGCCTGCAACGTGTTACGTGTGTACGTACCTGGTTGGCGCGCTTGTGGCTGACCTTCCCGCTGAGCAGCTGCTGCCCGCCCAGCTGCACGTGCCCCGTGGCCTGCAACGTGTCACGTGTGTTCGTACCTGGTTGGCGCGCTTGTGGCTGACCTTCCCGCTGAGCAGCTGCTGCCCGCCCAGCTGCACTTGCCCCGTGGCCTGCAACGTGTCACGTGTGTTCGTACCTGGTTGGCGCGATTGTGGCTGACCTTCCCGCTGAGCAGCTGCTGCCCGCCCAGCTGCACGTGCCCCGTGGCCTGCAACGTGTCACGTGTGTTCGTACCTGGTTGGCGCGCTTGTGGCTGACCTTCCCGCTGAGCAGCTGCTGCCCGCCCAGCTCCACGTGCTCCGTGGCCTGCAGTGCGAAGTACTCCACGTTGTCGATCTGCTCTTGCTGAGGACAAAATGTTCAGCGTCAGACAAAGATATTGCTTACACCAAAATAAAATGCGAGCTTTGAGAGCGAACATTTGAATTGAACTACATACCTATTAAGTTAAAATATTTCCTCAAGACCAAAAGGTATGGTGTGACAACACCGTTAATTTTCAGCGACTCGAGTGACAAACCTCGTCGAAGAGGTGCAGAGGCCCTTACAAAACTGAGCTTTCACTTTCATATACAGTACTAGCTTCCGCCCGCGACTTCGTCCGCGTGGACATTCAAGAAAATACTTAGGGGACCAATAACCAGTATAAAAAGTATTCTATGTTTTAATTTCATAAAAATCCGATCAGCCGTGTTTACGTGATTAGGCGGGACCTCCCTCACCAAATGAGCAGCTTCGCGCGAGGCAGAACGTTTGCCGCGTGCGGCGGGCCTCGCACAAGCTAGTAAATAATAAGTGTCTGTTTCACAATCAAAAATTAGTTCTGAGTAGCTTAGGTACCAGAACTTGTTAGAAACCAAGAACTTTTAGGGTACTTAAGATGATTTAGGTTTCTATACCCTATTTACCCCTGGGTTTGATTTTCGGAAAACTACGCAATGGGTTGCCTATTTGTTTTAAGCAGTAAGCCTACAAAGTTTCAACTTGAAATGTCTATTTTACCCCTGATTTTTCATTCAAAATTTCACCCCTATTTCAACCTTTTAGGGGTTGAATCATGTTCAGCGTGTTAAACATCAAAACAAATGCCATTTTTGCAATCGTTATTCCATAAAACATTAATAACGACATCCATATCGATTTTTAGTTTTATTTATCCCATTTAACCTCTAAGGGGTGAATTTTCGAAAAAATACGAAATAAGTGTTTGCTTATTTGTTTTACTTTCCGACCATAAGCCTAAATAATAAATTAAATGAAGGACTTTCCAAAGACAACATTTTATCCCCCTTTTCACCCCTTCGGCGGTGGTGGAATTGTCAAAAACAATGACACAGGAAAATATTAATTTTTTTATTGCCAGCCTAAATACAAAATTTGAAGATCTTAACTTCAAAACTGACGGACTTTCATACACATATTCATCCCCTATTTTACCCACTGGGTTTGATTTTGGGAAAATTACGAAATGGGTTGCCTATTTGTTTTAAGAAGTAAGCCTACAAAGTTTCAAGTTGAAATGTCTATTTAAGCCCTGATTTTTCATTCAAAATTTCACCCCTATTTCAACCTTTTAGGGGTTGAATCATGTTCAGCGTGTTAAACATCAAAATAACTGCCATTTTTGCAATCATCATCCCATTAAACTTCAATAACGACATCCATATCGAATTTTAGGTTTATTTATCCCATTTAACCTCTAAGGGGTTGATTTTTGAAAAAATATGAAATATGTGTTTGCTTATTTGTTCTACTTTCCGACCATAAGCCTAAATAATAAATTAAATGAAGGACTTTCCAGATACAACATTTATCCCCCTTTTCACCCCTTCGTGGATGGAATTATCAAAAACGCTGACACAGGTAAATATTAATTTTTAATTGCCAGCCTAAATACAAAATTTTAAGATCCTAACTTCAAAACTGACGGACTTCCATACAAACATTCATCCCCTATTTTACCACCTTAGGGGTGAAATTTCCAAAAATCCTTTCTTAGTGGATGCCTACACTGTATAACGTATCTATCTGCAAAATTTGAAGTCTCTAGGTTCAGCGGTTTGGGCTGTGCGTTGATATATCAGTCAGTCAGTCAGTCAGTCAGTCAGTCAGTCAGTCAGTCAGTCAGGACTTTGAATTTTATATATATAGATAGTTGTTAATGTGACCATTATTTCGGAGCTAAGACGGAAAATTTGTACCTAGATTTAAAAAATATTCACGGCAAATGTTGCCCGGGGCATCCAAATCGGTTCAGCGACTGCGTAAAACAGAACCAACGCTTCCCGACGACAACCTACGCTGTTGTCTAAGCGTAGTGATAATGTTCTTTGCTGTCGTCTTCCACTCGATTCAGAGTACGCGCCCACTGACCTTTATTATTAAACACTGGACAGGCTGTCTCCATACAAATGACAACTATTTTTATGTCGGAATTTGAAGGGCCACTACGAGTGTCCCGAGAACTAATTTTGACGCATAATCATTACCACAGTCGACATAAAAACATCACTAATTTTAGCTACATGGACACTTGTATCTGCCTACAGCTAGGCCTACATCGCCAAAATTGGGATAATCAAACAGCCGCAAAAATATTATGACAGTAGCCAGTCCAGTCTGTAATAATAGAGGTCAGTGGTACGCGCCACATAGCTTGGCGATTGTCAATATCTAGAACTAAAAGTATGTCATGGGAATAAGGCTAATTTTTCCAACCGACCACGACGATCAGCGCCTTCTGACAAACGCCAAGTAATGTGGCGAGGGCTCTGAGCGCAATGATTTCAATGTAGACAATAAGATTGAATGACTTTGCTTTGTCAGTTTTACAGAAGATCCCAGCCGAAGCATTCGTACAGTGCCACAATCTTTTCTGTTCCGATAGCCAAAATGTGAAACTAAGAACGTGTTTTAATGTCATTTTGCTGTCAAGTTGATGTTTAACTACAGCGCTGCTGGCGGCGAAAATCTTAGAAGTCGGTTAAATTGCTCACAAAAAATGAAAAAGTACATAGCGCCGCTGTCACCGGAACATAAAAGATTGTGCCACTTGTATGGTTAGGTTGCCAGCTGGCGCGTACCTGCAGCGCGACGAGGGTGGCGAGCTGCTGGAACAGGTCGCGCACGTCTTGCAGCGCGGCCTCCACGCGCGCCAGCTCCTCGTGCCGCGCCTCCACCTCGCGGAGCGCGCGCCGCGCCTCCGCCGTCTCCGCCTTTAGCTGCAACACGTGACATGACACGTTTTAATGTAGAAAGAAGACGTCACATTATTTTTTCTTCTGCATTATATTAAATAAGAATTTACATTATTACAATAAGTTCAATCGCATTTTTAAACCTCTGAGATCCTACTAATATTATAAATGTGAAAGTTTAGATGTTTGGATGTTTAGATGTTTGGATGTTTGTATGTTTGTTACTAAATCACGCCAAAACGGCTGAACGGATTTGGCTGAAATTTGGGACACAGATACTTTGTAGCCTGGAGAGGAACATAGGCTACTTTTTATCCCGGAAAATATCACATTCCCGCAGTATAACGTCATGAAGTCCACGCGGGCGAAGCCGCGGGCGGAAAGCTAGTTTGCCATAAAGCAAACGCATTTACGCATATTATAAAAATTAAAAGTTTGTTTGGAATTTGGATGTTTTGTGATGATCCCTGGAACGATGGAACCGATTTTCCTTTTTTTTTTTAAATCTTTTGAGAAGGTTTACAGCTGTTAAAAACACATAAGGTTATAAACTAACACGTTTTGACAACAAATAAATTCGTTTTAACCAATTAAAAACTCTCATAATATAAATACTACGTAACAAACAACAAATACCATTATCATAATCTTAATCTTATAAAGATATTTCCCTTAAGCCCATAACACATTTCCAAATCAATCAAATATAATAACATTCTGTAATTTTCCTACCCAAAAAAGTTCTGACCAATAGTTCGCATAATAGTTGCCGTCGCCTAATATTCTGAAAGTTATATCACCGGTAGAAAGCTACATTATTTCTGAGTAAAATACGCTACGGGAACGGGTACCACGTGAGCAAAACCGAGGGGAGCAGTTATTAATTTATATTTCTGAAAACAAAAGTGTCGTTCGATCAACACTGTGGGGAAAACTCGAACTGGCTACCTCAGAAGTGACACAGGACATCAAACACTGGACTACAGAGGCGGTTAAGATACGATCGTCGCCGTAATAACACTGAGTATAATCTTCTAGTTGGCCTTAATTTGACTGAGCGTATCTTTTGTCATTCAATTGTGTTGCTTTAACTGAGAGTGAGAATCTTTGCTAAACTTTAAATAATATTAGTTACCATAAAAACTAAGGTAATTAATAGATGTGCTCAGATTGAGTTTTAAATATAAAAATATGTAGGTTGGAATTGCATTCCAAGGTTTTACTAGTGTCATTCTCGTTTCTATGTTAAGATTGAGATGAAAAGTATCTTATGTTTTATTCCAGACTATAACATCTCCCTGCCTAATTTCACCTAAATACCTACCTACCTACGATACGTTGTGGTTGAGTAACAAAAGTATAAGTATAATACCTATCATTAGAATGTATACTCACGTTATCAACAAAGAGGGATATATTCTTGGATTCGAGAAGGTTTTCGCACTCCTCGTCGGATATGGTCAGGTTCGCTGCAACACACCAATCAGACTATTATGAGTCATTCGCCTTGACCTACCGCTGCCCGCCACCGACCGACCGACGGACGGCCCGCTCCCGGCGCGGAAGTTCCAACGACCGCGAGGTGCTAACCAGCGACGAGTTCACTGCTCCAGTTCAAAATATCTAATGCATGATTGCACTACAAGGATGACAAAGACAAGAGATGTTAAAACTTCTTCTTTTAAATAAGGTAAAATATATCAACACACGACACAGAAAAAGGAGACCCATAACGTATTTTTGTGGTCCCCAATAGGTTTTTTTTTGTGACTGCAATAATAAATTCAGAATAAAATTTTGTGACCGTTTACTCCAGTATCGCAACTCAGATACACAGGTTTTTGAAACCTAAGTCTGAAGAATTAGATTTGACGACTGGTGGTAAAAAAGACAAGAAAACTTTCTCAAGAAATTCTGGAAATGTAGTTGAGGCTGCAAGTTAGCTCCAAATTTCTTTTAATAGCGTTCTATATGTACTGTGGTTCAACCCTGATGCTGTTGTTTGCGCCGCAGCGTGCAAAGGCGCGAGTGAGCGCGAAATCCGCCGCTGAACCGCCCCGCGCCGTCAGCATAGGAGAAATGTAAGATAGCAGAATAATAATTTGCGGTTACTTGCTGCTAGATGTGGACTCAATACTCAATACTTTATTGCTTTTCCACAATGGGTGAAAGGATGTTATGATATTTATGGACCCTGTAGGGCACAGCAAATTAGAAGAGAGGAGGTCACTTTAATAATTAAAATCTAATATTTTAATTAAAATTATTATTATACTAACCCCTACTTCCATCGGTTTTCAAAAGTAGGTAAGTAGAGGTACTATTTGTCGCCCGCAGTGAATTTTGCTTTCATCTACTCATTAAAGATCTCACTAACGGTACCTGAACCATATGTTTAGGCTTATATAACCATATGTTTATGTTTAGACTTGCTCTTAAGACTGCTGTACACGAGTAGAGTAAACGGTAGAGTAGAGCGGTAGAGTAGCTTGCCCGCGGTGCTAACTACTCTACTCTACCAATGATGTCTACATTTAGTATAGTTAGTAGGATAGTTAGTACTCTACCACTCTACTCTACCGTTTACTCTACCCGTGTACAGCAGGGCACCAGACGGCAAGCGTACTGCAGGCTTGGCCGCGCCATCTCGCTCGGGCTTCGAACTGCCTCAGCGCGCCGAACATCTTTATGTTACAAGGATATATAAGTACTGACTGAGTTTGATCTGCTGGTGCAGCAGGTCGAGGCGGTTGTCGCGCACGGCGGCGAGCGCGCGATGGTGCGCGGCGAGCGCGTCGGCGTACAGGCGGCGCGCGGCGGCATACTGCAAGCGCGCCATTCGCGAGCGCGCGTCGCCGTCGCGGCACCTCGCTCGCGCTTCGAACTGCCTCAGCGCGCCGCACACTTTCATGGCCGCGCCGTGCGACATCGTCGCCAGGGACTCCAGCTGCTCTTGTAGCTCTGGAAACAAACGTCAGCTCCAGGTTAGTTTAAATAAATAAAGAAATATTGCACACAATCATGACACACATTTTTCTAATACCAAATTAGCAGTTTTTTTTTTAATCAAAAAATCATTTATTACAGTCCATCGGAGTTACAGAGTTATAAACAGTGATTGGAACCAACCCAGTAGACATTCTGAAATGCCTGTATCAGGAGGCCCCGCTCTTCAAAAACACAGTCGTACAAAAATTAAGATAGACATAGTATAATGTAGCAAATTTAATTTAAACAACAGCTACTAACAAACTACTTAAATCTAAAACTCATAATTCGCCTCGTGTTGCGAGTGTATGTGCGTGGTGTGTATGTTCAGTGTGTGTATGTGTGTGTGTGTGTATGTGTGTGTGTGCATATATAAATATATAAATTCCCACCCATACATATATTTGCAATTAATTTGTTTTATTTAAGAATGCCTCTGTGTCTTCATAATCTAAAGTAAGTAACCATTTATTTAAAATATCTTTACAGTTTTTGAGTTCCATATTATTTATATCATGTATAGCATTTAATTTATTATAGATATGTGCCGATAGGGCAAAGTATTGTCGATGTGCAAACATTGTTCTAACCCTTGGATATGTTGCAATATTATAATTTCTTGTCCGTTTTGATACGATGATGTGATTAGTGCTGCTATGCTGCAGTGTTTTATGTAATTTAAGTGTACACATTAGGATATACGATTTTCGGACCGAAAGCAATTTACACAATTCATAGAGCTCCTTTGTTGGAAATCTATATGGTTTAAAGTACATTACTTTAATCAAGCATCGCTGACCTCTTTCTATTTCCAAAAATTTTGTTTTTGACGCTCCCCCCCAGACAGAAATACAATATGTTATTACCGATTGTGCCAACGACACATATATTTGGTTTAACAAAATTTTTGAAGCAACATGCCGGAGCGATTTAAAAATCCAAACTAGTTTCCTAATTCTGCTATTGATGTATTCAATATGTTGGTGCCAGGACAGCCTCTGATCCACAATCACTCCAAGGTATTTAGTACAAGCAACTCTTTCAAGTGTTGTACAGGTACAGCCTTGCCAATTGATTCTGTCACAATCATGAATTTTCACTTTAAGGCTGTTATCTGGTTCTGTTGCCTTGTTGATAGAAAAACATATGTAATTGGTTTTCGCAATATTTAATGTCAAAAGATTAGCTTTTAGCCAAGTAGACACCACATTAAAGCCACGATTAGCAGCATCAAACACAGACTCCCAATTCAAACCCTCAAAAACAAGTGCTGTATCATCAGCATACGAGTAAACCTTACCCCCGTCAATTTTGAGAACAGTCAAATGATTAATATAAATGAGTAATAGAGTGGGACCCAAAACACTTCCCTGAGGAACGCCATAAGAAATCTCCAAGTCATCACTCACATATCCGCCAATCCGAACTCTCTGCTTACGACCATATAAATAATTTTTAAACAAGTCTAGGGAAGCACCTCGGATCCCAATGCTTTCTAGCTTTTGAAGAAGAATGGAAAGAGAGACAGTATCGAAGGCTTTTTTAAGGTCAAGGAAAATAGCCATACATTTTTTACCTTCGTCAAGTTTCTTGGATATCAAGGTTGTCAAAGACAAGATTGCATCTTCCGTCGACTTACCATGTCTGAATCCATATTGTGAATTAGATATTATATTCAGTTTATTGAGGTAGTTTATTAAACGAGTGTTGATTAGTTTTTCAATAATTTTGGACAGAACGGGCAGTACAGAAATTGGCCTGTAGCTATTAGCTTCATCTCTCTTTCCACTCTTATACACCGGAATAACTATAGATTGCTTGAGTGGTGCGGAAAATTGTCCAGTTCGGAAGCAGAGGTTAGCAAGATGACTAATGACGGGAGCAATAAAACTTTTGGCCAGTATAAAGAATTTTGTTGGTATGCCGTCCCAACCGGCGGCACTATCAGGTTTTAGACTAGAAATAACATTAACTATTTCCTGTGGGTCAGTATCAAACAGAGCGAATGATGAGACATAGCTACGCGGTTGATTGGGTTCTCTCAACTGATTTAGTTCACTGAAAGAAGTTTCTGAAGATATAGTCTCGGCAAGTTGTTTCCCAATATTCGCAAAATAACAATTTACCAAATTTACGGCGTCATCTGGAGCTGATTCAGATTGTAGTAGATCAACATTCTTATTCTTATTAGTTTTAAAATTTGTAATGGTCCTGATTGTATTCCATAAAGTTTTCGAATTTTTCTGAGATTTTTCTAATTGTTCCTTCTGGTAGTTGCGTTTTAGCTTTTTAATAAGCTTATTGCAATAGTTGCGGTACCTTTTAAACGTGATTTTGAGAACTTCATTTTGCGGATCTAATCTTAACTTCAGCTGCATGTCGTTCCTGTTTCTGATACAACGCAGAATACCATTGGTTATCCATGGCTTAATAGGGTGTTTTCTGTTAGATACATGTTTAACCGTTTTACTTTCATTTAACGACTCTATTAATTTTGCTAGTAAGTTTGTAATAATAAAATCAGGATCTTCACAGAAAAGTAACTCATGTAGATTTTTATGTCTCAAGTAAGATAAAGCCCTATCATAGTCAATGATGTCTAGATTTTTTGAAAGTGGTTTCCTATTTTTAACTTTGCTTAAGCTCAGAAATAGAGTTGCATGGTCAGTAACCGAAGTATTTAGGACTGCAATATTTGCAGTTGATTTCTCTCTATCAAATTTAATAATAAAATGATCCAGGCAGTTGGAACCTCTTGTAGGCAATAAGTGCCCTGGTAGTAAAGCATGCGAAGCGGACACGTTTAAATATTTTACTCTATTATTACAGGTTTGTGAACTGTCTTTAGGATTTGGAATAAGATTAATATTGATATCTCCTGTTACAATAACGTTTTTTTGAGATTTGATAGTGTTGAGGTGATTATTAAGAGAATTTATAAAATTTTGTGCGTTGGTAAACGTAGGTGATCTATATATAGCAATTATTGTGCAATTTAACACTTCAACTTGAATACATGATGCATCTACCAGTTGAATTTCTTTCATACTCGAGCTTAGTGCAGTTTTAACATACACCACAACTCCATCATTTTGGTTACAATTATGAATAGAAGCTAATGCCGAATAGTTAGGAATACACGGAATAGGTTTATCTGGAGTAAGTCTACATTCAGTTAGTACTATAACATCTGGGTCAAAATCCAAATGAGCGAGTGTAACTTGAACGTCATCTAAGTTACAGTAAATGCTTCTAATATTCTGTGCCACGACAGTAAGATCTTTTTTATCAATCAGTATTTATGTTTTTTCAAGTCATTTATATCACACTTTATATTAAATGCAGTTTCAGTTTTATCAATATCATTTATAGTCTGAAATGAATTATTCATTTAAAAATTATATAATTAGGTATTTATATGTTTTAGCTTCAATACCAGAATACTTTTATGCCATACTTTTGACGAACATGTTGTATTACTTGTCAAATTATAAGTGTAAAATATGACAGAAATGGCATACAACGAAAAGTCAAGATAATTATTATTTTTAGCAGATAATATTGTATAGTAATATGGATAAAGAATGAGTTGTGTTAATGTTTTCAAAGTGGCATGCGTGTTCATTTTAAAATATCGGTCGTTGTTATGCAGTTTAGAAATAGGATTAGTTTAAACACTTGTATTATGGAAATCGGAAACAACCACGGATATTTACCACATAATAAGTTAAGATGATAAAAATATTCTTTATTCACTTAGACATAATAAATATGTACTTATGAATCGTCAATATTTTCCTACCACCCATTCAAGACTTTTTTAACTGACAAGAAGAATGGGCGCAAGAAACTTGCCAGCGTTTCTTAGTTAGGTAACGACATTTACAAAAAAAAAAAAAACATATCGTTACTAATACAACAATTGCTTAGTATAAAAATACAGCATATTAAACAGTGATTATGTTATGTGTTACATCATGACCATGCATTGCGGTCATTCAAATAATCGTCTACTTTATAGTATCCTTTGCTCATCAGCGACTCTTTAATGTAACATTTAAATTTATGCAATGGTAGTTCAATTATATGCTGTGGAACTTTATTAAAAAAGGCTATGCTTTTCCCCAGAAATGAGGCTCTGGATTTTTCTAGCCTAAACTTGGGAACGACAAGTTTATCTTTATTTCTTGTGTTAAAGCGATGAATATCGCATACATTGACGACAGTCAATGTCAATGTCAATTTTGAGTGCAGTGCGATGCGCGCTCGGAAACGGACGCGCACAATTGCATAGGTGTCGAATTACTTATTTCGTAATTTACGTTTAGCGCGGCTTAGGCCGCTGCGCGTTTTCCTATCGCTATGGGTTCCCAACAACTGTTAGTGAATGAAGTTTTGGCGTTCATCCAGAACGCGATCGATACCATAGACGAAGTCAGCATCGTGCAGATCTGCAAGTCGAACTTCAATGAAGCTGAGGTTTGCAGTGGCAAGGCGCTGCTTTTCCAGAGCATCGGCAAAGCCGATGTGATGCCATCTCGACGGAGAGATGGAGGTGTGAAGAGTCTCCAGGACATCATTACCGTGCTGAAGGAGACCGACCCTGACGACGTGCCGACATTCGTGGCGAAGGAGTTGCACAAGCTGCCCCCTGTCACATTCGACCACGTCGACGTCACCAGACTGTTGAAGGATAACACCTCCCTGAAAGCTAGTCTGGCTGAAGTTCAGTGTAAATTAGAGGCATCTGATAACACCATAAGTGAGTTACGTGCCCAGGTTGTGTTGTTAAGCAACACCGCTTCGGTAAGTAGGTCACCAGAGGCCACTAATGTGAACACTCGTCAATTACATAGTTTCTAGCATTAGACACTGTCAACTGTCACTGCTCTATATTTGCAAATGACATGAAACTATACAAGGTCATAAAAAGCATTGAAGACTGTATGCTTTTACAATGTGACGTTTCATCTGTTCAAGAGTGGTGTCAGAAAAATAGAATGTGTTTGAATGCTATTAAATGTCTCCACATTGGATTTACTAAAAGAAAAGTCCCTGTTGATGGTAGCTATGGCATTGATGGAAAAGTGATCCAAAAAGTCAAAGAGGCGAGGGACATAGGAGCCATTATTGACGAGCAACTAAATTTTACGTCTCACTATGACGATATTATTAATCGAGCCTCTCGTACGATAGGCTTTATAAAGAGGGTTACAAAGGATTTTCAGAGAATTGACTCTAGGATTTTTTTATTCAATTTAGAGTATGCTAGTGTAATATGGAACCCTTATTATGGTAACCACTCTGATAGGATAGAAAGGATTAATCACTCGTTTACCCGTCACTTAGCATTTATATTAAAATGTAGGTAAAACCTCTCGCTAGTCTTATGAAGAACTGCTTACATTTTTCAAAAGTTTTAAACTAAAGGACCGACGTTCAATTTAGACTTAACGTTTTAAATAAATTATTGCATATGCTCGACCTTCACCCATTTCCTTAATGTTTAAATTTAAAAGAATTTTAATATTACATGCAATTTTAATATTAAAGCCATATTTTTACTCTCTCAACTCGTGCGGTGCGTGAGTTGGCCAAAGAGGTAAAAACCGAATCAGAAGGACTAAAACCGGACAGGCCGGACACTGTCTAATTTGGCCGGACATCATCCAAAAATCCGGGCCCTGTCCGACCTTACCCGGATGCCTGGCAACCCTTTTTTTATAGTGAGGGGAATGCGTTTTTACACATACCCCGTCCGCACAAGTGTGCGTACGGTGGTGATGTGGGCCTCGCCCAGCCGCTTCCTGACCCCTCATCTAGTCGCAAGGACTCGATGGGGGGTCAGAAGGGGAGAATACCCACTAAACCCCTCACTACTTGCTCTCACCGCCATCTGTGGGAGTCGCAATGTAGAGGTCCCAGTGTGACAAGCTCGCTCTGCGACTCGACGGCCGGCCTGGTTTCCCAGGCTCTTACGCAGTGGGAGGTGGCTGAGCAAGTGTGGCCATCTCGCCAGGCTGGTAGAAGGGGACCGTGCGAACAGGACGTGGCCGTCGCCCGTACCGCACTGCCCCGCTAAGTGGGAATGAACGCCCTGGCAATCCTAGTCATGACCCATTCTCCTAATACATCCTCAGCAGTGGGACAGGAGCGGTGGCTGATGATGTTGAGCTAATAGTAGGTACTGACGCTTGTTGGTGTGGAAGGTGGGGTCGGCGTGCAGACGGCGCGCCAGCTGCGTGTTGGCGTTCAGCTCGTGGATCCAGCCGCGCATGCGCTCCACCTGCAACACACCACACTCGAATCAAGGGAAGCCTCACAGACGTTACGCTGAGCAAATTAATTATCTGCGACCGATTTCGTCCGCGTAGACATTGTCCTGGGTGCCTACCATCAACTCTTATTGCGATTTTGTTTAGGACCTAAACTGGTCTGCTTCGCTTATTCGTACCACGACAGCTTAATTTCAATGACAGCGATTCAGTCATCATTCAATGACATTTCACAGCCGCTAAGCTGTCAAGAACTCTTATTTGACTTATAACTCGGCCAAGCTAACATGACACCTGCAGGTTATACCCGTCCCTCTCACTCTCCGGGCATGACAGAATCAAGTGAAAGAGACGGGTAGAAGAAATAAGGACACAAATCTTTCGGTCATTCACATTTAGCAATTCATTTGCGATCCAGTTTTTAGAAGGTCATACTACGAAAGAAAGCAATTCATTTTAGGAACCTATTCTGCATCGCGCTATTTTTGAATCGCTGTCTTAAAGTTGATGGTAGGCATCCAGGTAAGTATACTAATATTTGAAAATATTGAAAATGAAGTATTAGACAAAATCACCAGTGCCATATAGCTAGTTCCGATGGGATTTCATTGTACGGGCGAATGCTCTATTTGACATAACATTTGATCATGAGTTCGAGTCCCATCCTAGCTAGTTGTGCGACGGGTATTTTTTTCTAATACTTTATTTGAAATATTTTCAATATTCAAAATTGCATGTGAATGCAAAAAAGTAAAATAATTTGATATACTTAATATTTTCTTTGCTCTTATATTCATCCCCTTTAGGATTTATTTTCGAGACATGGTTAAATGGGTGCTTCTTTGAGTAAGGCATTCATTGGTGACTTTCGTGGCACTTTTCAAATCCAATATTTTTTCTTATTTGACATCAGACTCTTAAAATATATGTAAAAGTAATATTTTTTATAGAAGAGGCACCTCGGAGAGCGATATACTTACAGAAATAACCGAGGTTAAAAAAGTGGAGGCCACGCAAATCACAAAATACCCCCACGAAAATGAAAATGGTAATTTTACTTTCTCAAATGAGTTACTTAATGTTACTTAATATTGAAAAAGTTATTGTGTTATCATAAGGTAAAAAAATAGGTAGATTACCACGGCAGAAATCGTTTTTTATCAGAATCAGTCCAAAAAACCTACCTATTCAATGTGACCTGTGTGATTATACTATATTTATATATTTATATATACTATTATTGAATATAACATTTTAAGTTTGATTTAAACGAATTTGCATTTATTAGTTAAATGCAAATTCGTTTAAATAAATAATATACATAAACTAGTACAAAGTTCTAAGTTATTTTATTTGCATGGTCAAAAACTAATGTGTGTAGGTCAAAACTACCACGTAAACCACGCAAATCACGACCACGTAAATCAAAATAAATCCTTAATGCTAAAAATATACAAAAACCTTTTAAGCAAATAAACTGTGTTTTGAATATACGCTACGTTACCTTATATTTGTTCACTACAATATTCTATTAAATAAATAAATCCACAGAGACTGGAGAAAATTGAACCAAGCAAATCAAAGTTTTGAGAAACCAAACTCACGCAACGAGGTTCTTACCTCTATTTTTCGAAAACTCGACGCACTGTCACACAAACTCTATGCCTGGCCGCCGGAGCGCGACTAGTTGTAACTTGAATTAGAATGACGCAACATAGGGCCGCGAATCTAGAGCCTTTATCATCATCATCATTTCAACCGTAAGACGCCCACTGCTGGGCATAGGCCTCCCCCAAGGATCTCCACAACGATCGGTCCTGCGCTGCCCGCATCCAGCGGCTTCCCGCGACCTTGACCAGATCGTCGGTCCACCTTGTAGGGGGCCTGCCCACGGAACGTCGTCCGGTTCGCGGTCGCCATTCGAGAACCTTTCCGCCCCAACGGCCATCGGTTCTCCGCGCTATGTGTCCCGCCCACTGCCACTTCAACTGAGCAATCCTTCGAGCGATGTCGGTCGTTTTAGTTCTCCTGCGGATCTCATCATTTCTGATTCGATCGAGCAGAGAAATACCAAGCATCGTTCTCTCCATTGCTCGCTGGGTAACCTTGAGCCTTCTTATGAGACCCATAGTAAAAGACCACTTCCATCTCCTCTCCTCCGTCTCGCTTCCATAAGTCATAACTGGCAACACACACTGGTCAAAGACCTTAGTCTTGAGACATTGAGGAATTTTGGACGCAAATATATGCCGGAGCTTCCCAAACGCTGCCCATCCGAGCTGGATTCGACGAGAGATCTCTTTCTCGAAGTTGGACTTACCTAATTGGATTGCCTGTCCTAGGTAGACATAGTGGTCAACAACTTCGAGTGTAATGTTCCCAACATTAACTGGAGCGGATGCAACATGGGCATTGGACATGATTTTCGTCTTATCCATGTTCATCTTCAGACCCACTCTTTGGGAAGCATTGCTGAGATCTTCGAGCATTGTGTTCAGGTCTTCCAAGGTCTCAGCCATGAGAACTACATCATCGGCAAACCGCAGGTGTGTTAGGTACTCGCCATTGATGTTAATGCCGAATCCTTTCCAGTCCAGTAGCTTGAAAATATCCTCCAACGCAGCTGTGAATAGTTTCGGAGAAATGACGTCTCCCTGTCTCACACCTCGCTGTAGTTGGATAGGATTAGAGCTCTGGTTCTGTAGTCGGACTGACATGGTGGCGTTTTGGTATAAGTACCTCAGCACCTCGATGTACCTGTAGTCTATTTGGCACCTCTGAAGAGACTGCAGCACTGCCCAGGTCTCGATCGAATCAAAGGCTTTCTCATAGTCCACGAACGCCAAGCATAGTGGCAAGTTATACTCTTCGGTCTTCTGTATAACTTGCCGCAGCGTATGAATGTGGTCTATGGTACTATAACCTTTTCGGAACCCGGCTTGTTCGGGAGGTTGGAAGTCGTCGAACCTGCGAGCGAGACGATTCGTAATGACTCTCGAAAACAACTTGTAGATATGGCTCAGAAGCGAGATGGGTCGGTAGTTTTTCAAGAGAGTCTTATCACCCTTCTTGAAGAACAGCATCACATCGCTTCTGCCCCATGCCTTTGGCGTTTTGCCCTCGAGGATGACAGAGTTGAAGAGCTTCTGGAGGACCTTAAGTATCGGCTTACCGCCCGCTCTCAGAAGTTCTGTTGTGATTCCGTCATAGCCCGCCGCCTTGTTGTTTTTGAGCTGCTTGAGAGCCATTCTAATCTCGTACAGGCTGACGTCCGGGATATCTTCGGTATAGTGTCGGGTAAGCTTGGCTCTAGGTTCTGTAGCCTTACTTTCAACAGGTGTTTGCGTGGAGTACAACTGTCCATAGAAACTCTCAATCTCCCTCAGGATTTCAGGTGTTGATGAAATGATACTACCGTCCTCAGCTTGCAGCCTCGTCAGTTGACTTTGCCCTATAGCCAGATCTCTAGCGAACACTTTGGAGCCTTTGTTCCGCTTAATGGCCTCTTTAATACGCTCGGTATTAAATTGGCGAAGGTCGCTTGTCAAGGACTTGGAGATCTGCCTATTTAGCTGTCGATAACGAAGGGCATCCGCTGAGTTCTGTAGTTTCATTTCGTTTCTCTGATCCATGAGTCGGATAGTGTGGCTGGAGAGTTTCTTTAATTTAGGACGGTGGGTTTTGTAGTGCTTGGACCCTACCGTGCGGACAGTATCCACCACCATGTTGTATAGATCGTCCATATCGATGCTGTTCTCAAGGGCTTCGAAGCGGTTTTGGAGCTCGAGCTGAAAGCACTCGGGGTTTTGAATTTGAGCCGGTATTGGTCGGAGCGTAGATTTTATTAGTCGAGATCTTTCCAGCTTGACGTTGATATTCAATGTGCCTCTAAGCATGCGGTGATCGCTTCCCGTCTTTACGGCGTTGATGACAACGACATCATTGAATATTTGCTTCCTCGTTGACATAATAAAATCTATCTCGTTTTTGACTTTACCGTCCGGACTAATCCAGGTCCATTTGCGGCTTACGGGCTTCTTAAAGAAGGAGTTCATCATGTAGAGGTTCTCCCTCTCCATGAAGTCTGCCAGCATCTGGCCCCTTTCGTTCCGTTGCCCAAATCCAAATTGCCCCACTCTCAACTCATCACCACAGCGTTGCCCCAACTTAGCATTAAAATCCCCCATCACAACCGTGTAGTGGGTTTTATAGCTATGCATGGCTTTAGAGATCTCCTCATACATAGCCTCCACTTCGACATCGTCGTGTTTCGAGGTCGGAGCGTAGACCTTTAAAAGAGCTTTATAAGTGAATTTATAATGATCCACGCAAATCACCAACTACCAGCGGACAGTTAAATTTTTTTTTTTTTTAGGAAATGTAGTTCTTTTAGAACTATAGTCAAATTTTTTATAGCATTGGAAACTTCTTAGGACTTAGTGTTATTTTTTTGGTAAGCATGTAGCGTTTAGTTTATAAAATATAATTTACGAAGTGACCAGATCGGGGCTTGGGACACTCCACGAAAATCAAAGAATGGGGGTATTTTATTTTTTAATGATATTAATTTATAACAATAATTGAATAATAATCAGTTTCCCAGTTAATAGAGGTTTTAAGGTTTGCGCAAAAAAAGAAATGGCTTGCTGACTTATCGATTTCCATTATTTATAAGCGATGCCGCTTGAAAAACGTGTCCCAAATAATGACCCAAATATGGTATTTGCCATAACTCTCAACAATAAGAGTGATTACAACACGGTTATCAGAATTCAGAAACTATAAGAGCAAGTTTGTTTGGGGCCCTGGCTCAGTTGCCCGGATCTAGATCATCGGACCAATATCGAAGTAATGAAAATTAATGATGCAAATCTGTGCTAGAATCTTATCATCGTTCTGAGGCCGGCGACTGCGCGCGCGCCTCCCGGCTGACACACATAGGCCGCCCGCGCCGCGCGTTAATTATGACTCATTGTTTAGCGGCCGCTGTCATCCTACTAACTTTAATTAAAATCGCAACCGAGCGCTAAACACGAGTACTTAGAGTTAACTTTTGTCTGTCAACACTTTTGATGTTTTGGGAATTTGACATCCTGTTCATAAATTATTCAGTGACCTTTCAAAACAGTTGCTTAAAATAGTAAGAATTAAAACTGTTTCAAAACTGGGTATAAAAGTAATTAGAGACCGTATTTCTACCTGCTATGAAACGTGATTTATAACACCAAACATGAAAACACAGCCTAATTATCTCAACTACACATGTAATGTCATGAGGTTACCGTTTGTTTATAATAAATATAATTATCATATAGGTAGGTACTGCAATATCGAGACTGCATTAACTTATCGCGGTAATAAAATATTACGTGTCTAATTCATTAAATAAACTGTGCAAGGAGTTAAAATATTTTCCTCAATATTATGACTGAAAATCGAATCTGTTACCGCAAAATATAATACCTAGACTCGGTTTATTAGTCACTGTGTTACGAGCCGGTCAGTCATAACCATGTTGTTGAAAATAAAATTTACTTTTTCACAAGTTTCATTCTACACAGTGCAGTACATTTAAATAGTCTTAAGTAAACAAAATTTGTATATCTAATCATACGAGCAATTTAAACGAGGCTATGCAAACCATCATCAACAATAGTTTTAACGAGTTTAATTAAAGTAATCCAGGCGCCTTCACTAATGTTCGTGCTCACATTGTACAGTGTCCCCACATATTCCATTCATCATAATTTCCAGTTTGTAAATAATTAAGGATGACATTGACTTCAATCCTAGATCGTTGCAGCTATACAATTTATGGACCTTTGTCCATTTGCTGCATGTTTTTCAAACGGACACTGTTTTGCTAGATTTTTTCTCTACCATGCATGGAAATACCCGGCTAAGATAATTATTAGTTTAGAAGTGGTTTATCGTTTTTGCTCAGCAAAATTATAGTTATACAGATGAGGGACTTTTAGGTCACATAAAACCTAAAAATAACCTGCGAAACTTGTTGAAGAAGGTTGTTCTGCCCATGAAGCTCTAGTCTAGTACCTCCTACTAACTGCTCGCTAGATTTTCTTCATGAATGGAATAACCGTCGTATGCGTTGAGTTAACGGTGAAAATTGCCACTTTTAGGTTCTGTCGATGGACAAAAATCAATCGTCTGCGCAGGCTTTTTTAATGATTTACTTCCACCAGCACACGTATAGCATGAAAATTCCGAGTAGAGCTTTGCCTCGAAAGTCCATAGGTTTGTCTACAATGAAATATCATTTTTCACTTTAAAACCTTTCTCGAGTTTATCATGCTACCGGTACAGTTGCATTGGGCACCTTCGTGGGTCATGCCCAAGGAGATTTAACTAAGGACACTGGAGAGAGTAGTACTAACACTTTTTTGTAGACTATGGCTGTCTTCCGTCTCACCTACTCTTTGAAACAAAACGTATGGTCATATGAGACAACAGACAGCCACTGCGTAGTTAAATGTCAAATTTGCTGGGCACACTTTTTTATTCAGGCTAAAAACTTCAGTTTCCTTGTCTGCCCTGATGCCTGCGTCTGTTTTCCCGAATGACTAAAACCCTGTTATTTTTAAAGCTAGAGTGAATAGGCTGCTTCTGGGTAAGCTCGCCCCATCTTAGGCTTCTTCTCAACCCTAAGGTCCAGTATGAAGCCAAGAGCAAGCCCATACTATATAAAAAAATAAAATAAAAAAAAGAATCTCCTGGGCCCGATCGCGGTAATACTATGACGCATTAGTCAAGTGTAGACGTGCAGTTGTCGTGCAAAATCGTTTTTGATAACGCGCGGCTTTGACAGTGCGTCAACGTTTTCTGTTCCGGTGATAATCTTTGGAACTTAAACAGTTTTCATACGACAGTCTATTTTGACAACAAATTTCGTATTGCAAGTGGTTCCTCTGTCACGGATGTCACCGGATCAGACAAGATTGTGGGACTATAGGTTTGCGTGACGTGTGCGTCGTTATGTCATTACGGCAATACGAAGTCAAACGTCAAGACGCAAACGTAATCAAGACACGCTGCATAGAATTACGGCGATCGGCCCGCAGATTATGCCTGTCGTCGGGCTTGTCAACCCATAAGAAGGGATGACAATAGAGTAGTGTAAAGTGTATAGTGTACAGTACCTCCTGGAACATGGCGTCCAGGTCTTCGTCAAGCGCGGGCGCCTCCAGCAGTAACTCCGTCTCCCCCGCCCCCGCGCCCGCCTTCGCCCCCGCCGCCGCCCGAGCCGACGACAGCTGCAAACCGACATACCGTTTTATTAGATTATGTCATACTAGCTTTCCGCCCGCGGCTTCGCCCGCGTGGACTACACGACATTATCCCGCGAGAATGTGATTTTTTTTCGGGATAATAAGTAGCCTATGTTCTTCTCCAGGCTACAAAGTATCTGTGTCCCAAATTTCAGCCAAATCCGTTTAGCCGTTTTGGCGTGATTGAGTAACAAACATTCAAACATGTAAACTTTCACATTTATAGTAATAATAATAAAGTAGGAAGTAGGACTAACATAGGTCTACCTTTTATGTTAGTCGTTTCTTTTGCCATTGATTAAATTATTTCTTTCTAAAACAGTATGTTTAACCGAACCCGAAAAAAGTCATTATTGGTAGGTTAACAAGAGGCTGGTAGGTAGGTGCTACCGTAACCACGGCCCCTAAAAAGGAGCAGAAACGTCGGCAATATCCGAATACCTTTAAAACCCCAAAATAATTTCGAATATTATAATGCGCGTGTAACTCCATAAAAGAAGTTTTTTTTACAATGGTCAATAGATATAATAGATACGCGCAAAAACTTGAACAGATACATTTTTTATTAATTTTGTTAGGCTTATTGTAGGCAGCAATACACCGCTTTGTCACGAATTTTTCAACAAACACCGATGCGACGCGTCTCACATGTCCCACTGCTCCACATCTGACAGACAGCCGTTCGCGCACTCTTACTTCGAGATGCAATCACAACAGTTCAACACACTGCACATTTCACTGCACACAGACGCCGGCGAATGTAAACTGCACAGGTAATGGTTTTTAGGCGGCGATTTAGCGCTAATTTTCAGATTGTTGCTAGATGCGGGTGATCGACCTCGCCTCGACGATTATTTGTACACAGGGAAACTTGTGCAATTATCTCACAGTCACTATGCACATCTTATAAAATTAGCTAGGACAACACAATCGACCTTTGAATGTACACGATAATATATTTCTCAAAGAGACAAAAACATTTGCGTTGAACGCAACAAATATTGACACAGGCCAAAATACAGCCTTGGCATCTCTGAAATTACCTCAAGATGACACTGTTTTCTTCCATGGTGTAACGCTATCGAAATTACTCAACTAGGTAGTTATTATTTTTATGAAGAGGACACGCGCCGGATAAGGTTTACACTTCTCTGTTTGTATGGGATTTAGTGGTAAAGTGACTCACTCGCTGGAGTTCGGGGAGCCGGTCTTTGGTCCGCATTGTGGCGTCGGGGTCCGGCCTCCTGGCAGTCCGGTGCAGGGCGGTGTCCGGCCGGCGATGTCCCGGCAGCGTGCGTGCGCGGCGGTGCGCGCGGCGTGATATCTAATCGCGCACTGATAACGCGCGGGCGATAGCGCCGCCACCGCCCTGCCCGCGAGCCCGACCGATGCGCCGCGCCGCGTCATCGTCACCTGCGCGAGTGACACCGCGCGCCCGCGCCGGAGACGCTTACCTACGTCGAACACCTGAACCGCGCCGGGTCAGCGGGGTCACGATCGCGTACGGCGTCTCGGTTAAGTTTTCAAATTCAGTTATTTCAGTTATTTTACGATTACTTTAAAATCTAAGTATTATTGGTAAATATCGGAAAAATGTGATAGTAAAAAACCACGGTTCTCCAAGGTCTCCCGCTGGTAGGGTTTGCGAACCGATGGCGTAGCTTCTATGACGTTCACAAGTATTGTAAATAACAATCTAAATCGAATAAACAAATTTGACTTTGACTTTGTCTTTGACACGAGCCCTATATAAGTAGCTTGCAGGCGGGATTGCATTGTAAATGTAAAAAAATAAATTAAAATCTCAATTATTATTGGTAAATTTCTATAATTTCCATACAATAGTTTTCCCTCTAAGAATCTCTATCGTATTCATACTGAAGTGCAGAAATTCTAATTCAGTTTCGTGATTCTTGTGTTTTATTGTACTTTTCATTTAAATTGACCGATCATTTACCTTCTAATATAATTGTTAGTATTTTGTTATATCTGAATAATATTGGTGCTCGTTTTCGTTATAGGTTGATCAGTCCTCTGAAGGAGCTCAGGTGCCTGCTCGAACAATAATAGCAATGATGAAGTTGCGCTTTACGAATAATGTATGTTTACGAGTGAATTACTTTTTATGGGCGTTTGGTATTGCACTTTTGTATGAAACAGCCGATTTTTTTCGCGATAATGCACCTGGCCCCATATTAAAAGTTGTTTGTCTTAATGATTCAAGATTCAAGATTCAAATTTGTTTATTCAATTTAGATTGTTATTTACAATACTTGTGAACATCATAGAAGCTACGCCATCGGTTCGCAAACCCTACAACGGGAGGCCTTGGAGAAGAACCGGCAAGAAACTCCAAGGGTTGTTTTTTTCTCCCTGTTTTATTTCATACAGAGTCGTCAAATTGAAAAATGACCTTAACATGGTATGACTAAGGTCAGTTTCCATCACAATTACACAATGGGTTATGATAAATACAGTTAAGTATAGGCGAACTAATGATCATAGCGGTGAACAATTTTCAATTACTTAGGAACTCTACTTAAAGCTTTAATATTAGTTAAAAAACAAAAGACAATTCTACTATATACTGCAAGTTGCGCCATACATGTTTCAAATGTAATTCTTAATAAAATGAATAAAAACAAAAGAAAACATATTTTAATGGGTACTTTCACCCCCTGTAGTATGTCCCATCCTTAAACAAACAGCCTGTATAATAGACAAATACAAAGCTTAGAATGGTTTGAGAAACCTATATGTCTATAGAGTCCCCACACGAATAAGTTTGATTAAAATAATATTTCTCAGTTTCAGTTACATGTATGGAGAACTCCACTGATTTTTTTTATTTTTGTATTAAAATCGTCAAGCGGTTTACATAATACATCTACACCAAGTTTCTTTCAACTGTGTAGTTTTTATAGTTTTGGAATAAAGTGTCTGTGACATACAGACGGACGGACGGACAGACAGACAGACATGACGAATCTATAAGGGTTCCGTTTTTTGCCATTGGGCTACTGAACCCTAAAAAATGCATAGTGAATGCAAAAAAAGTAAAAATAATAAGTAATCATTTCTTTTTATACTTACTTAATGTTAAAGTTAGTATGAAAACTTGTCATTTTTTCAACAAATATTATTTAACAAGCTGACCCGGCAAACGTTGTTTTGCCATATAATAGTGGACCCGGTCACCAACATCTTGTGTGTGTGTTTATACACCAAAAGTTGCCTACACCAGACAACAGATAGCGCTAGTTACACACTACCAATAAAGGGGCCCGAGCTTGGTCTCTATTTCCTACATATAAAAAATTACTCTGTGAAGTAGAGCGAGTGTCAGATAACTTTGCGCGACTGGGGCATTTTTGGCGCTAGTTACAGTACACTTTTTATTCTAAGCTTATAGAAAAGATTAGTATTCGATTTTGACCGCGCAGACGTCAGTGATTACATACTCTTTGGAAACGGCAATGGAAGAAATGACAGTTTTGTATCGAAGGTACGACAGTTAAACGATTTTTCATAGAAAATTACAATTTTTACTCAATTTTCCGGAATAATAAGTAGCCTATGTTACTCTCCAGCTCCCAAACTATCCCCATACCAACTATCACGTCGATCCGTTGCTCCGTTTTGGCGTGAAAGAAGGACAAACAAACAAACAAACAAACAAATAAACAAACAAACAAACACACTTTCACAATTATAATATTAGTATGGATATGGATAGTACTAGGTCTTATGGAAAAAAGCTGCACTTTGTGATAAAGGAAAGCCGCTTTGCACAGTGATACTAGGGACAAAAATAATCGATTTCACCCGCAGCAGCGAAAGTTTCATCCCTTAGGAACATAGGTGGCGCCACTTCTTTAAAAAAATAATTAAAAAATTCTACAAGCCAAACCACCGCACCGATTTTGATAAACACGGTGTCAAATGAAAGATAATTACATAATATATCAAAGAAAAAGTATATTGTAAAATAATACATTTAAAAATGCCCAAATATTAGCTTTGCTTGGAAGTATATTGAGAAATTTGTCGGATTTTACTTAATTTTAAAAAATTATTGTTCCGTGGGGTATCTTTTTATCCACTAATATTGTTGACAATTTAATAGAGTATTTGATAAGAAAAACTGCTTGTCGATATCTTTAATAATAATGGAGATATAAGATTACTAATGAGGGCAGTAATTGCTCGGGCGCACCGATTTCAATGATCTATGTATGAAACGACTTTTTTTTGTCTTTATGCATATTGCATATTTCTTATATGCATTTAAAAATATATTTTAAAAAGTATGTGAAAGATTATATTTGTGAAGTTTAAAAAAAATGACAGAAGTTTTACTTTAGAAATACCTAATGCAAGTAAAATACATAACAAAATAATTTTATTTAATCATAATCTTCTTTAAAACCGACGATGGTACTGTTTGAACTGAAAAAGAAACAAAATCTTCTTATTTAGGTAGTGCAAAATGCAACAGTTTAATGATTTTAATTTAGTATGACATCCACGTCTAGAAACAAGATTTTTTCCCCTTCGAATTAAAGTAAGACGTGATGTCACACCCTGTAAAAGCATGAAACCCTAGGAGTGCAGTAGACATATTGGGACCCAAAGCATTGCTATTAATTTCTAAGTTTCAAATTCCTCGATGGATTTTCTCACACTTTTTTTTTTGGACACAAAAATAGGCTAGTGACAAGCCTTCCCCCGACATTAGCCGCATTCAACAAACATGCCTTGCGTGCAGCTTACCAAGCAGGCGATATATGGGGTAACGCTTTGAATTTAATAGCCCCAATTCCATGTCCAGCTTCTTGGGGTTATGGCACAAAATTTCACAAGCGGGATAGACTCCTAAATGGTTCACTGCTACGCCGATTTGGTCAGGTCAGAGTTAAACCTTCTCGATCATTGCGGGTGCAGAACTTTCTGCAATAGGTACTATGCGCTGTTCCTGTCGATGCATTGGCCTACCATGTACTCTACAGTGCAAATTTTGCAATCGTGACTGTGAAAATCCAAGGTTAATGTATAAAAGATACACAATTCAAAATTATTTCCAATAAAATGTAACAATTACTTTATCAGTAGCTTTCAGGCGGGATACTACTACTACGGGCTACTTATAGGGCTCGTGGTTTTTTAATATCACATTTTTCCTATAAGTACTTACAAAATTGCATTGTGAATGCATGAAAATAATTTAAAGTCTCAATTAACTTTATCATTGAGTAGATACTTCAAAATCATTAAACTATTGCATTTTGCACTAAATAATAAGATTTTTTTTAAGTTTAAACAGTATCATCGTCGGTTTCAAAGAAGATATGATTAAATAAAATTATTTTGTTATGTATTTTACTTGCTTTAGGTATTGCTAAAGTAAAACTTCTGACATATTTTTTTAAACGTCACAAAAATAAACTTTCACATACTTTTTAAAATATATTTTTAAATGCATATAAGAAATATGCAATATGCATAAAGACAAAAAAGTCGTTTCATACATAGATCATTGAAATCGGTGCGCCCGAGAAATTATTGCACTCATTAGTAATCTTATATCTCCATAATTATTAAAGATATCGACAAGCAGTTTTTCTTATCAAATACTCTATTAAATTGTCAACAATATTAGTGGATAAAAAGATACCCCACGGAACAATAATTTTTTAAAATTAAGTAAAATCCGACAAATTTCTCAATATACTTCCAAGCAAAGCTAACATTTGGGCATTTTTTAATGTATTATTTTACAATATATTTTTTCTTTGATAGATTATGTAATTATCTTTCATTTGACACCATGTTTATCAAAATCGGTGCGGTGGTTTGGCTTGTAGAATTTTTTAATTATTTTTTTAAAGAAGTGGCGCCACCTATGTTCCTAAGGGATGAAACTGTCGCTGCTGCGGGTGAAATCGATTATTTTTGTCCCTAGTATCACTGTGCAAAGCGGCTTTCCTTTATCACAAAGTGCAGCTTTCGGACGAAATATCGCCATAAGACCTAGTACTATAATACTGTTATACTCCTTAAATTTCGTGTCAAAGTCACCTTGGATTTCAAGTAAAATTTCCTAAATATTTACTACCATAGTAGTATTTTTTGTCATTTTATCTTATACTACGTACTTATCTACTACCATAGTAATATTTTTTCAAGTTCATTAAATTTATTGTATTTTGGACCATAGCACTCTGTCCAAGTTCTTACTTACTAACTACTAACTGTTGGCTGCTACCGCTGCTGCTGTACCAAACTGACCTCGACAGAAATTTCCACGCACGATACTGCTAGTGCGCTGAGACAGTTTAATATTACGGCCATAGATGGCGCCACCGAGGCAGTTCACTGTCGTGATGGTCCACGCCGATAGATAGAGAACAGTGAACATAGTGTTACCACAGTATTGTGGTACTTACTACTACTACTATTATTGTGGTGTTACTACTTTTATTCGCCGTAGTATATTTTGATACTTACCTACTTAAAGTTTGACTAGGTAGTCTCCACTATTATACAAAGATATTCTCATCTTGATTACATTTTAAATATCAGTTCGTATGTTCAGTACACCCCTGCCTATACCGCGGAGTCAGCTAGCGCAGTGGAAGCTGGTATTACTAATATAGACTCCGGACAAAAACTAGGTTTCAGCGGGGATGTAAACTGAACAATTGGACTGCGATACACAGCGGAGAGAATGTGAAGTAAGGTGATTTTACATACTGTGGTCTGTGCTGTAGAAAGTCCCTGGGCAGCGTGGGGAGAGGGGGGCCCCCCCTGTGGCTCCGTCTTCTTCTGCAGACCTTACCAATTAGTCACCTCACTCATAACACAAATAACAGCGTTCACAAGACACTGGGCGTTTCAACAATAGATACACAAAGACACACGGAGGAGCCTTTTGTCAAGATATATATTGCCCCTGCAACAACACGTGTGGTGGATGATTATCCTTCAAAGCATCGCGACCGGCCACTCATCAGGATGGCATCAAAATCGTGGTCGTACAACACGGGATCGGCAGGATAATTTAAGATTTTTCAAACTCGATATGCCAGGCACATTCAACGCGAGCGATTTTTAACAAATTCAGCAAAATTATTCCGACATTTTTGCCACGAGAATTTCAATCAAGTGTCACTGTCAACTTCAAGTGACAGCTAATGTCAATTTGACGTGACATTAGAGATGCGTTCAGAAACGTCGATCTTTTCCGAACATCCCCCCGCCCCGGACCGTTAAGAACGGTACGTCAATCTACGGGTAATCGGGAGAGCCCACTAACTGCTCTCTTCAAAACCGAATCTCGAACCAAAACCTCAGCAAAACGAGGAACTCCGTCAGTTCCGGGGTAGAGTTTAACAATGCGCCCCCTTCGCCAACATAGGGGCGGCAGGTTAGCATCCTTAATCAACACGAGGTCGCCAGTCTGGGGTGGGGTGGTTTTATCTGTCCACTTCACGCGCTGTTGTAGGATATGCAAATACTCCATCGACCAACGTGCCCAGAAGTTTTGGGACATCTGTTTCAAAAGTTGGTATCGCGACAAACGATGGGATCCTACATCCTGAATCGGATATTCAGGCAACGCCAAAAGGGGCTGTCCGATCAAGAAATGACCTGGCGTCAACGCTTCCAGGTCATTCGGGTCCGAAGACAACGGGCACAAGGGTCGCGAGTTGAGGACGGCCTCAATTTTACAAAATACCGTATCAAGTTCCTCAAACGTGAGAATAGTTTCTCCAATCACGCGACGCAAGTGTGTCTTGGCAGCCTTTACACAAGCTTCAAAAATTCCTCCCCAGGTCGGACAAGCTGGAGGGCTAAACTTCCAGATTATCCCACGCCGGGAGAGGGTGGTTCCAATGTCTATTTTATTATCAACAAAAAACTTAACTACTTCCTTAAGATAATTACACGTTCCCTTATAATTAGTACCACAATCGGAACGTATCAATGACGGCAGTCCTCTACGGGAAACAAATCTGCTCAAGGCGGCGACAAAGGCTTCGGTAGACAATTCCGAGACAATTTCCAAATGGACAGCCTTGGTGGACAAACACACAAACACGCACAAGTACGCCTTATAGGTTTTAGCATTACGCAGTCTCGAAGCCTTTACAGTAAAGGGACCGGCGAAGTCGGTGGCGACTCCGGCAAAAGCTCTACATTCCGTGACGCGATCAGCAGGCAAATCACCCATCTGGGGCTGCATGGTCGCGGCCTTCAATCGATAACAAGGCAGGCAACGGAAAACCACCGTGCGAATGGCTCGACGAGCAGACAAAATCCAAAATTCACGCTGCAAAATGGCCAACAAAGCATTACAGCCAGCATGTTGTGCATTCACATGGCGATCTGTTATTATCAGTTGAGTCAAATGTCCGGCTTTAGGTAACAAAAGGGGGTGACGAGCTCCATACGGCAGGTTCGCATTTCGAAGTCTTCCGCCGACTCGCAAAAGCCCACTCTCGTCCAGGAAGGGATTTAATCGCGATACCGCGCCCTTCAACTTGCGACGGCCTAAACGCAAAATTTCAATCTCGGACTCAAAACTATCAGCTTGTACTCTCCGGACCCAAAACAAGAGCGCGTCCCTACGCTCGTCCGGAGTGAGAACCGACGAATCACGCCTCGCGCGTGGGTTCCTGCAATTGTACGCAAAACGTCTGATCCAAGCGGTAACACCAAGCAGCTTCTGTAAGGAGCTGTACCGATCCAACAACAAATCCTTTTCCCCGGCGGGGTTAGTCTCCAGGACGCATGCCCGCATATCAGGAACGGCTACGTTCGACAACGCTGGAGAGGGCGGCCACTCCGACTCAGGCCGCATCAACCACTGTGGGCCCCACCAGAGGGGGTGGTTAATTAGGGTTGGGGCTACACAACCCCGAGATGCACAATCCGCGGGATTCATGGTTCCCGGCACGTGTCTCCAAATCAACTCGATGTCGGAATTACAAATCTGCGACACTCGATTGGCCACAAACACGTCCAAGGTGTGCGCCGGAGCCTTCAACCAACAAAGGACGACCTGACTGTCCGTCCAAGCATAAACCTCTTGTATCTTAATAGATCGACCTAATGTGAGCCATACGTGGTTCAACAAACGCATTAGGAGGGCAGCTCCACACAATTCCAACCTCGGGATCGTATGACGAGTCCGAAGGGGAGCGACTTTGCTTTTCGCTATCACCAGATGCACAGCAACAACTCCGTCAACAGTAACGGTGCGGAGGTACACGGCCGCAGCAAATCCACGTTCGGAGGCATCGGAAAAGCCGTGAAGAGTAACTTTACAATTTTCAGAAGGGAGGAATAGCCTCGGCAAATGCACTTCATTAATCTCGGGGAGGGATGAAACGAAGCTCGACCAATCTCGGAGTAACTCGTCCGAGAGGGGTTCATCCCACGACACACCCGAAGCCCATAACCGTTGCAAGAAACACTTGGCCATAAACAGCACGGGGCAAATCCACCCATTGGGGTCAAAGGTACGTGCGACAGTAGACAATACTAAACGCTTGGTCCAGACCTTCGGTGGTCGCAAATCCACAGAATAAGTGAACGTGTCAGAGACCGGTTTGTACTGTACGCCAAGGACGGTCACCACATGGGGATTATCAACATTTTCGAATAGGTGGGGGTCCTGCTGGTGCTCTTCGGGCAAACCTACCAGTACATCAGGCGAGTTGGATATCCATTTCCTCAACTCGTAACCTCCCGACTTCAAAAGGGCGGTGAGTTCGTCTCTCAGGACAATCGCCTCTGAGACAGATGAGGCGCCCGTGCAAATGTCATCCACATAGACGTCACTGGCCAAAATGGCGGAGGCGCGAGGGTATCTCAAGCGCTCCTTCTCGGCCAACTCCAACAAAGAACGAATCGCAACAAACGGGCTCGAAGCCAAACCGTACGTATTCGTATTCAATTCATAAATCAACAAGGGGTCCCTAGGACTCTCTCTCCACAAAATCAATTGGTACCTCCTATCCTCTGGATGGATGACCGTTTGTCTGAACATCATCCGGATGTCAGTCATAAATACAATTTGGTGCCGCCGGAAGTTGGTCAAAATGTCTGAGATCTCCGTGTGCAGCTTGGGACCTACATGCAGACACTGGTTCAAGGACGCTCCAGTAGAGGTGGGAGCCGAACCGTCAAAGACCACCCGAATCTTTCCGGATTTCAAAACGGCGTGGTGCGGCAAAAAGAAATGCTCAACGGAGCGCCAATCCAAATCGCTCACGGACATGTGCCCTAACTCCTCATACTCCCGCATGAATTCAACATACTTCTGGCGGAAGACCGGATCCTTGCTCATGCGACGCTCCATCGCCACTAGCCTACGTTCCGCTAGCGGTCGGGATTCGCCCAGAGGAGGTCGGCCGGCACGAAAGGGGAGACGGGTGATCAAACGACCAGAGCGGAGGCGACCAGTGTTATTCTGGTAATACAACTCGCATTCATCCGCTACTGGGTCAACCCGCGGGGCTGGTGGAGGTTCCTCAACCTCCCAAAACTTCTGCACCACTTCGGAGAGAGACACATTAAAAACAAGACCGCGATCCTCATCAAGGGAATCCAAAACGCGGCGAGCAGGGCCCATCACAACTGTACCGAGTGTCGTCTGCAGAGCTACCAAGCCATCTGGCTGCAAAACTCGCTTCCCCGTCAACAAAACTCGCCCCAGGACATCGGCTCCAAGGAGAGCATCAATCGGGCCTGGGCGGAAGAAATTTGGATCGGCGAGTGGGGAATCAGACACCAAAGACAACATACTCGGTCCCAAGTCAACTGAAGGTTGACGGCCAACAACTGTGTCCAACACAATCGCCGAGGTCTTAATGCCTGGCGTGGACCCATTACGTGATGTAAATGTGAAGTCAACATGCCCTAACAACCCGGGGACTTTCACATCGCCAACACCTCTCACGCCTTCCGTGTGGGGGTGCACCTTGAGGCCCAACCGCCTAACTGACCCCTGAGCACCGGAATCCAACAAGGCGCGAACTTCCACAAGGTCGCCATTCAATCCCCTGACAAGTACAGAGGCCGTGGGCAACAAAACGGTCTCTGGAGGGGTGGCTACAATCGACCGTAAACACGTTGATTGCTAGTATGTGGGGTCCCCAGACGTCCCCCCATGGTAAGGGGGTCGCTCATAGCGATCCAGTGGGTCCCAATCTCCCACATACTGCCTACGTCCAATTCGCCCGGCATCAGGCGGGTCATATCTCCCGGCCCCTTGAAGACGGGGCGGGCGCCGCTCCAAACGCGGGTATTCGGCGAGCGGCGGCGAGAATCGGTGCCTATCATCCACCGTGTACGTCGCCCCATAGTCGCGGGGGCACGGTGACCGATTTTCAGAAGGGGGGTCCCGGGGACCCCCGGCTGTGCGAGGCTCAACACGTTGCGGGGGGCTTCTACGACCTCCCGCAACGCTCGCAAAATCGAACCCCCTAGTGGGGGACCGATTTCCAATGGGGGGGTCTGTGGGACCCCCGCCCGTGCGAGGCTCAAAACGTCGCGGGGGGCCTCTACGACCTCCGGCAACGCCCGCATAACTCATCCCCATCCTTGGGGATCGGTTTCCCATGGGGGGGTCCGTGGGACCCCCGCCCGTTTGAGGGTCCAAACGTGGCGGAGAGCGTCTGGGGCCACTCTGGTGGCCACTAGAACTGCTGCGGGATGCAAACACCGCGGGGGGTCCGAGACCCCCACCCATACGCGGTGATCCTGCAGCGACGCGCTGCGGCGCTCCGCCGCCCTCTGGGCTGTTCATGCAGAGGAGGGGATGGTGGTTGCCCTTACAAAAGCGGCATGGGTGCGCTTGGGTACATTCGCGCTGCATGTGCAGGCCCAAGCACGAGTAGCACCATGTCCGTTGTCGCGCGATCGCTCGACGGCCTTGGACGCGCTGGTCGAGGAACTTATCACAACGGGTCGTGCTGTGACCCGGTTCCCGACAGTACAAGCAGCGGACGGTCTCCTGGACGGCGGCATAGCGGCCGGGCGCGCGAGGGGCCATACGCCCCCTACGGGGGGGTCCGGTGGGGGATCCACTCTGTGGCACAGGTCGTTCGGGTCCCATAGGACCGGCCAGAGAGGAATTATCTGCCAGTCTACTTTCTCCTTCCAGGAACGTCAAGAGGTCCGAGAAGGGTGGCAGATAAGTCGCACTATCCCCACCATACTGCTGCTCAAAACGGACCTTAACAGAGTCCGGCAACTTTCCCAGGACAATGTGCAGTAACAAAAACGACCACTGCTCCACTGGGAGTTTTAAGTTTTTTAATGCGTTGTATGCCACCAACAGCGGATTCAACAAAGCCACTCTCAAGTGCATCACGCTGGCAACGCGGGGTAAATTCAAAATGGCGGCCACATGGTTGTCCGCCAGACGTCGTACGTTCTGGTACCGACGGGCAATCAAATCCCTAGCAATAGGGTAGTTTTCATCCGAGGGGGCCAAATGTTGAACTGATTCAAGGGCCTCCCCTTCCAACACGGATAACAAATAAGCTAACTTCTGGCCCTGGGTCAAATCGTCCCGGGCATGTACAAGACTATCAAAAATATTAATAAAGCCCTCCCAGTCCTCTAGACGACCAGCAAAACGCCTTAAGTCTAAGGGGGCCAATCTAGCAAAGAGAGGGGGCATACTCTTAGATGTGACCGGGGACGGGCTCGGTTCATTCTCTCTTGCCACTTGCAAAGGTCGAGCCACCTGGGTAATTCTGTCCGCAAAATCATAACACTGGTCCACATCCAAATCGACTTCTTGTCGCATTTCCACATCGGCCTCAACAGTCCTTTCCAAAAATAAGGCATACTGTTCATCAACAACAGCCAAACGTACGGGCAGATCTACGTATCTGTTCAACAAGGCCTCCGTTCTATCCGGTCGATCCAATAATGCGACCGCAGAAGCTAACCACCGTAACTCAGAACGTATTTTGGCTTTAGCAGAGGAGGCCGTCATTGTAACGTCACAAATTTATCAACAAAACCAACAAATTCAAAATATTCACTATAACACAAAATCTCCAATATTTGGAGGTTATTACTAACCACAAGATTCCAATATTACAACAACAAAGTATTTTTATCATGTCGACGAAGAAGCACATATTCAATGATGTCAGTGTGATCAACGCTGTTAATACAGGAAGCGATCACCGTATGGTGAGAGGCACATTGAATATCGATGTCAAGCTCGAAAGATCGCGACTGATAAAATCCACGCTCCGACCAATACCAGCTCAAATTCAAAACCCCGAGTGCTTTCAGCTCGAGCTTCAAAACCGCTTCGAAGCCCTTGAGAACAGCATAGACGTGGACGATCTATACAACATGGTGGTGGATACTGTCCGCACGGTAGGGTCTAAGTACTATAAAACCCGCCGTCCCAAATTGAAGAAACTCTCCAGTCAGACTCTCCTACTCATGGATCAGAGACACGAAATGAAGCTGCAGAACTCAGCGGATGCCCATCGTTATCGACAGCTCAATAGACAGATATCTAAGTCTTTAACACGCGACCTTCGCCAATTTAATACCGAGCGTATTAAAGAAGCCATTGAGCGGAACAAAGGCTCCAAAGTGTTCGCGAGAGATCTGTCTATCGGGCAAAGTCAATTGACGAGGCTGAAAACTGAGGAAGGTAGCATCGTTTCGTCAACACCTGAAATCCTGAGGGAGATTGAGAGTTTCTATGGACAGCTATATTCTACACAAACACCTGTTGAAAGCAAGGCTACAGACCCTAGAGCCAAGCTTACCCGACACCATACCGAAGATATCCCGGACGTCAGCCTGTACGAGATTAGAATGGCTCTCAAGCAGCTTAAAAACAACAAGGCGGCGGGCGATGACGGAATCACAACAGAGCTTCTGAGAGCGGGCGGTAAGCCGATACTTAAGGTCCTCCAGAAGCTTTTCAACTCAGTCATCCTTGAGGGCAAAACGCCAAAGGCATGGGGCAGAAGCGATGTGATGCTGTTTTTCAAGAAGGGTGATAAAACTCTCTTGAAGAACTATAGACCCATCTCGCTTCTGAGCCATATCTATAAGTTGTTTTCGAGAGTCATTACGAATCGTCTCGCTCGCAGGTTCGACGACTTCCAACCTCCCGAACAAGCCGGGTTCCGAAAAGGCTACAGTACCATAGACCACATTCATACGCTGCGGCAAGTTATACAGAAGACCGAAGAGTATAACTTGCCACTTTGCTTGGCGTTCGTGGACTATGAGAAAGCCTTTGATTCGATTGAGACTTGGGCGGTGCTGCAGTCTCTCCAGAGGTGCCAAATAGACTACAGGTACATCGAGGTGCTGAGGTACTTATACCAAAACGCCACCATGTCGGTCCGATTACAGAACCAGAGCTCTAATCCTATCCAACTACAGCGAGGTGTGAGACAGGGAGATGTCATCTCTCCCAAACTGTTCACAGCTGCGTTGGAGGATATTTTTAAGCTGCTGGATTGGAAAGGATGCGGCATCAACATTAATGGCGAGTACCTAACGCACCTACGGTTTGCTGATGATGTAGTTCTTATGGCTGAGACCTTGGAAGACCTGAACACAATGCTCGAAGATCTCGGTAATGCTTCGCAAAGAGTGGGTCTTAAGATGAACATGGACAAGACGAAAATCATGTTCAATGCCCATGTTGCACCCGTTCCAGTTAATGTTGGGAACATTACACTCGAAGTTGTTGACCACTATGTTTACCTAGGACAGACGGTCCAGTTAGGTAAGTCCAACTTTGAGAAAGAGATCTCTCGTCGAATCCAGCTCGGATGGGCAGCGTTTGGGAAGCTCCGGCATATATTCGCGTCCGAAATACCTCAATGTCTCAAGACGAAAGTCTTTGACCAGTGTGTGTTGCCAGTAATGACCTATGGAAGTGAGACGTGGTCTTTTACTATGGGTCTCATAAGAAGGCTCAAAGTCACCCAGCGAGCAATGGAGAGAGCGATGCTTGGTATTTCCCTGCTCGATCGAATCAGAAATGATGAGATCCGCAGGAGAACTAAAACAACCGACATAGCTCGAAGGATTGCATCATTGAAGTGGCAGTGGGCGGGACACATAGCGCGGAGAACCGATGGCCGTTGGGGCGGAAAGGTTCTCGAATGGCGACCGCGTACCGGACGACGTTCCGTGGGCAGGCCCCCTACAAGGTGGACCGACGATCTGGTCAAGGTCGCGGGAAGCCGCTGGATGCGGGCAGCGCAGGACCGATCGTTGTGGAGATCCTTGGGGGAGGCCTATGCCCAGCAGTGGGCGTCGTTCGGCTGACATGATGATGATGATGATGATGAAAGTATTTATAATGACACAAACTCTTAAATATTTGGAGGTTATCAGAAAACAACAAAACTCACTGACTATTGAAACTCACTTGGATATCAACATACAACAAATTAATTTTAATTATTTCAAAGCACAAGTTTCAATGAGTTTCAATGTGTAAACAATGTCTTAAATCATCTAAGTTTCACTAAGTATTGAGTGCAAACTTATTAGCTAACCTTTTATTAGCTATTATTTTAGCAACAAACTTGTCAATATTCACAACTCAAATTTGCTAACAAAACTGAATAATAATTATTATGAGCAAAGAAAGGCATCTGTTTACATTTTGGAACCTCAATACATGACAATTAATTACAAGACATGGAACCAATAACAAAGGAATGCTCTTTACTTTTCAAATGCAAGTTAATTACCATTTACAAGTACAAATTAATCTAGTCCGGACCCGATGGTCATCAAACGGCACTGATTAATAGACAAACTTTTGGCGTGGGCCTCTCAGGCCTTCAAGCTACGCTCTTGCTACCAAGAAATGTTCAGTACACCCCTGCCTATACCGCGGAGTCAGCTAGCGCAGTGGAAGCTGGTATTACTAATATAGACTCCGGACAAAAACTAGGTTTCAGCGGGGATGTAAACTGAACAATTGGACTGCGATACACAGCGGAGAGAATGTGAAGTAAGGTGATTTTACATACTGTGGTCTGTGCTGTAGAAAGTCCCTGGGCAGCGTGGGGAGAGGGGGGCCCCCCCTGTGGCTCCGTCTTCTTCTGCAGACCTTACCAATTAGTCACCTCACTCATAACACAAATAACAGCGTTCACAAGACACTGGGCGTTTCAACAATAGATACACAAAGACACACGGAGGAGCCTTTTGTCAAGATATATATTGCCCCTGCAACAACACGTGTGGTGGATGATTATCCTTCAAAGCATCGCGACCGGCCACTCATCAGGATGGCATCAAAATCGTGGTCGTACAACACGGGATCGGCAGGATAATTTAAGATTTTTCAAACTCGATATGCCAGGCACATTCAACGCGAGCGATTTTTAACAAATTCAGCAAAATTATTCCGACATTTTTGCCACGAGAATTTCAATCAAGTGTCACTGTCAACTTCAAGTGACAGCTAATGTCAATTTGACGTGACATTAGAGATGCGTTCAGAAACGTCGATCTTTTCCGAACATCGTATATTTCATTTATATGTGTAATCTACACAAACTTATATTCATTCGAAAAGTTCTCACCATTATGCGTCTCTTTAAAATCATAGTACTTACCAATATCAACCAGATATGTATAGACATAGTAGTAAGTAGTAAGTAATTAGATTAGGGGGATTCAAATAGATTAGGGGGAACGGTATTTTTTATATTTTTCATCAAAAGTCAAAAACTATGCGGCCTAAGAAAAAATGAAAATATGTTTGAGAATGTGCAAGTAGCGTCCTTTCATATGATACCCCATATGCCTTAGTAGCCCCACTTCGAGTTTTTAAGACCGCCTTTTCAGTCCCTGTTGCAAAAAGAATATAAATATTTTAATTTTTCTCTTAATTGCAAAATACTTGAACAAACTTTATCTAAAACTATTCCAAATTTCAAGTTGATAGTATTATTAGTTCTCGAGATATCCAGCTATGACAGACGGACTGAGTCGCACCATTTGGGTAGGAAGGAACCCTAAAAATGAATGTTGCTTAGCGCAAATCTCGAAAACGGCTAGACCAAATCGTCTAATTTATTTTTCATATGTTCCATAAGGTACACGGAAAGTTTTTAAGGAGAGAAAAAACATAAAAATTGCGTGTATAAATAGTAAAAAATCGGCCAAGTGCGAGTTGAACTCGCCCATGAAGGGTTCCGTACCTAGCCAAAATTCCACTATAATTTTTCGTCAGCAAAATATAACTTTGTTTTTCATAGAGTTTGTATGAATGACAAAGTCACATTTGCGGTTTTTGAAAATGTGTTATATGGTTGCAAAATGGAAAATGAAGTATTTAGAAAAAATCTACGCGTCTTTTTCAAGGGTTCCGTTTTTGCCATTCGGCTACGGAACCCTAAAAAATACACTTCTCTGTTCCCATATAAACCAGCTCTGCTGTGACGGAAATCGTGTGTAGCAACGGACCGACGTGATTTTAGGTATGGGGATAATTTGGGAGCTGGACTGGACTGTGAGGCACAATAGTGTATCTTGAGATACACTAATTAAGCTTGACAGGTCTTATTGAGATCGCCTAGTCACCTTCTAAATGGGGCACTTTTAAAAAATAAACTTTGTTCCACTCAGTTCCAGTCACACTAGTACCTGGGTGCCTACCATCAACTTTAAGACAGGGATTCAAAAATAGCGCGATGCAGAATAGGTTCCTAAAATGAATTGCTTTCTTTCGTACTATGACCTTCTAAAAACTGGATCGCAAATGAATTGCTAAATGTTAATGACCGCATGATTTGTGTCCTTTTTCTTCTACCCGTCTCTTTCACTCGATTCTGTCATGCCCGAAGAGTGAGAGGGACGGGTATAACCTGCAGGTGTCATGTTAAATCGACCGGGTTATAAGTCAAATAAGAGTTCCTGACAGCTTAGCGGCTGTGAAATGTCATTGATCGATCACTGAATCGCTGTCATTGATATTAAGCTGTTGTGGTACGAATAAGCGAAGCAGATCAGTTTAGGTACTAAACAAAACCGCAATAAGAGTTGATGGTAAGCACCCTGGTATGACTACGGATAATTTAACGTGATCCGTAGTTCCGTAGTCACACCATCACACCCTTGACCCAATTTGCGTCTTTTTTTGGGTTCATCATCAACAGCCCTTTAGCATCCCACTGTTGGGATATACCTACCTTTACCTCATACGAAAAAGTTATAGGCCATAGTCAAAATATAAATAAATAATAAAAACTGACTGCTTATAACTAAATCTTATTTTATATATTTTGACGATAAACCCAAAAAAGACGAAAATTGGGTCAATGGTGTGATGGTATGACTACGGATCAGGTATAATTATCCGTAGTCATACCAGTGTAGCAACGGATAAATAAAATTAACCATAGTCACACTGGTGTGTCATTTTGGTGTGACTGTTCGGTTTACTGCCGAACAATTAAATATTGAAAATACGTAAGTTGTCGCCCGCGCGGCACGTGACGTTAAATTAGGCCATCGGCCGCCGCGGCCGCCGTGCACTATGACACTTCAGTGCAATTTATTTCTCATTCGCGATCGGTTGTACTCCCTAACAGTCAACAATAACATTTAACATTAAGATAAACATTTCATTCATTCAGTTTTAACATTAACATTTTCTACATTTTTAACATTTAACTATAGTCCGAACATTTGTCGCTATAAGAGAACATTTGTGACTTTAAGTTCTAAGTGAAATAAAGTGTTGGACTTTTATCTCGTTTATCTCTCCGTTACGAACCCCACGCAGACTGCATCCCCGAACATTGGTCCTTCGAGCGACCACCTCGCGCGCGTTTATCTCGTGAATTGGGGTGGAGAACAGCGAACAGTGGTGGATAGTGTGAGTGTGTGTTCCAATCGGATTGCATAAAAAGGATTTCAACGGCGCTTTACTTCATCGGGACTGGACCTGGTTAACTGGTAAATTAACCGGTCAACATCATCGTCAACATAAACCAAGTAAGATCTTTCCATATTTTTCCTAAATAAACAAGGAAAATATCATGGTGAAACATACCGAATCAACAGGAGTTTTAGAAGGTGTCATGCTGACACAGAGCGAAATAATGGGGGCTATGGAAAAGCTCCTAGTTAACTTTAAAAAGGATTCTTCTGAGCGGAGGACTCCATATAACATAAAGCGGCGCTTAGAAACTCTTGAAACGTATTGGCAAGAGTTTCAAGACAATCACTTTCGTTTAGATGACGAGGTGTTAGAAAAAGCTTCCCATAAGTACTTTACAGAGAACTATTACCAACAAACTGAAAAGTTCTATAAAGAAACGCGGAGCTTTATTGAAAAGCTTTTAAAAGTGAGCGATACAACAATTCTAGAACAAACAGGAACAAGTAAGTTGTCAGAATCAGCATCAACATCTACACCAGTAGGGCTTAAACAGGGCAGTACGCCACGGCCAAAGGAGGAGTCACGCGAGACTGCTCAAGGTACGAGTACGAACAATTTAATTCGTAATTTATTACGAAAACAAGAAGCTAATTTTATGGCTTTTAAACGGACACTGGGTATGATAGAAGTAGATACTACATTAGAAAAGTGGGAGCTAGAAGATTCGCTAAAATCATTACAAATGCGCTGGTCAGAGGTGGACAAGTTACATTGGGAGATTATATGTGAAACCGAAGAAGAAAACAGTGAATATGAAGCAAAGTTCAGCTTTTATGAGAAGAAATTTATCAACACAAAAAGGGCTATTAACACAAAAATATGGTCAATGATACATCGTGAAAAGGCGACACCACAGTTGGACATTCCAATATTTAGTGGCCATTACAATCAATGGGTTCCATTCAAAAATTTGTTCTGCGAAGCCATCCACGACAACCCTTCTATATCAAACGCACAAAAGATGCAATTTTTACGTAGCAAGGTGCGTGGTCCAGCGAACCACAAGCTTTCTACGCTACTCATTAACAAAGCCCATCTCGAAACATTCCACGGTGGTCCAACCCTAACATTAGCGAGATTACGTAAGCAATATTGGATTACCGGAGGCGTCAACGTCGTGAAAAAGCATCTTAGAAACTGCGTAACCTGCCGAAAACAAGAGCCAAGACCACAACATCAACTCATGGGAGACCTTCCAGAAGCAAGGACTAACCCCGCTCCCCCTTTCTACCATACAGGAGTGGACTACACTGGTTTCATGGAAGTCAAACTAAACAAAGGTCGAGGAGCTAGAACTACTAAGGGTTACGTGGCCGTCTTCATTTGTATGGTGACAAAGGCCATACACTTGGAGTTAGTGTCAGATTTGACTAGTTCCGCTTTTTTAGCTGCTTTACGCAGGATGGCAGCGCGGCGTGGGGCTCCTGTACACTTATACAGTGATAACGGCACTAACTTCCACGGGGCTCATAACATTCTCAAGCAGGAATACCATCAAATAAAACAAACATTTAACGACAGTTTTCTAAGGGAAGTGGCAGACATGAATATCGAATGGCACTTCACAGCACCATCGTGGCCCAGCTCAGGAGGTTTGTGGGAGAGGGCCATACGGAGCCTGAAGCTTCATCTTAAACGTGTAGTCGGACAACAGAAGCTCACGTTTGAAGAATATTCCACTATCCTGGCGCAGTTAGAGGCTTGTTTAAACTCTAGGCCCCTCTGCGCGCTCACAGAAAACGTAGACGACCTCAACATTTTAACACCAGCCCACTTCTTAACCGGAAGAGCTGACAACACAGTTATTGAAACAGCCGAAGATGCCCGGACGAGATGGCATTTAACAACAAAAATATTTCAAGAGGAAAAGATGGAAGGAGGAGTACCTTAGCCAGCTAACATCGCGTAAGAAGTGGATGCAACCTCAACAAAACATCAGAGTGGGAGATATAGTGGTTATTCAGGATGATAATTTGCCTGCCGGAAGGTGGCCAATGGGCCGAGTTTCGGAAACACATCCCGGCCCGGACGGTTACGTACGAGTCGTAACATTAAAAACAAAAAATGGCTACATAAAACGACCCGTAGTTTAACTATCAGTACTACCAATCGAGTCAGCCCAACAAAAAACAGAGCTAAAACAAAACAAGAAACCTACAACAACAAGATCAACATATCCACAATAGTAATGACACTAATCTATTTATTTACATTATTTACAAACACATTTGGTGCGAGTGTCATTACAGAATTAAACAACAATCAAACATTATATTTCGATCCCATAGCGAACATTCAGTTAAATCGAGATACGTGGAACTTAGTCGTATATTATGACATGAATCCATACTGGGAAGGGAATGAAGCCTTTGATAAATTACATAATTATTTATTATCAACATGTGATTTATTAAGTTCCGACAGTCAATGTAACATGATAGTGCCGCAATTGAGTCACCAGTACACCGAGCTACAGTACTACAATCAGCTGTTGCTGAATCAACATTTTGATCGGCACTCTAGACAGCGTCGAGGCGCTATCAACGGAGTGGGATACCTAGCGAACACATTTTTCGGCATATTAGATGAACGTTTCGCAGAACAATATGCCAAAGATATAAATAACATTCGAAAAAATCAAGCTCACATAAACAACCTGTGGAAGAACCAAACATCTATAATAGAGTCAGAATTTAATTTATTAAAAAGAACCGAGGAAGTGATTGCGAAACAGCACAAAACAATAAATAAACATTTAAACAGCATAGAAAAATCAATCACTGTTTTAGAGCAACAGGTTAACAGAGTATCCCTCACCGAAGACTTCACCTTATATGTCATAGCCGCCCAACAGATGTTAGAGACCTTGAAAAACATCCAACAAACTCTTCTCGATACTGTGACGGACATATATCACGAACATTTCAACATACATTTGCTGACACCGAAGCAATTAGCAACGGAACTCAACACAATTTCTGGGTTACTGTCGGCCGACGTGACAGTCCCTATACATAACGTACAGTCTGATCTTAAGGACATCTACAAGTTATTAAAGATTAGAGCCAGAATGACAGAATCTTATTTCATATTCGAAATAAAGATACCATTAATAAGTAGAGACAGTTACGACCTTTACAAAATTATATCCATCCCACAGCGAATGGGTAGATATATGAGAAACATAATACCTATTTCAGATCATATAGCTATCAGCCTACAAAAGGACTCCTACATACCAGTGTCCCAAGAAGACTTCCAAAACTGCATAAGAAAGGACTTGTCAACATTAATTTGCAGCTTGAATAGCCCTATCTACAAATTAAAAAACGATCAAGATTTATGCATTAAAAATGAAAACAAACTCGATCAATGCAAAACAAACATTGTCGCGTGCCAAACCCAATGGCACACACTATCTAACCTAAACACCTATTTGTTTATATGTTGCGGTCAATGTCAAGTTCGTACAATATGCAAGGATCGGATTACCGCGCATCAGGTGACGAGCCCGAGTATTATCAGTGTCGGAGGCGACTGTTTATTAAAAACTGACAACTTTACCGTATTAGCTCACAAACAACATGAAAGTACAATAACATTAAACCAAAAGTTAGATATAAACTTCATAGCTCCGATTAATCACATTATAAACATTAGTATGGGACAGCTAGAGAATTATAATTACAGCAACAACTTGAACAACGAACAACTAACAATGGAAATAGAGAGGAAGATACAATCGCTGAAAGATTCACAATTATCATCAGATTTCGACACACTATCCTCTCATGATATACATCAATACTCATTATTGTATGGCATCCTAGTGGTGGCAGCATCACTAGGAGTAATCTACATTTATCGGCGAATGCGGCGTAACAGCACTAACAGCAGAGCGGAGGCGGGGACGCCTGCCGCCCCGGAGAGCGCAGCCGGGCAGGTGGCGGCGCGGCCCGAGGCGCCAGCGCCGCCGCCCGCCCGCTCAACCAGCATGTGTCAGCTGAGTGACGTAAGTGAGTGTGCGCGAGTGCGTAAATTTAATAGTGAAACGGAGTTAAAGGTTTTAAAACCAGTGTCGGTTCCCAAAAGGTTAGTGTTTAGTGAGGTGTAAAGTGAGTGAAAGAAAAAGACAAACAATTTTTAGTTTTATCTTGATAGCGGTTTACTTTAAATATATGAACATCAAAACATTGTATTAACACTTCCATTTAGTTTATAACTAATTTATTGATTCATCTTGTCTCACTATCATCAACATTACTAATCCTCATAGATTTGTATATTTTCTTGTTTATTTTTTCCCGCCCGGGAATATGTTCGGTTTACTGCCGAACAATTAAATATTGAAAATACGTAAGTTGTCGCCCGCGCGGCACGTGACGTTAAATTAGGCCATCGGCCGCCGCGGCCGCCGTGCACTATGACACTTCAGTGCAATTTATTTCTCATTCGCGATCGGTTGTACTCCCTAACAGTCAACAATAACATTTAACATTAAGATAAACATTTCATTCATTCAGTTTTAACATTAACATTTTCTACATTTTTAACATTTAACTATAGTCCGAACATTTGTCGCTATAAGAGAACATTTGTGACTTTAAGTTCTAAGTGAAATAAAGTGTTGGACTTTTATCTCGTTTATCTCTCCGTTACGAACCCCACGCAGACTGCATCCCCGAACAGTGACTATGGATCGGTTGGGCCTTTTTCTACTTTTACCTATATGTAACTACTTACTTTATACTCAGGGGCGGTACCGGCTAACGCTCCGAACTTCGGCATATCTGCCGGGCTTAAAATTAATAGAGCCCCAATTAGGCCAAAATGGTGAACCCCGATTCATGATGTCACAGGAAAATCGATATCTTCTAAATAACTTCGGCAAATAGAACAATACGAAATTCCGTATTTGGATTTGTCTGTTTCAACTTGAAGCCCGGCAGATTTGCCGATGTTCGGAAAGTTAGCCGATAGGGCCCTAGGCGTACCTGGGTACGTACGCTGCATACTACTGCATTATGCAAAGCATAGATGCGTTGTGATGGTGATGGCATGAGTGTATTGTAGGTATGACGACGACGACGACTGACGACCGATTTGGCGCAGGGGTAGGCTACCCACCTTCTGCGCCAGTGGTCTCGGGTTCGATTCCCGAACAAGACAAATATTTGTGTGCATGAACATATCTATTTGTCTTGGTCTGGGTGTTTACTATGTATATTAAGTATGTATTTACAAACAAAAAGTATTTAAGTATATATTTATCCGTTATCAAGTTTTCCATGATACAGTTTCTTAATGAAATTAACATGGGCTTAGATAATTGGTGTGATTGTAAGAAGTTATTTATTTATTTATTTATTACTTTGCATGATTTATGTAAACTTAGCTCTTGCTTACAAAGTAAACTGTTAACAGATGCAAACTCATCTCATGTTATGATTCAGTTATTGCGCGAGCAAAGAAAAGACATATGAACTGATTACGATACAGGCGGGAATCGAACCCGCAACTTTTCACTCTTTACCTAATCGCAAGAAATACTTAGGTACATTTCATATAGAAAGATATTTTTTAATTAATTATTTCATTAGTAAACAAATATCTTTCGATTTTGCTAACGTTAACGTGTCTCAATCGCGTTTCAATTATTGTAGTGCTATTTTATTTGCACACTAGTTACAAGAATTATGACAGTATGATTGATGTGATGTAAATGTAGTGTGTGGTGTGACCATCAGTAGCATTGTGAAATAAATACACATTTCTTGTAACTAGTGTGAAAAAAGCACTACAATTGATTATGACTTAACATTTGCAGAATTGACATGATCTTTTTTCTATTACTCCATCATTCCATCATGGGTATGCTAGAACATAAAGGTGCCTCTATTTTCAAAATCTATGATCTCATCTAAGGTGGTTCGATTATTCCACATATATTTTGGTGCTGCTTCTATAATTCGCGATGATGCAAGCAGACAGGCTGTGCGCTTGTTTACTCATTATTTTATGATATAAAAAGCAACTCTGTCGAAAGAATGTCCGCGCAGTGGATGCCATTTGAGATTCCTGTCGCACCTGAATAATTTATATCTGGATTGCGTCGGTCCGTCGGCGCGCGCGCAGCAACCGGTGACCGCTCGCAGTTATGATGCATTTCAAAAAACTACATTTGCAAAACATGAGCTTGGCAATCTACATATTTGCTATTATAATAAAATAAACTCGTCTTTTGTAAGAAAACAATATGTAATTTTTGTGAAATGTATTCTATATTTTCTTCTAATGATATTGGGATTATCCACTTTTATTTTGAATCATACTCAACAAAACTTAATAAGAAACATCTTAATGTTTAACAAAAAATACATCTTTACTACTATATTCGAAAATGAAACGACATAGAAATCTGTTAGTTGCGTAAATTATGATACAGATAGACGAAATCGGATAATTATGGAAATGGTACCCATGTTCATTCACAAGTTCGAATTTGATGGTATTATTACAACACATAGTCTGTTAGGCTTTGTTTGAAAATTGATGTTGTCTCTGGTGTTCTATTACCAATAAAATTTAAAGCTTTGGTCTTTTAAGACCAAAGCTTTAAATTTCAAGCAAGTCTCAGTCCAACTTTGACAACATTTTGTAATAACACAACTAACGTTTAATAAAATAAGAAAACTGTCATATTTACGTGGAATGAAAACCTTTAAAAAATAGGGCCAGACTGTGTCACGACCATTGAGAATTAATTTAAAAATAATTGATGCTCAAATCTTTGCTTCAGTTGAATAACACGTCAGACAAGAAAACGTTATGAGTTAACTATGTAAGTAGTTATCTAAGTATGAATAATAACATTAAAATCACATGCCAAAGTTAAAAAATTATTAGTTGATAACTCAAAACGTTTTCATGAACTGACCAACCAACGTCTTTCCCAAAAATATCATAAAATCCTCTGTTTAATCTAGTTCTGTATACATCGTCAATGAGATAGTAAATGAAACACACACTAGTTATATAGTCTCTATTATGTTTTATTTTAACATATAGATAGTTCTCTACACATCCACCTCACATACGCGTCATGCGCTAACTGATATGAGCTCTGTAGGGCGGGCGGGCCGAGCGCCCCGCGCGGCAGGGCGGCGCGGGGCGGCCGGCCCGGGCGCGGCCGAGCCGTCCGGGGCCCCGCCCGTCGACGAACGGATATAAATAAAAATTCACGTAATTATATAAACTTACACGCTAATTTACAGACACGGGGGCCGGCCGGCCCCCCGCATATACACCTATATACACTAACGAACTAGTCTGTACACTGTTATTGCGATGCGTCGGCTATTTACAGGGCGATATGTGACGGCGCGCGTCAGTCGCGCGGCGGCGGGCGCGCCAGCAGCGCCAGCGGCTGCAGCGCGGCGGCGGCCTGCAGCGCGTGCGCGGCGTGGGCGGCGTGCGCGGGCAGCGCGTGCGCGCCGTGCGCGGGCAGCGCGTGCGCGCCGTGCGGCGGCAGCGCGTGCGTGTGCGCGCCCAGCGGCAGCCCCACGCCGCCCGGCTCGCCCGCCGGCGGGTTGATGCGCTTCTCCTGCACCGAGCGAAACCAAGTTAGCGGCGGGTCGGCAGCGTACGGAGCGGCGGCGGCGCGCGCGCGGGCCCTCACCTTTTGCCGCCGGTTGCAGAACCACACGCGGACCACCTCCTTCTCCATGCAGAGCGCGTCGGCGAGCGCGGCGATCTCCTCGCTGGTCGGCTTGGGGTTGTGCATGAAGGCCTTCTCGAGCGCGACGCGCACGCCCGACTCGATGGAGGTGCGCTTCTTGCGGCGGCGGCCCACGGCCTCGGCCAGCCCCGCGCCCAGCCCCGCGCCGCCCGCGCCGCCGCCGCCGCCCGCCAGCGACGAGTCCGCGTCCTCCAGCCACTTCTGCAGCAGCGGCTTCAGCTTGCACATGTTCTTGAAGCTCAGGTTGAGAGCCTCGAACCGGGATATCGTCGTCTGCGAGAAGTCGTTCCCGTACAGCTTGCCCATGGCGAGGCCGACGTCGCCCTGGGTGAAACCTGCGAATGGAGACGGCGCATGAGTGGTACGATCGGGGCTGTATTGTGCGTAACCTTAGAATTACTTCCTACTTTATTATCAGTTAAGGCGTATTTTAGTTAAGTTAACTTTTTAAGGTTTTATAAATGTAGAGTTTTGTAAAGGCATCTATGCTTTTATTAAATAAAACGGTACGCTTCTCCTCAATAGCGTTTGAGCTCAGGAATATTTCTCAACAAATGGAAAGTATAATGGAAAGTATCCCATTTTGAAATCTGGAGATGCACAGCCTTTTCCAATTACAGGCCTATCTCTATCCTGTTCACGCTGGCAAAAGTCTTCGAATCTTTAGTTAAAAAGCTTCTTCGAAAGATTCAAGATTTAAGATTCAAGATTCAAGATTCACAAACACCAACTTGATTGCATACACAGAAGATATCATCAGTCATATGGATCGCAATAAACAAGTTGATGCACTCTACGCAGACTTCAGCAAAGCATTTGATAGGGTTTCCCATAGATTAATTCTAAAAAAAATAATGCTAATGGACTAGGTGGATCTTTCCTAACTTGGTACAATCGTATCTCTCCGAACGTTCGCTCTACGTGGTAGCAAATGGATACACATCAAAATTGTTCCACATCAAAGCAGCGGGTACCGCAGGGTTCACACTTAGGTCCAATCCTCTTCAACATCTTTGTAAATGACCTCCCTGGCTGCATTAAGCATTCAAGTCCCTCAGTGTTCGCAGACGATCTCAAATTATGGAGTAATTGAAACTGGGAAGAAGTTACACTTCCTCAAAGAGAGATGCGATCGTAGGTGGTGCAAGAAAAACGGTATGCCACAGATGTGATCAAGGACTTGGTACTCCCAAGTCCTTATCCTCCTGGATAGTAAAATGACATTTGTTCCCTATATTGACCACATTGTACGAAGAAAATTAAAATTCATCATCATCATCATCATTTCAGCCGTACGACGCCCACTGCTGGTACATTAAAATTACTAGATTTTATTATGAGGAATGGTAGACAATTCATACGTACGACCGTCTACTAAAAACTGTCCTCTTCAATACCCTCGTCAGATCTATTCTAGAGTATGGCACTGTCTGGCGACCTCATTATGCTTGCCACACTCTGCGATTTGAACACATTTAAAAACGGTTGGTGAGGAATTTAGTCTTCTCGCATGCTAAAAGCAAAAAAGCTTTCATAAGGAATTACTGTCCGAATTCAACATGCAATTGAATGCATTTTGCAAAATGCATTTTTTTTTCTAAATACTTTATTTGAAAATTTTCAATAATATTAGTAAACTAAAATACGCTGTAACTGATTAGAAATAAGGTTGAAAGTAATTCTGAGGTTACACGGTTGATGGTACATAAGAGGGGGCGGTGGTTAGTATGCTGACCTAGTTTGATGCGGCGCTGCTTGAAGGTTTTGGCGAAGTGCTCGAGCTCCTCTAGGTCGGCGGTGTCGTCGGCGGCGGGCTCGAGCGCGCGCGGCTTGTGTGCGTGCGCGTGCAGCGGCGTGTGCGCGTGGTGCGCGTGGTGCGCGTGGTGCGCGTGGTGCGGGGAGCGCGCGCGCCCCGAGCCCGGCGTCAGCGGCGTCAGGAACGCGCCCGCGCCGGGGGGCGTGCGCCGCGGGGAGGGGGACCGCCCGTCTGGAATACACGGACATACGATTTCTTCTTTGTGTTACCTATTATATCCTTATCACTATTAGTAAAATTAACCATTTTCACAAAGTAAAATTTGAGAGATAATTTACCAAATGCATGAAAAATATAACTGCTACAAATCTGAAAAATTGGAAATGAAGTATTTAGAAAAAATCGACCCGTCTCACAACCGGGACGGGTCGATTTTTTCTTCATACTGCTACTACCTACTTCATTTTCAATTTTTCAATTAAGTAAGTATAAAAATTGCATTGTGAATGCAAAAAAGTAAAAATTTTACACCCAAGAGAAGAAAATCTGTAAAATATTGTTAAAAAGTTATTACTTAATTTCTTTAGTGTCCAAATCAGACGAAAAAATATTTTAAAAAATCCTGATGGAGCTGGTCTCCAGCAATCAGACCCTCACGGCAATCGCACGAGTTTCATTTCAAAGGATATTCTCGTTAAACTATTAATTTAATATAAAATAATCTCGTTCTGGTATTTTTGTAATAACTTACAAACAAACAATTAAAGCCATAAGATATTGATAAGGATCTTTCATTTATTTAAATTTTAGGTAGTTACTTGAGCGGGTACGGTTGTCATAAACCGCAGACATCCATGCCGCGTCCTTTCGATGAATGACCCGCCCCCCTAGACAAGTAGCTTTCTATTATCGAATTCGCCAGTCGAATAGAAAGAAAATGTACGGGATTGGCAGTACCGAACGAAATGTCACGTGACAGCTAATGTCAATCCCATACTTTTTCTTTCTATTCAACTGGCGAATTCGCTAATAGAAAGCCACTTATCTAGGGGGGCAGTTCTGACTTGTTTCAATACCCATAAAATATTATTTAGAATGCTCTCGAAAAGTGGATTTGCGTACGCCCCAGAATTTTTGAAAATCAAGTCTCACTATCATATCAAGTCGGTTGTATAGAGCTATGAAAAATAAATAAAGTATCAGCTTTCTGCTAGACGTAACTCATAGAAAATGTAAACTCATAAGTGTACAGGCAGGCGTCCGTCACTCGCTCAAGTTCGCGAGATAAGTGCCTACCGCTTCGCGTATATCTCGGGATACAATTTACAGCGGGCCACCCGCCTGCCATACGCCCGCCCGAGCGCGATAGAATATATGCGATAGAAAAAGATGCAACGACTAGCCGTTCGTAATTAGAGCCATACAAGCTGATTTTTACTTTATCGTATTGAAGTTAGAGTTGCTATTTGTTTAAATTGTTTCGCGGAGTGCAGCTTCTGTCCTTGGACTATTATTTATTCTGTGGTATAGGTATGTGCACCTGTGGAGGGGGGCTGGGGGGCGTTGACAGCTCTCGCCTGGAGCTGCTGCAGCTGCTGCGCCGCCGCTTGCGCCACTGCCTGCTGCACCTGAGGAGAAGTTCTTTCTTTTAGCCTGGTATCATTTTTTATTTCATTTTATTTATTAGTACATAAACAGAAATACAACAAAAGAAGGCATAAATCAGTAGATTACAAGCAAGCACGATATGTTGTAGCTCCAGAAGGAATGTACTATAAACATGTGTAAATCATAGAAAAATGGAAAATAAAGTATTTAGAAAAAATCGACCCGTCTCACAACCAGCTCCGATGGGACTCGAACCCACGACCTTTCGCTATCCGGGCGACTGCTCTAACCACTGAGCTACGGAGTCGTTATTTAGCTTAGAGCGCTTAGAGTTTTTATTTCATCTGGGTGTATGTGTTAAATATAGTTATCATAGATCACGCTAGATGGCGCTGTTCGTTTCTGAGATTGGTATTTGCCTAAGTAATGGGGAGGAACCGGAAAATCTTTTAGTAGATGGCGTTTTTGTGATTGGGGGTCCACTTAATACTTAATCTGTGGGATAATAATGTACTCATTCGTTCATCATCCTGAGATATTTAAAAAGGCAAATGAAAACAAAAAGTATTTGTCCAGAGATCCTATTAAGCTACTACTGCCTGCTTCGAAGTCGAATCTATATCATAAAAATTGTTATTTTATGACAATTCTAATATATAATAAGATCCCAAAATCTATTCGTGAACAAAACTTTAACCTCTTTAGAATTAAATTGACGAAATGGCTCACGGATAAATGTTATTATACTGTTAATGAATTTTTTAATGATAAAACTTGACAAACACCTGAATTCAATTTATTTAAAAATTACCTATTTGACATTTTATAAATTAATTATTATATTTTACTATTTTTGCAACCGAGTTAAATTGAAAATAATTGTATTAGAAATATAATTTACTTAGTTAATTTAATAAATAGACATTTGCACGCCATTACATTTGGCAAAATATGTGAAACTGAATTTAGAAGTTTAAGATCTCAATGTACCATATTTTATGCAAATAAATTAACTTTATCTTTATTTATCTTTTATCGATTTTGGCAGCTCTTTATGATTGGTTGTTATTTGATGTTATGTCAAAATAATAACCAATCAATAAAACACCCCCTCAAAATCACCTACGCCCTCTGTCGTGATTAAAAGTTAGTTTTCCTCCCCATTGCTCAGCTTCTCCAGTTAAAGAACTCTTTAAATAATGCATTTTGTGCACACATACTCTGGACACGTTATGTGTCGACCAAGATGGATACGGCGTTTGTGAATGAGGTGTTCGCAGTCACACAGGAGTGTGTGTATTTGTGTTATTTACCTGTGTGTGGAGCAGCAAGGAGTGCGCGCCGTGCTGTGTGAGCAGTAAGTGTTGCAGCTGCGCCAGTGCGTTACCCGCGCCCGCCGCGCCCTGCAACACAACCCTGGTTAGCTTGTGCTCCAGCCAAACTGTACGATACCAACACATACATTATAAAAAATAAAACCGCCTTCAAAAAACCACATAAAAAAAGTAAGAAATAATTCCTCACCAAATAAATAACGTAAGTACTTTGAAGTCGGGAGTGAAACATGTACAATTTTTTGTTGTTTTTGTTAAAACATGCCCGACTTCAAAGTACTTACGTTATTTATTTGGTGAGGAATTATTTCTTACTTTTTTTATGTGGTTTTTTTGAAGGCGGTTTTATTTTTTATAAAAATAATTTGTATTTATCTCTTTTTAGTGCATCGTGCAGGCAATTTACGTGTTTTCTGGTAAATAGGTATGTGATCAAACTGAAAACCTCCTTTTCCGAAATCGGTTAAAATACCTTGAGGTATCCCCTTTTTAACAAAACAAGAATCATCTAGATCGGTTTATAAACAAAGGAGTTATGCCTAAAGATACGTATTAAATTCACATAAAGTGGTAACGAAAACGACAGTATTTTCAAGATTTCCTGAAAACTACTGAACCGATTTCAAAATTTCAAAAAATGGGACCAACTTGGAAACCAACCTGATGTAATAACGTCTGAACCATTTCAATCGGTTCAGCCGTCTTCGAGTAATCGGTGGACATACACAAAAAAAAAACATACATACAGACGAATAGAGAACCTCCTCCTTTTTGATTTAGAAGTCGGTTAAAAGTAATTCAAGTTACAATCATTCATGATTAAAATGGTAGGACTCCGCGTTCGCTACGAGTAAGATATCACGCTATCTGAAAACACACAAGGCTCGGAGTATTTCGGCATTAAAGCCCGGTATACACATGCTACTAAAAGAGCATGCTTTTGTGCTATTAGGTAGTATGCTCTTTTAATAACAATGCATTTCGATTGTTTAACTAGCATGCTCTTTTCGTATACACGTGCTAATTGTCTGCTACTACGTAGCATCTGCTCGAAACTAGCATGCGTTTGTGCTACTAAAGAGCATGTGTATAACAGGCTTTAGAGTAGCTCGCATTTGCATGCTACTTGTAAGACGCGACGGCGCGATCTAGCTAGACGGAGCGAACGGGGTGACCAATCATCAATGTATGGCATTGATTCTGTTCCAATATTAAAAAAAGTACAAATAAAAATAAATCATACTGTCATTGTTGTATTTCTGTAATATCAAAACCACGACGATAGAATTTTAGTTCGATGACTTCATCCATTCCGAAACTAAAATGGTAACGGACTGAGAGGCGTTCAAATCGAGCCGTTTCATCAAACTTCAAAACCAATTAGTGCCCGTAAACTGTGGGGAATCGCGACTTCCGCTACGCATTCGACTGCGTATCGTTCGACGACGCAGCGGAAATCACTAATTTTCCTTTATCAAATTCATGCCATGCAACGCTATCAATGTTATAAGACTATAAACTATAAATTAAAAAAAAAACAGACTCTTACTATTGAAACTGCAACAAACTTATAAGTAACACTAGTTTTCCGTCCGCGGCTTCGCCCGCGTGGACTACACGACGTTATCCCTCAGAAATGTGACATTTTTCCGGGATAAAAAGTAGCCTATGTTCCTCTCCAGGCTACAAAGTATCTGTGTTCCAAATTTCATCCAAATCCGTTCAGCCGTTTCGGCGTGATTGAGTAACAAACATCCAAACATCCAAACTTTTACATTTATAATATTAGTAGGATTATGAAGTGAATGACAAATAAGTTAGTTCAAATAGAAAATCTTAAACGAATCTTATAAGTATAACACAGAATGTAGTACTTGCCAACTTTTATATTATACCACCATTGCGAACACAATATCAGCAAAAAGTTAACGTGTAGGTATGGAAACTTGGTCCAGTGATATGCAGGTGATACGGTATTCTATGGGGTATTAGGTTCTTTTGAATTAGTTGCCTCCGAGGAACTGGTTAAATCGCCTGCAATAGACGTTAATGTAGATACGAGGAACCTACATACAAGGAACCTACACATTATAATATATTATGTAGGTTCTTTCTTATGCCAGATTGACATTTGGTTAGGTACAGCGGCAAATGGTGCATTTAGACGTCTGCCGCCATCGCAGTTTCGTGCGCGGGGCTTAAAGGACGTTGATGAACTAAACGGATCTTTCTTGGAACCGGGGTAGTTCATAACACATAAGTAGAAAATACAGATTCAGCTAGTCAGTGGCAGTGGGCGAGACACATAGCGCGGAGAACCGATGGCCGTTGGGGTGGAAAGGTAGAAAGAAATGACGACCGACGTTCCGTGGGCAGGCCCCCCACAAGGTGGACCGACAATCTGGTCAAGGTCGCGGGAAGCCGCTGGAAGCTAGCAGCGCAGGACCGTTCACTGTGGAAATCCTTGGGGAGGCCTATGCCCAGCAGTGGGTGATGATGATTCTAATCAAGGGGACTAGGGACTAATTAGATAATTTGACATTTGAAGCCCATCATGCCCAAATAAGGACAAAATATGGACTTCAAATGTCAAATGAATCCCATGCCTATATCCATATTTTTAAGCCGGTACATGGGCTGTATTCAGGGACCGTACTGTGAAACGCAAATCCGTAACTTTGGTTAGCCCCGCCCTTTCCACTCGATTCTGTCATGACTCGAGAGTGAGAGGGACGGGTATAACGAAGTTTCGGGTTTTGCGGTTCAGAGTGTAGATAAGAGTGTGTGAATCATGCTTACGAATACGGCGGCGGTGGCGGCTGCGTGAGCGGCGTGCGGCGCGTGCGGCAGCGGCAGCGGCGCGGAGGGCGCGCGCGGCGGCGACGGCGGCCGCTCGTCGCCGCTGATCTCGCCCTCGCCCTCGCCGCTCGCCGACCCATCTGTGGATATACCAAAGTGAACATTAATGCTTAGAGGAACTAAACCAGAAAGCAACTGGACCCAACTGACTAAAACAGTGGGGTAACAAATAATGAAGTTCATGAAAGACTGCGCCCCGATCGCGGTAATCCTATGATTCATTAGTCAGGTGTACGTGCAGTTGACGTTCACGCGACCCGCAAAACCGTTTTTGATAACGCGCGGCGTTGACAGTGCGACAACGTTTTCTGGGTGCCTACCATCAACTCTTATTGCGGTTTTGTTTAGGACCTAAACACTGAACTGCTTCGCTTATTCGTACCACGGCAGCTTAATATCAATGACAGCGATTCAGTGATCATTCAATGACATTTCACAGCCGCTGAGCTGTCATCAACTCTTATTTGACTTATAACTCGGCCAAGCTAACATGACATCTGCAGGTTATACCCGTCCCTTTCACTCTCCGGGCATGTCAGAATCGAGTGAAAGAGACGGATAGAAGAAAAAGGGCACAAATCGTTCGGTCATTCACATTTAGCATATATTCATTTGCGATCCAGTTTTAAGAAGGTCATAGTACGAAAGAAAGCAATTCATTTTAGGAACCTATTCTGCATCGCGCTATTTTTGAATCGCTGTCTTAAAGTTGATAGTAGGCACCCTGTTCCGGTGATAATCTCTGGATCTAAAACAGTTTTCATACGACAGTCTATTTTGACGGCTAATTTCGTATTGCAAGTGGCTCCTCTGTCACGGATGTCACCGTCAAGTCAAACGTCAAGACGCAAACGTGATCAAGACGCGCTGCATTAGAATTATAGCGATCGGCCCGCTGCACCTCGGCTACTCTCGGTTAAAATAGGCTAAGAAGAAGAACCAATTCTTATAAGATAAATAATACTAGAAAAAACCAATGGTTCTCATCAAGCACTTCGGGTGGGATGGTAGTTCCCAAGACTAGTTGATTTTATCTACTTGGTAACTATTTTTGTAAAATTTAAAATTATTTAGATTAAGACACTATACCTATAGTATTTGTTTTTCAATCGTTCGTGCGATCGTTCCTTACAGTGCGTTATTTTTCACTTAGAAAAAGGATCAAAGATGACCAAACATTAAAGAGGACCTTAAACCGACCTAAAAATAAACGGCTCCCTCTAAACCCTTTCAAAGTCTAATAAAAATGTAAATGTTTACACCTCATTGTGATTCCGGCGAAGAGGTTGCAAACTCTGTTTAACATTATGTGCGGAAGAGTGCGCGGCGTTCAACGGGCGGCAGCGAGGCGGCACCGGCCGGCGCGGTCGGAAAATGCGACGCGGCCGCCGGAAATTGAATGCAAATGCGACCGCCCGCCGCCGACCGCCCGCCCGACCGCTGCCGACCGGCCGATACTTAGACATATTTTAATAGAGCTTTCAACATATTTAAGGTCCACTGGCAGCAAAATTGGCTAAATCTCGGTTTTACTTTAACTAGATTTAGCCCATACAGGAATCTCAAATTTATAAATCTAGATTTACCATGGGTTAAATCTAGTTTTGGTTAACGGCCAGAATTAATAACCTATCTACAGATAGGGATAGGTGCAATCCAGATTAGTTGCTATGCAACGGTTGATATTAACATAGAATAAACGGCAGTTGCCAGGGTGTTGCTAGGTGTTGCCTAGCAATTAATCTGGATTGCACCTATCCCTATCGGTAGATAGGTTATTAATTCTTGCCGTAAATCGAGATTCCTGCAAGTGGACCTAAGAAAGCTTTTGACATTTTTACGCTTGTTTGTTTTATAATTTCTTCAATGAACGATTTTTGATTTATGAATATATTAAGGTACCAAAAGTAGGTTTGGTAACAATTTATTTTATAGAAAAGTTACTGATCACCAAATTATTATTTATTTAGACTTATAGAGATCTTTACTTTTAGTTGAAATAACTTTGTTGATGGCAGAACTACTTTACTTAGTAGAATTGAGCATCGAGAGGTTTTTGAACGCGGTTCGAGAAAGCAATTGAGGGATCAAAGGGAGGTTGAGAGAAATTGAGTTCGACGAATTATCAGCGAGTATCAAGTGAACGTTTTCGGTATGGTTTTTAAATAAAATGTTTGCATTCAAAATTTTAATCTTTTGCAGGAACAGAATTTTTAGCGTTTTTCTCTTTAACAAAATGCTTATAGTAAATAACGCGATTTTAAGTATTTCGTTCCACTATAATTTTTACACACGAATTGGTTTGAATTTACTCTTGCATTTATGTGGTTGGGGTTTCGACAAAAGACTTAACCTTTTATGATCACTCGTGCGTCTGTCCATCCTGGGGTTACAGCCAATTGGCTCCAAACCTACTGGATCAAATGAGTTGAGGTCTTGTATGCTTTTCTGTGACCAAAAGACGAAGGTATAATGAAACAGCTGAAGTTTGAATAGGGAGGAAAGTTTTGAGAGGCGAAATATAAAAAAGCTTTGAATACTGTGTCATGCGGCCATCAAATAAACGGTTTTGTTGTAGGGATTTCAAACATATTTCTTTTAATAGTTCTTCCAATCGGTATTTTTATAGTTATTCAAGTAAGAAGATGAAAATATACTAAATCATAAATTCAAGGGAGGGATCCGTTCAATTTGCTCCGAAACTACTGGACCAAATGAGTTGATATTTTGCAGTTACTTGATTTTCTGTGTCTTATAGACAGAGGTACTTATAGCAAAAACAACTGAATTTTTAATTGCAAAGTGATGTTTGCAAGGCGAAATAAAATAAAAAAATAGCAAACTGTATCGTTTGTCATATCAAACGAAAGGGCTTGTATGGATCTCAAAAATATTTTTATTATAGTTCTTCAGAGCGCAGTTTAAAAGCCATTCAAGAAAAAAGACGAAAATTGACTACATATTCCCCCACCCTCTTATGGGCTCCCACACAAAACTGCGATGCGACGTCACATCGCAAGATTATGCGGCGCTGCCATTCCAATAGAAACCTTATTGCCTGTCAAATACTTGACACGCGTCGCAGATAGTTGCGATGCGATGTAAATTCGCAGTTTTTTGTGGGAGCCCTATCTCCGAATCAAATGAGTCTAAAATTTTGAAAAAATTACAGTCAGTAAATGTGGTTCTTTACTTAAATAATACAGGCAAACCTATAAGAAGTCTATGGTATTACAAGGAAGCGGTAAATCCCTCGATATTGCAAATGAACTTACATTTACAGTTGGTAATTCCATCCCATACATTCCGTATGGGACAATAATGTTTTTCAATCACAGTTACTCTTTATAACATGTGGGTTAACTTTTCAGTGTTTAAAGTATCTGTTTTCTGTCGGAGCCCTCTCCACGCGCGTTTCACTCGCACTTGTCCGGTTATTATCATATAGGTACAAGATCATCATCATCAGATCAGATAATATTTTACGTTATTATTTTTACTTTTTCGTGTTCACTATGCATTTTTTTTTAATTGAAAATATTGAAAATTAAGTATCAGAAAAAATCGACCCATCTCACTATCGTCCCATCAGAGCTAGTTGTAAGATGGGTAGATTTTTTCTAATACATCATTTTAAATTTTACGTTATTACCTAGAACCATTAATAAAAATGGCATCATCTTCCTCACCTTATCCTTATTCTATTTGTGGTCGGCGCAGTACGTCCTTCTACCCCACTCCACTTTAACACTTGTCATCTCGTCATTTAGGCCTTTCTGATTAATATACTACTCATTTTTAGCGATCTCCATCTTCCTCTTCACCCAAAAATACATAAAATTCTTAAATAACTTTCACATAACTCGAAATTCAATTAAATCAATATCTATTAGATAATAAAAGAATCTAAATTAGACCAAGATATTTATCACTGGGCACGTGCTATTGACGGTTTGACAGATAGAAGGGGTTGGTGCTTAGACGTAAATAAATCGTTTCGTATAATGCGGGGAGAGTCGCAAGACGCAGGTTGGCGCACGCACATTGCAAGGAAAGGGGTAGAGAAAAAAAAACTTTCTGTGTTCTGTGGGGCAGCCCGTGCGAGCGCGCGCGCATGCCGCTACCTTCAAAGCAGGCAGCTTTGTAATTCATCTTCATATGAGACGAGATTATTGTCACCTTACTCGGTTTTTGAAAGGGTTATTGTGGGTTGTAATGTGATGTAACCAGGGGCTTTGTAATACAATTAGAAAGGGAAAATGCTTCTATTGTTACAGTATAATATATAACATTTTAAAGTCTAAGAAAATCAAACACATAATTTTCGTTTCCTATATGTTTGAGCATTGGAGTTAATTATTATTGTTATTATTACCGATGTTGTCCGTTTTTATCAATAAAATAGTTAATTTATCTAATTAATTAATACGTGAATGCTAAATCCAGATACGAAAAAATTAAAGATATTAATAACTGAGCATTTTATATTTAAAATCATAGAAGAGGAATAAAATGGTTGTCATGTGACCATAATAGTTATACACTTGAATGCAAAGTTTTTGATGGGAATTAAAACACAGGTGTGGTTTTAAGAGGACACAGACATTAATAGCTATTAAATCTATAATTTGGAAGCTGTAATTGCACTTCTCGCTTGACAGGGTAAGCAGGAGGTAATTGGTGTATTCTGTGAACCTTTCTAAAGCTTTCGATTGCGTTGATCACCAACTATTAACCTTTTGCGTTCATACTTGAGTAATAGAAATCAAAAAGTGATTGTTAATGATACTGCTTCTTCTGGAGCCCCCATTATTATGGGCGTTATATATTTTTAATAATTAACATTATTAACGATCTACCTTATTATGTGCATAATTTATGTGAGACAGTACTATTTGCGTGAGCGAAGCGAAGAGTTATTAATCTATGACTAAGTATTTGCAGATTATATACCTCTCTAATTTTTTAAATTGACAGAAAGAATAATTGCTCTGACGAAGTAAATAGTGCTCTCTCAAAAGTCGCACATTGGTATAACATTATTAATTTGTAACTAAACCCAAAAAAATGGGTCAAATTCTCACTACCAAATGTAATAGGAAGGTATAGAATATTTAAGTATTATTTTGAATTCAGATGTAGTCGAATTAGTTGACAGTAGGAATTTTCTTGGTTAATACCAAGAGATTGTAGTCGTAAATCGAAGGTAATCCTTAGATTCACGGCAACAATGGGATCCACAACATAAAATATTGAAAAATTGTCGAGAAAGCTCACTTCTGCTACTTTTGCAGTAAAAAAGATAAGCACGTTAGATTTCTGCGCGAACTGTTCAATTTAATAAAATCACCTTTAAACTGTTAATCATGCGTATATAGCACACATAATTTAATTAGTTTTAGCTGTGTTTTAAAAGGACCTTTAGTTTGTTATTTAAATTTTTACTTTTTTTTTCATCCACAATGCAATTTTTATGGTTGAAAAATGGAAAATGAAGTATTCAGAAAAAAAGGACCCGTCTCACAACCAGCTCCGATGGGACTCGAACCCACGACCTTTCGCTATCTGGGCGACTGCTCTAACCACTGAGCTACGGAGTCGTTACGAGAAGCGTCGAATTTATCAAACACTTCTTACACGCTGTATAGCCAGCGTTAATTTCGTCAATGTGAAGATATTACTACCCCCACACGCGAAAGACAAAAAAGCCTAATTTCCAGATATTTGACAATCGCTAAAGAAGAAATTACTATGGCAAGTTATTTAAATTTTTACTTTTTTTTCATTCACAATGCAATTTTTATGATTGAAAAATGGAAAATGAAGTATTCAGAAAAAATCGACCCGTCTCAAAAATTTAAATGCAGGTAGTTTATTATCCCCAACTGCAAAAAGAGGGATGTTATAAGTTTAACGTGTCTGTGTGTCTGACGGAGTATCCGTCTGTGATCGCCTATACATAACCTATTGTGTAATTGTGATGGAAACTGACCTTAATCATTACTGTGGTAAGGTAATTTTTCAATTTGACCACTCTGTATGAGACAGGTCGATTTTTTATAAAATACTTCATTTTAAATTTTTCGACTCTTTATGAAATAAAACAGGGAGAAAAAAACAACCCTTGCAGTTTCTTGCCAGTTCTTCTCCAAGGTCTCCCGCCGTAGGGTTTGCGAACCGATGGCGTAGCTTCTATGACGTTCACAAGTATTGTAATTAACAATCTAACGCCCGAATTCTCAAACGCAAATCATCTTTGGGAGCGTCTCAAACATCATGGCATCTCTTTCATACGTTTGACATTTAAAGTGACAGGACGATGTTCGAGACGCTCCCAAAGATAAGTAGCGTATGAGTATTCGGGCATTAATTAAATAAACAAGCTTGACTTTGACTTTGTGGTGTCGTAACTCCTGAACGAATTGACCGATTTTGATGCGATTTGTTTTGTTTCAAAGCTACAATTTGTGAAGATTTGTTTACACGTTACAAGGTCATTATTTCTTATAGTAAGCTGCAGTAGGGATCTGCACGCATTATTGGTATAAAATGACAAACATATACCTATATGTTTACCTACGTGTAATTTAAAAAGAATGAAATAAAAATAAAATAATTATGCAACTTAGAAATTAATCGGAACTATAAAGTTCGTAAACACTCGAATAAACAGCCTTCTCAAATGCTGAGAATTAGGTGTATTTTAAATGTTTGAATAATAATTTTCAATTTATACTCACGCACACACAAAAATTAGGTATTTAGCGTGTCAAGAAATAACAAGGATATAATTGACTAGCGGATCCTCGCGGTTTCACCCGCGTGGTATCCGTTCCCCTAGGAATATCGGGATAAAATATAGCTTATGTCACTCGGGAAGAATGCAGCTTTCTAATGGTGAAAGAATTTTCTAAATCAGTCCAGTAGTTTCCGAGCCTATTCGATGGAAACAAACAATCGAATCTTTCCTTTTTATAATATTAGTATAGATATATTTTTTCTTATCTACTACGGGGAAACCACGAAGAAAGTCGGGACTTCAAATAATTTAATATGACTGGGTTATTTGTGGGACAAAACGCTTTTAACTCAATGAGTTTATTTTAAAGTACTCTCTATTGTGTAGATAAATACTAACATCTTAACTGATTAATGATAAAAAACCCGCATTGTTGAGTAAATAACTTGTTTGTTTTACTCTTTAAACTTGATTTCGTCAAAAATGCGTGTAGTATCATCTATACTAATATTATAAAGAAGAAAGATTTGATTGTTTGTTTGTTTGTTTGCATTGAATAGGCTCTGAAGCTACTGGACCGATTTAGAAAATTCTTTGACCATCAGAAAGCTACATTCTTTCCGAGTGACATAGGCTATATTACATCAGGATATTTTCACGGGAACGGGTACCACGCGGGTAAAACCGCGACGATCCGCTAGTTAAGTATATGGACGTACCATGGCTGGGTGGCGGCGACGGCGATTTGATGAGCTCGCCGGACTCTTCTGAAACAAACAGAAATACGCATTAGTACCTACTAGTGGTGGGGAATGTGGGGATTTTACTAGTAGTTGGGACACCGCTTACCCAATCGCATAGCGGATACCATTTTATGTGAAGACATTTCTCGGGTATCATAACGCATACTGATTTTGAAGTATTTGTGCAATCAAAATTAAGCATAATATCAAGTGTATGAGATTTAATTTGACGTAATAAACTTTTGCATATTGAACATTAATTCAGTCAAACTAATTACATGAATAAGTTACAAACTCCTATAACGCTTTCTACCTAAGCGAAGAGTTATTAATCTATGTTTCTACCTAATTCCATTTTGTTAGGCCTGTAACTCTCTATAAGCTAAATCCCTACAGATAAACTGAAATTGTTCAAAGAAGCAAAAAGCAACGTAACCTAAGGTTCAGTGTGAAGCCTAGAGCAAGCCCATTATACATAAACAGATAAAATAAAAAAAAATGTAATAATATGCGTTTGCAATCAGATACGCAGATATTTTCCAGAAGTACACAAGAGTAATACCTACATTAAATTACACGGGCTTAAATTAAAAGTTTGTTTGTTGTGAAGGTATATCATACTTAGTAGTCGTGGGTGGGTGCCACCGACACGGCATTACGGGGATTAAGGGAAGACTGTGAGGTGGCTGCGTCTGCTGGTTAATTAAATTGGGTTAATTTGAATGACAAGTATCGGGCGGCGGTAACGAGCTTAGCTAATTAATCGGATCGCACGTAATCGACACGCCGCGACGCTGACACCTCCGACTCGAGCTACTCGTGTTACTTTACATCCAAATATTTTTTTAAACTCTCATGGTCAACGGGTGTTAATTGATAACACTGTAAATATAATATATTATACCGATATTGCGCAAAAATATCGGGGACTTGACAACAGAATTAAAATATGGTACAAATCCCGCTTTTCGTAATATTTACTTTACATCGAGTTAACATGATCAAACTGCTCGACGTGGCTCATTACTTATTCGGGAAGTATGTCAGTAGGTATGTAATAATTTGATTTTTTGCAAATTAATAGGAGTACTACGTAACGGATATTAAACAACATACATGAAGAAATTTAACAAAAACATTTATTCAAACAACCGTTTAGCAGAGTAAATGTAAGAGTAGGCGACTCTTTGAAGCAAATCAAATCAAATTACAATATTTATTCGGTACTAAAAAAAAACAGCGCAGAACCGATTGTTGTGGAGATCCTCGGGGAGGCCTATGTTTTATACAAAAATATTAGAACAACGTGTCCAAATAAATAATAAATTTCTTACAATCACATCAATTATCTTGCTCATAAGTAGTTTTCATTAAGAAACTGTGTTACCTATGACAACTAACAACAAAAGATAATGGATAAATATATACTTATTATACTTTTTCTGTAAACACCTACTTAATATACATAGATAACACCCAGACCAAGACAAATAGACATGTCCATGCACACAAATATTTGTCTTGTTCGGGAACCCGACACCTCTGGCGCAGAAAGCAGGTATCTTGCCCCCAGTGCCAAATCAGTCGTCAAATGATATTGCATCTAATAAAACTAGATGATTTCTTGATTGAAACATAAATTCGATAACGCAATAGGATTCTTACATCTGACGCTCAATGTGCATAATCAATACAAAGCGTACAACAGGAAAAGAACATCAATATTGTTATTTTCGCATATTATCTACTTTTCAATATTTTTTTGTATTCCGTGAAGTACGAACATAGGTCAAGAGCTATTACTTACAGCGAAAATAATTTCAAAACTAGCGCCATTAAAAATGGGATAAATTATTAATAGTTTTAAAATTCCTTAAATAAAAAATTTAAGACCTACAAACAAAAACGCATTATTTATAAAGTTTAAAACTTATAAAAATAAAATGCAAATATGTTGAGAACTCATTAAGCTCTATAAACCGATGACAAATATTGACAGCAAATATACTAAAGATTATGTACAACTTATTTATTAAACTATTTATTTAGTTTCTAACAATAAATATGATTTTCATTATGTTTGAAGATTATGATTTCTATATAAATACTTACGTATATTAATACCCATACATTTTGATACGCTTTGATGCAAAAATATTTTTTTTTTTTGGTTTTTAGTTACATTATAAGTCATCAGTAATAAAAGATTGGATTAAAGGCAAGATAAATAATGACGATGAAGTAATAAAACTGTTAGGTTGTGACACGGAAATATTTTGACAAAAAAAACAGTCGCTAACTTATTGAGTTTGCATAAAAACTTTCGTTCGGTACAACAAATACGTTACGGCTACGGATTTGCTACGAGATGCTACGAACGGCTTAACGGGGATAATCCCGTAAAAAAGTATGTTTGAAAGCATATTGTTAAGTTGATTGACAAAGGTTGGTTACAGTGTTGCGAATCTGCGCCGCGCGTGGGAGCGAGCGACGACGGGGCGGCGGTGGCTACCTGTGCCACAGGCCACGGGCCACGGATCAACGCAGTCAAATTGTGAAATACGGCATGATAATCATTGCCTATCTAGTATTCCCGTAAAGTAAAATAAATAAATAACTTTTTACATTCACACCAATTATCTAAGCCCATGTTAATTTCATTAAGAAACTGTATCTTGGAAAACTTGATAACGGATAAATATATACTTAAATACTTTTTGTTTGTAAATACATACTTAATATACATAGTTAACACCCAGACCAAGACAAATAGACATGTTCATGCACACAAATATTTGTCTTGTTCGGGAATCGAACCCGAGACCATTGGCGCAGAAGGTGGGTAGCCTACCCCTGCGCCAAATCGGTCGTTATACATAGTCAAAGTACATAGGTACTGTAGATTATTTGTAGGCTATACAAATCCGTTAAGTAATATTATGTAGGCTGTAACGCTATTTATGGTATAGGCCTTTTTGGATTGTATCAGTTCAAGCCATTGATTAGAACGAACGAATTTAATTAAAAGAAAGGTTGATACTTCAAGTGGTTTGACGGTTTCTGTTAGGAGCCACCGAGTAGGCTATAGATCCCAAATAATAAGCTAGCTACGCTAAGCGATATACGGAGAAACAACAGAGTTATTAAATAAAACGTAAAGTAAAGTGATTAAAGTGTTTTAGTCACTTCCACCGTATTTACCTAGGGTAGGCTACCCACCTTCTGCGCCATTGGTCTCGGGTTCGATTCCCGAACAAGACAAATATTTGTGTGCATGAACTTGTCTATTTGTCTTGGTCTGGGTGTTTACTATGTATATTAAGTATGTATTTACAAACAAAAAGTATTTAAGTTTATATTTATCCGTTATCAAGTTTTCCATGATACAGTTTCTTAATGAAATTAAAATGGGCTTCGATAATTGGTGTGAATGTAAGAAGTTATTTAATTTATTTATTATTTATTTATTTACCTAGGCAGCTTAGGGCTACTTACAGTACCTTTTTTTATTACTTTTAATGGGTTTGCTCTTGATCCCAATCAACCTACTACTCAAATCAAAATAGAGCCCAAACCGTTTCTTTTCATTTATTTCAAAATGTTTTTACATCGACGAACGATTTGTCGCAGAGGTACGGATATCTGCCTTCTGCGCCAGTGGTCCCGGGTTCGATTCCCGGGCGAGACAAAAATTTGTGTGCATGAACTGCATGAACAGAACATTGCTATTTGTCTTCTGGATGTTTTCTGTATTTTAAGTTAGTATTTACAAACAAAAAGTTTTTAGTATAGGTATGTTATCCGTCATCAAGTTTCCATGATACAGTTTCTTAATGAAATTTACACGGGCTTAGATAATTGGTGTGATTGTAAGAAATAATTTATTTATCTTTAATGGATCTTTTTAAACAAGTGCCTGTTATTTAGCCATTAGAATGGCCTGTTTATTTAATTCAATGTAACGTTAAGAGGCCGTACATAAAACTGAGCTTTGCGCTCCCCGTATGTAATTGAAAATTTCGAAAACTCTAAAATTATCTTATTATTATCATACGATATATTTTTTATTATTTTAGTATCATTGTTTAAGTAAGTATTAATAAATTTTCAATTATGTGTCTTTCTTTTTGACTTTTTTGTTTGCACTTGCAATTTGAAGCCGAATTCGTTTAAATATTAAGTTTTTCAAACTTTTTAAGTAAGTAGGTACCTTAGTTTTTCTTTGAATTTCTGAATAAAAGTAGGTGCTAAAAGTTTCTCGGCCTCTTTTTTGGATGTTTTAATGGCTTTATTGCTGTATATATTTGTACACAACTTCATAAGCTTAAATTCTGTGTATACAACAAAGAAATGAACGTCGCGCACGGAAATAATTTAAACACGTCTCAGGTTATATGGTATTAAACGCACGAATACAATGAATATCAATAAAATGTCTAAGTAGTTATTTTTTTTAACATTGCAATAGGTAATTACTAATTTACGCTGTCCCTAAGCTCCGACATAATTAAAGAAACAGTCTAATTCATGGGGTGAGCTCTATCTTGTTTTGAGCAATGTATTATCAATATTTACTCTTTTTAGTTTCTCTTCCTAATAATACATTGAAAATCTTTCTGTATATGTTACCCAAATAAATTCTTTATTCGCCAGATTAATATCTCATAAAATAAAATAAAATTAAAATGTATTATTTGCAATCGTTAAAAGGTAAAGTCCGACTATTAATTTGGCTTAATTTTAATGTAATAATTATATATTCAAAGTATTAAAAACCGAATGTGCAGTGAAAAGTTACACAAATTATAATTTATAATTTAATTACTTTAGTTAATTATTGCAATAAATAATTTTAGGTTATGCGTTTTTCAATGAATCTTTTGACATTCTTATTTAAACCCTAAACTTTATTCCACATTGTAATCTTTCAAAGATTTTGCAATAGTAATAGTAACATTTGGTTATAAGGATAGTACCCAAAAAAAACTGATGATCTTTCGTAAAAAGCGTTGCGTATTGTGCGCGGGAGTGCGATTATTGAAACGTCATCGTGACGGTTTTTGCATCCATTCGCTGCTCACAAAAAGGGTACGGAGAAATAATATTAACGCGGACCAAATATTTTTTTGCGTTTAAAAAACTACATACAAATAAAATAAAATAAAATAAAATAAAATAAAATAAAATACATTTGTCCCATTTTTTGCGCTACGAGTTTTTTTTGGAAAAAGGTAAGGATTGTGCAATGCAGTTTAAGTTACGTTTGGTTTTTTCATGTTTAAATTGTTATGTAAGTTAGACATTTGAATGAGTAAAACTTTATGTAATAACAAATTTTTATGTAAATTCATGCTGATTACTAAAAATAAAGTCATGCAAATACGTAATTGGAATTTCCCTGGGGGACTTCCTAATTGCGATAAATAATTTAATTAGTTGCGGATTAGACTAGACGTGTCAGTTGATTAAGATAACGAGGTGGCCGTCGTTTGCGCCCGATCATGAAGTAAAACCAGCAAATAGTCGATTTCTAAACATTTATGACGGACGGTAGAGATGGGAACCTGTTGTTTTGTTGCTAATTTGATTGGAATGTTATATCGTTTAAAAGTTTATATGTACATACCAATTAAGTTAAATAAGTAACATTAGCAGTGAAATTAAACACAAATTAATTAGAAACGTTAAGTGAAATTTCTGAAAGTGATGTTGGTGTTTGAAATCAATAATAAATAGGTACACTTAAGAAAACTTCATAAAAATACAGTGATGTAAACTAAATATTTTCTTACAATCACACCAATTACCTAAGCCCATAGTAAATTTCTTAATAAACTGTGTCTACGTGAGCTTGATCAGATAAATACATACTTAAATACTTTTTGTTTGTAAATACATACTTAATATACATAGTAAACACCCAGACCAAGATAAATAGACATGTTCATGCAAACAAATATTTGTCTTGTTCGGGAATCAAACCCGAGACCTCTGGCGCAGAAGGCAGGTAGCTTACCCCTGCGCCAAATCAGTCATCAAAGACAGATGCATGATGTTGATTACTAATAATCATAGAAAGAATTATTAAGAAAACAAAAACGCGCTGAGAATAAATACATAAACAAAAAGCAAATCTAAAGATTTTAGCGCGCATCGTTCATTAAAATAAAATAACATAAACAACTTTTAAAATCATACCAAATTAATAATGAAACGAAACCCACTTTTTAGCCCAAGTTTTAACCGTAAAAGATGGTTTATTTCAATAAACCTAAAAGTTAACAAAACTTAAACATCACAACTAAACAAACTTAAAAATGTAGTTGTGATATTGATTTATTGAACGAACTTTTACTGAACTTTCGTTAACTTTGACTACTGCAAGTTTTAGCTTATACGTATACAGTAAACACACGCTAACGTTACTCACGGTAGGAGGTGCAGTAGGAGCGCGCGGCGGCGCGCACGCACGCAGACAGAACCATGCTCATCTGTGGAACTGCTCGTTTACTGCGTGAGATGTCGAGCGTCTCGGAGCGGTGCGCGCGTGTCGGCGCGCGGAGGCACACTGGCGCGGCGGCGCGGCCGGCCCCGCGCCCCCCAGCCAACGAATTAAACATTTTGGAACTTTTTTGTACGAATCCGTTTCTTTTCCGCCCTTAGTGAATTTTTTTCGCGCGACCTCGCCATTATTTCGATTACCTGAGATGATTTTTTTTACGCTTTCGCCGAATGCAGCGAGCGCGATGCGCGTTTAAAAGCTGTTTAATTTTTTTTAGGAAAGGGGAACGACGGGTTCGGCTAACCGATGCGCGAATTCCGATATCGGGTTCGATGGAAAAAAAGGTTCGCTTCGAAATCATTCTGAGCGTGTGCCGCGAGTCGTTACGGCGTTATTATCTAACAAAGAACACAAACGAACGGCCCACTATCTCGCCTCGATCGCAGCCTGCATGGCCTGCTACATCCCTTCGCATTCGGAGTATTCCATGAGGTATCCTGAGTGCTGCCAGTGTCCTACATAAACTACAAAAAATTATCAATCGGCCTCTGCTGAGGATTTCAATGAGAGGTCCGCGGCGGCAGCCGTCAGCGCGCAATAATTATGTTAATTGATTGAAATGAAGGAGAATACTGAGAACTACGTTTTGAATACAAAATTGAACTTGTAATGGACTGCTGCCGCGTTTAAGGAATACATGGAACCCGAGTCATCTACGCAGACAAGAAATAACAACTTTTATTTCAGGGCGACCGTACATTATAGTTTTGTCAACGGTTATACATTTTATGGCATAAAGCAAAAACTTTAACGAGCGATTTTGGGAGTCACGCGGTAGTTGTTAAGATAAGATACACATGTTTTTAGTTTACATAAAATTTATCGAATAAAATTATGGCATCATACGGTTTGGAAAGGCATTTATAAAATTTAAGAAATATAACAATTGCTAGTAATCCAAATGAAATAATATCACTAAATACGTAGGAGGAAAAATCGGAGGGTACGGTAAAGATAGTTCAAGCACTACATTAAGTGATAACCGTACGTTAAAAGTCCTCCTTTGTTGGGGTCCATCCGGGTCCACCACCCGTAAGGTGGCCGCTACCCGCTGGTCGCAAAGTTCGCGGGTGAAAGTTTAACGTAATGCGATGGGGCGCAAGAAGAGGGACGTATATGCGGGTCCTTTAGCGATCAAATCTTGAAGATTAGGAACTGAGAAGAGATGAAACAGCACCAAGATCATAGGATATAAAAACACGGAACTAGGCGTTAATTTATTGAGTTTAAAACACGAGTATTACGGTTAATTTGTTTCCTGCATATTATGATTTTCTACTATTTACTTTAGTTTTTACTTACTTTCTACCTATTATGAATTTAGGTTTTCTTTTTCATAATTTATGTTTATTTAGAGGCAAAAAATCGGACCGAAAGGGTCGTATGTTAAGATTGAGGAACATTAAAATACGATATTTTAGTGCTGCAACAAATTTAAGTAATCAGTATGAACTTGAACTAAACTACGATTTCACACACAAAAGACAAATTTCAAAACATGACCAAGAGAGCAGATTTTTCACTCAAGCTTATTATCGCTTTTAATGTAAAAGATATAAACGCATCACACTCAAAAACTCATCGAAAACTAAACTAATAGTTTGACTAGAGAGGTAAGAGCTGAATAAACAGAGGTTCTGCAATATCGCTCCGAAGCATCGTTGGAGCTGCAAGCGGTCAGCTTTGTGATGGTAATGCACTGCAAGGATCGCCGGTGTTTGCTCCCGACATATTGCTACTTTGAATAACGTATGCGCTCCTTTGAGATGTTTGCCCACGGACAATCCGTGTTTATTCGCGATGTTTGCCGAGCCGTTTTTCGGAGAGGTTTCATTTAAATGTTTTGAATGAAATGAGCAGCCGACTGTAAGGGTCTGTAGACTTTGTTTTTGATGTTAGGGGTAGTAAAAAGCAATTTGCTTTTATTAAACTGTTGATAATATTATGCTATATTTTAAAATGGTTACTAAAATAAAAAAATACATATTAAAATACATATTGATGACCGATTTGGCGCAGAGGAAGACTACCCACCTTCTGCGCCAGAGGTCTCGGGTTCGATTCCCGAACAAGACAAATATTTGTGTGCATGAACATGTCTATTTGTCTTGGTCTGGGTGTTTACTATGTATATTAAGTATGTATTTACAAACAAAAAGTATTTAAGTATTTATTTATCCGTTATCAAGTTTTCCATGACACAGTTTCTTAATGAAATTAACATGGGCTTAGGTAATTGGTGTGATTGTAAGAAGTTATTTATTTATTTATTTAAATTTTATTGTGCAAAAACAACATTCTTTGAGTGCACAAAATAATAAGTAAATATTTTTCATTATTGATATTCTGAATATTCATATGAAAATAAAACAAGATTATCCGTAGCAAGCAACATACGCACTTTACATATTAATTACGTAGCAAGTGGTCAGTCGTAGTCATACGCTCGTAGCTGCTACGGCGTAGCGGGGGCGAGGGTCGGGCTTTCAATAAAACATTACCTTCTTCTATAATGCCATTACAGAGGGGAGCCAGTGATTTCCAGTTAATAATAGCATTCTTGTAGGTATTTTATTAACAGAAATGTCTTTTAATACATTTTATGTTAACGACGATGGTCATACATTTGAATTTTTAGACGAAGTTGTAACATTTTATAACTTTGATTACTAAACATATTTTAATTCGTTATTTAAATTTTTACTTTTTGAATTCACAATGCAATTTTTATTATTGAAAAATTGAAAGTCCCATTGGAGCTGGTTGACAGACGGGTCGATTTTTCTATATACTTCATATTTTAATTCGTTATTCGTTAGAAATTTGTCCAAAAATAATCTCATAAAAGTTGAAAATAGCAGGTTGAGCAAATTTTCTGTGCAACTCGACCGATTTAGGTCCTTCGGGTTTCCATTTTAACTTGGAAATGGGTAAAGACGAGAAAACCCCATTACTCTTAGGTTGAAGTGGTTCACGAATGCATTAAATTAGAATTGGGCATTGATGTGGCGGTCCGGTCCGGGCCGGGGTCGGTGTCCGGCGGCAGGCCGTAAATCTCCGGCACCGGCAGCCACCGTCCGGCGCCGGGCGCAGGTGGCTCCCCCGCGACAAACTGCTAACGCACTCTTAATGTAAATGTTTTTACTACTCTGAAATGCATTTTGAGGTAACTTTATATTGTTAATTCTTGTTAAACCTCTACATATTTTATTTTTGATATGCATCGAAGTTTTATCATAAATTTATTATATATTTTTATTTAAGACAATTAAACGGGATAATCCCAGTTTCATAAATATTGTAAGCTTAATTAATTACACTAATTTCTCAATTTTGTTTCATAGCGATTGAAGGCTATCACTGATTACGTAGGTAAGTACATCTAATTTATAAAATACTATAAAACAGAATAATATTCCTAAAGGTTTTACTGACTTTCTATGTCAAATCATTTATCTCTGACTGTGTTAATTTTTCACAATTTTTATGGACAATAATTTCAAACCGTGTGGTTCCCGTTCCATTGGGAATATTGGAGTAAAAAGTATCCAATGTGTTATTCCAGCCTATGATCTATCTCTGTTGCAAATTTTCAGTAGTTTTTGCATGAAAGAGTAACAAACATCCATACATTCATCCATACTCTCAAATTTTCGCATTTACTACAAGCTTTTTAATACAAGCTTTTTCTTAACTTGCCATATTGTTAGTTAGTTAGTATGTTAGTTAGTGGGGGACAAATCTTGCAAGCTTAATTTGACCCACTTCCCATTATCCGATGGAGCTGAAATTTTGTGTACACGTTTGGTTTAGATGACAATACAATATTTAAGTACGGTCAGCAAAAAATCTTGTCATAAAAATGAAATTTTTACTAAAAACTTATTACTTACAAGCTTTCCATGTTAGTTAGTTAGTGGGGGAAAAAATCTTGCAAGCTTAATTTGACCCACTTCCCAGTGTCCGATGGAGCTGAAATTTTGTGTACACGTTTGGTTTAGATGACAATACAATATTTAAGTACGGTCAGCAAAAAATCTTGTCATAAAAATGAAATTTTTACTAAAAACTTATTACTTACAAGCTTTCCATGTTAGTTAGTTAGTAGGGGAAAAAATCTTGCAAGCTTAATTTGACCCACTTCCCAGTGTCCGATAGAGCTGAAATTTCGTATACAGGTTTGGTTTAGATGACAATACAATATTTAAGTACAGTCAGCAAAAAAAGCTTGTCATGAAAATGAAATTTTTACAAAAACTTAAAATATTAGTAGGATGTGGAAGCAAGCGAAGTTGCGGGCACAGTGTAGTATAACGCCCCGGGCGCAGTCTATGTTAATAGATCGCCAGCCGGCGGGCAAGTGCACCCGCGGGACGCGGCGTGTCACAGGACCTTTATTTATGGACGGAATAAACACTCCACTGGTTAAACATACCAAATTCGACTAAAGATGCTATAAAGCTGTTATTCTAAAATCATTTATAACATAAAGGAATATAATAAAGCGGGCGACTAAAAATTAATAGGTTGGGGTTACAAAAATACTAGGTGAGCAGCTGAATAAAATAGGTTTCAGGTAACTTGTTCAGGTAGTACTTAAGCAAAGACTTAGGTGATTCATAAGTTTTGGTAAAAACGGTCATAAGTCGCTCCCCTAGTAATTTTGGTACCCCGAAATATGTTTTAGTCGCCACGTTAAATAGTACCCTAACATAAATAAGTCATTTCATATTGCTATACTTCATAATATCTGTTTCAAAATTTAGTTTTCTTGCTCGAAGCAAAGAGGAAAATGATATAAGTAATAAGAAATATAAAACCATTAAAAACACACCTAGTTCTTCGTTTCCGAAATATAATTCGACGAAACAAAAAGATCGTTTTGACATTATTTGAGATAACATTTATTTAATCAAAAAGTGATAAAAGTAAATTAAACTTTTTATATCGAAATTTATAGAAATCCAAAATATGCGGGCCCTCCCTTATAAATTTGAAACGACGCTAATCAACTAGACATCAACAGATGAATGTTTTGTAATGTTTATAAATACTATAAATTTTACCCAGCAGTTAGCTTAGTAACTTACTTTTATCCAATTTTCAGTTCATCTTCACTAGTTTTAATAATTTTATTTTATTTTCGCTACAAAAGGATGCATGATATATTTCAGGTAACTTTAACACGTTTAGTTATTAATTTACCAGTGATTTGTATGTAGAAAGGTAACAAAAATGTTGCAGAGTTACTCTCGCCTAACAATATAGCTGCATATCGCACAGCATCTAATTGGCTCGCTACAGTGAACGCCATGTTGATCTGCATGTGCATAGCAAACGCGGGAAGGGTTGCGCCTGCCGCCTGCCGCCTGCCCTCGCGGACTTCGTTTACAAAACCAATCTATTTTAATGCGCTCACTTTCCCTGCCATGTACGAGAAATCAATTTAAAGCTTTTGTTGGAGCTCCAGTTTATTTATTAGGAAAGGGTTTTAATACTCTAGTTTTGGAGGTCACCTCTTTCGGTCTGTTGACTGAAGATAAAATAGGATTTGTGCATCCGAAAAGCGAATGAATCTATGCCGGTTTAAGCCACATTTATTTTAAGCATCGAGAAAATTCTAGTATTTAGAAAAGTCTATAGATACTATGTTGCATTAAAAACTAATTTCAGAACTCACTTGAATCTTTTGTTAGAGTCATTGAGTTATGTTTTGATAGAGTCATTGAGAGACCATTTGCATTAAAATAGCATCTGATTGCCGTAGTGATTAGCCATGCACGTGTCGCGCGATGAAGGCTGCACACAGACGTACGTAGCATTAGCATGTGATGCGTCGCTAGAACAATGGCGAGTCTGATTGCGCTAATCAATAGCGCTGCAGCTGCACCGCCCCGCCCCGCCCCCGCCCCGCCGCCGCCCCGCCACCGCCCGTAGACCTGATACCAAGTATCTTTGTTGTAGGGTCGCACATTAGCTCAATTTGCAACGTGTTTACTTAATAAACCTAGAATATATCTGCATAGAATAACAATAAATCAAGTGATGCTTAAAATAACAGAGCTTGCACAAAAATTAGACCATTTAAACCGAATTGTAATGCTACATTTTCGTTTGAGATTAACAAAGCTTTCCGAATTGATCCGCCAGTAAAGTAGTTCAGCTTCATAAATATACATGTATTCACCCCTTTAAACTAGCAGTTTAAAATTTCACGGTGCTTATTAAAACAAGATTGGAGCCCCCGCTCGGCATCGGCAGCCCTGGCCGGCGCGCGGCGCGATTGGCGCACGCCCGATAACGAGAGAGAGCTTTCTATTCATTGTCGCGAACAAACACAGGCTACTGCAACACAGAGGCATAGCTTTGCAAATGGCCGTGAAGTCTAATACTAAAATATCTAATTAAATGAAGGCAGAAATAAACTGATATAAAATCAGCGCATTGTAAATTCTCTTATTATAGGAACAAAAAACTTGGCACCAAGCTACTTTATGATGAAGACGAGCATTAAGAAAAGATTTCAGAAAATTAACATTGGTTTTTATAGAAAAAACCTAAATGTCTGAACTAAACAAGTAACGTGTGACTAGCCGTTGGTCTGTTTATAAAGTAAACATGATAAAGTAATCTAATCGTACATACGGAATTAGGATTAACAAACTACATATTTTCATAGATAGGAACTGGTTTGCATAAATATTGTAATCTAAGAGTTTTGTTTGTTAACACAACTCATTATTACAAAGTTTTGCCTATTACCTGCATTTTCTAAGTTGTAGACATGCTCATTTATGTAAGTATCTCAGCTTAAAAATTGCATTGTGAATGCAAAAAAGAAAAAAATATTTTATTTAGAATTTCGTTGAAATGTTATTAAACATTCGCAATGCATTATGGTATGCAATTCTATCACAATACATTGCTCCAAGATCATATTAGTAAAAGCTCAAATCTTTGTCTCTGACCGCACTAGCCACCCCGCGGGCAGCAGCCATCGCTGCAACGACGATGAGCCCCGCCCGATTGGCTAATGTCATTTGTACTCTTTGAGAGCTTATCTGCTCCTTTTACAAGAGAAATATTCTGACTCCATTGATGCTATCAGTTTATCGGCAAGCAGCCACCTCTTACGGTCTTTTGAGGAATGAGCTGTTTCTAGGAAACGTCTGGACTGATGAATATTTGACGGAATAATCCGATTTTCTAATGTTCAGAGAAAAACACAAATTAAAATAATTAGCGAAATTTTTAATGACCGGTCTAAATTTCAAAGTGATGCAAAAGTAACTTTAGTAAATGACAAGTCATAAAATAAATATACATAGGCGTAACTGAAGAAGTTTTCTATGCTTGACAACATACTTACATATGGGGTAATATCAAGGAAAATTCTACGTTGAGACCAAACGAAAAAAAATGATCCTAATTTTGTGGAGACAACAGACAAATATTTTTGAGGTAGAGACCATTTAAAACGACCGCTCAATTTTGACTTAAAGCGAATCTGCCGTAAAGCCAACAAGGGAAAACAATTATTTAAACCACAATGTGCTCGTTATTTAAAACAACGGTAAAGTTACACCTTATTTAATTCGAAACTGAAAGCTGAAGGTAAATTTTAAAGCACATAACGCTTTTTAGGGCGCAAATCAGAGCTGCGCAGTTTGTACGGCGCTATGTACCGCGTATGTAAATGATATGTAGATGTGATGAGCGCTGCGATTGGCCGTCTTCACCCTTTACCCTCGTATGGAAATGGGCGCTAAAAAACGGGTCGCGGGTCGCGGGCTGCGGGCGCGGGGGGCGGAAGGGTTGCGACACACGGCGCGTGATTTATCACCGGTTATGAGCGACGTCATTTGTAAATTATTCCGTCGCGCGACAATATCGGTGACGGCTTTAATTTAAAGCCCGATGATGTATGGCACGAGCCCGGGGGGAGGCGCCCGTTACTCCGCCAAACTGTTCTTAATATTCACGCCGTCTGGCGCACACTAATGGATGCTAGGAATTAAAGCCTGATGTGATCAGCGAGGGGACTCAGAAGAAATTATAGTAGATAAGCATTCGTAACGAATACTGATAAAAATGTAGTCTTATTAATGTAATTAACGCTTTTAATTAAACTTGAACACTGCATCGTTCTAGAGACTTGACTTAAACTAAATTTCAACAATGTTTCAATACTTCAGTATGATATGATTGGTAGGGTTTACGTTGATTCTAATATAATTTAGTTTTTAATGTTACGTTATAAATCACGGACAAAACTCCTGTAGTTATTTGTATTTGCTCAGTCGTGAATTATGAATTCTCTATTTCAAAACATAAATGTCACTAAAACAATAGTTGCGGTGACTGCCCAAGAGACGGCATCAATCAAGGGCCAGTCTCGCGGGGGCGCGCTCATTGCTGGGCTATGACGCTGTCGTTCAAACAATGGCGCAAACAGCGCAAACAATGCAAACAACGCCGACTCAACAGCGCCTCCCTCGGGACCTGCGTGGCTTACAATAAATGAATAAACAACCAATAGTGTAATTGACTTTTGCATTTGTTACTCGCTATCGAAATAAGAGTTGTAAAAACAACTTATAGGGCGCCTACCATCAACTTTAAGACAGCGATTCAAAAATAGCGCGATGCAGAATAGGTTCCTAAAATGAATTGCTTTCTTTCGTATGACCTTCTAAAAACTAGATCGCAAATGAATTGCTAAATGTGAATGACCGAACGATTTGTGTCCTTATTTCTTCTACTCGTCTCTTTCACTCGATTCTGTCATGCCCGGAGAGTGAGAGGGGCGGGTATAACCTGCAGGTGTCATGTCAAATCGACCGGGTTATAAGTCAAATAAGAGTTCCTGACAGCTTAGCGGCTGTGAAATGTCATTGAATGATCACTGAATCGCTGTCATTCATAGTAAGCTGTCGCGGTACGAATAAGCAAAGCAGATTGTGAGACGGGTCGATTTTTTCTAAATACTTCATTTTCCTTTTTTCAAAGCAGATCAGTTTAGGTCCTAAACAAAACCGCAATAAGAGTTGATGGTAGGCACCCTGGGTAAAGGGCAAAATCAATGTGAAGCTTACGTATATAGAGCTGGTATATAAATGTTAGAAATGACTCAAAATGTAATAAGAATAAAATGTGTTGAAAGTGAATATTTTCAGTGCAAAAGTAGAAGCATGTTTTTTATTTGCAATCGCATCTGCATTTAGAATACGATACTTGTTTGTGGAAAGAAAACACGGAGTTCATTTGTTCGGCATTAAAGGATTGACGAATTTGAAAGCGAAATCGGATGCGGCGTCAAAGGTGTCGGTCACGTCGCGAATAGCGGGTGGCATTGTGCGCGCGCGCAGCTGGCGCGCCCGCGGGGGAGTGGGGAGAGGGGAGGGGAGGGGAGGGGATGGGGCTCAATCCGCGCCACGCGCCGCAACCCTTTAGCGACAGTTAACTCTATTTAATTTCCCAATCGTCCGCGGAGCGGGCACGTGCGACCGATCCGCGCGTATGCGGGCGGCCTGCGCCGGCGCGACCGAATAAACATTATAAATTGCCTTAATCACGTTTAATGGCCGCCGATATGCTCATATTTTACAGTAATGGGGCACGCAGCCAGATCTACTTACGACGCACGCTCGTAAAAAGTTTAATCAATTATATTCAGATAAGTCAGCATCTCGACATAATGGCTGTGTCATGTAAATTGAGATAGGACTTTACGGTATATAACTAGCACAAAGAATAATGTTATTTATCTGACACGCGTAAAACATATAGTTAATTATATCAAAACGTCTGTGGTTTTTTAAAGACTGAAATTCCCTTTTTAGTATGCATGAAGTCTGAAAACAGCTTAAGAATATCTTTAATGAAAAGAAAACCTGGAAGATGACATGATGCTATTTCATTGTCTTTCTAGTCAGTGCTTCGAACGAGATACCTTAGAGTTAGCGATTATAAGAAAGAGAGATTTGACTACGACATTTATAGACATTATTAATTGATTACACGTTTTAATGTTACGCCTAAATAACCTGACATGACAGGTGTGAGTAAATCTCGTGTGTAGAAGGTTCCAAAAGAAACTAGAAACTTATAGATGGTACTTTAAAGAAGGTACAAGTACAAACATAAAAAACATACTTACCTATTATAGGTATATGTCGAAAAGCAGAGTATACAGTTTAAAAAACTTTATTTTTTATTTTTATTTGTCCTCCATGTCATAAATGAAAGTTTTAAATCTTCAAAGTTAAAACTGTTTTTAAAAAACATTATCCCATACAAAATGTATGAGGAAAGGCTTTTCATTAAGGAATCACTATTACAATTTAAAAGTTGATAAGACTGGGTACTATACCTATAAAGTAATAATAAAATGTTTATAAATATAACGTATTTTTAAATACATTACAAATACTGTTAATCGGAATTGTGCTTCTGGCGAATAGTTCAGCAAATCACGAGGAGCACCCTAAAATTGTTAAATCATGGAATCGCACAGAGATGGGGTGTTTACCTTTTGTTAAACTCAACCAACTATAGTTAGATGTGCTAACCTGGAAAGACTTTGAGTGTTTCTTTTTGAAGGTAAAACGTCTAAGAACTATTTAAAGTGCCATTGAAATAATTAAACAATTTCTTTCATCTTAAATAGAACTTTTTAAAGAAGTTTTCGAATTCAATGTTTTCTGCATGGTTTTCAATAAGAAAGTGGAGTTAAGGAATTCTATTCACGTAGTTTTCGATTGTTAAGCCCATAAGATGGCGAGTTGTCCTATAAAAAGGTACCATCAAGTTCGGGAGCGCTCGGCGAGGGTCATCCCGTCAGCGGCAGGCGAGATCAAAGGCGCGGGAGGTCACCGGAGGGCGACGGGGGGAGAGTTTAAACAAACTCTCGCGCTTGACCGCACGCGCCGCGCTCCGACAAATTCGCAAATTTAATATCGCCTCCGGTCCACGGCCCTTTTGTTTGCCTGCATTCTATTTGCAGAATCCAATGAAATTGAATTCCAGCCTCTTTACATGCTTACAAATAGTTGTAGGTAACATTGCTAGTATTAACAACGAGCCACATATACTTTATACATACTCTAAATCCCAATAAAATAAAATAAAAACAAAAAAAATATAGCGGAATCTAACTGTTACAGAAATCAAATTGTTTTTTGAATAATACCTACCGCTCATATTAGTGCCCTTTTCACTCACATAATTAAAGGTACCTCTAAACTAAAAAAAATACTTTTCAACTTGAACTTGGCTAAACATAAGCGCCATGCACAGTAGCATGGTAGGCCATATCATGTACCCTTTAACCGTTACAAAGACTAAATAATAATCACTTTCTTTTTTTAAACCCTCGATTATTTAAAAAGTGAAACACAATCGGTAGAGTATGTACAAGCGTCGTGCGCACGTGGTGAAGGGTTGCGCCGAGGGAGGGAGGGGTGGGGAGCGCGTGCGCTCGCGCACCGGGCCGGCATTGTCCCGCGTCACCCTTGCCGTTTCACTTTTCATCTCGCGCGGAACAGATTGCGGCATTTTTTACGCGACTTTTCTACAGGTACGTTGGCGGGGGGAGGGGGGCGCGAGGCCCCGCCCCTCGTTTGCATGCGGCCCTCCCGTGGCCCTCCGCGGCGCGCCTCATTTACATGCGCGCCTCGCGCCGGCCGCGTCGCGTCGCACCTCTCGCTTTTGCGTTTTGCCCGTTGCGCTCGCCCGTCCCACTCCATCGAAGCTGCTTACGTCTGTCTCTGTTTAGATTTCATAGTCTCTCTATAGGTACTTTTCATTTAGAGCTAGAAGTGGCGTGTTAAACCGTAATTAACATAATACAATAGCTGCAGTCTATAATATCCCTGATGGTGTCGTCATAATATGTAATTTAATGTTACTTTGTTGTATCCTACGTTAAATAAAAAGTATCTACGGACTTGAAATCAGATTTGGTAGCTAATTTTATACCAATCACTTCAACGGTTGTGTAATTTTGATTTGAAATAAAATTTATCGTATAACTAAATCACGATAAATTAAATTGTTAAGTTTTATGGGAAACCAATGTCAGTACAGGAAAACAAATCATCGCAATAATAAAAATATAGTCGTTAGATCTCGATATACGGTAGCGTGTAGGCGAATAACGAATGTGGTAATAATACCTACATTTGGAAATAATGTAATAAACATAATTGAATGTTTGCCAATCTCTCATTTTGTAAAAGCGGGCAAGTGTTCTGTATTTATGTTTATCTCGGCAATTGTATGTATGTGAAATAATTCAGCAATAAACGATTTATCTATCTCTATCTATCTATCTATCTATCAGGTAAAAAGAACAGCAAAAGAAAATTATTTAATTTTTAGTGTATTTAACTTCCTTCACGTGGTTGTGATAAAAATCTTAAAAACAGTTAGATCAATAAAATTTCAGGAACGCGAATTAAACTCAAACTATTTGACAATACAATTAAGAAAAATGAAAAATCGACCCGTCTCACAACCGTCACAAGCGACTCCGTACTACTCCGTAGCTCAGTGATTAGAGCATTTGCCCGGACAGCGAAGGTCGTGAGTTCGAGTTGTGAGACGGGTCGATTTTTTCTAAATACTTCATTTAAAATTTTTCATTAATAAAAATTGAATTGTGGATGCAAAAAGTAAAATTTTAAATAAAATACAATAAAGGTTTAGCAAATTCTAGGAAACTAGCAAATATGTCATAATAGAGTCTCTCTTTCTCTTTAAAATTGGCAGTTACCGGAATTGTAATGACATTCAATATTGGCAGAGTCGTACAGACAGGTGACTCTCGTCTTAAACATAATATCTAAATCTTTTTTAAATCTAATTCAAAGTTTTATCAACAAATTGCCAGGCGGGAAAGCTACTTATAGAGCTCGTTGTTTTTTACTATCACATTTTTCCTATACTTACAGAATTGCATTGTGAATGCATAAAAATAATTTAAAATAACAAATTACCGAATGATAGATCAAATCTCCAGGAAATAATATGTTAAAAAAGCAGTAAGTAATAGTTGAATTGGACGGAATCCCTCCCGCTTACAACGCGCCGAAGGCACGAGTATGTTTGACGGGCATTAGCAGCGCATTATAAACAATGGTCCGTGGACAATATCCGCGACCTAATGCGCGGGGCTCCGGTTACCGCCGCTGATCGATGGCGGGTTAAACAAGCGGGGAAAGTTTGAATTTCATATCATTCATAAATAGTGAGAGAAAGTTTATGAACCTTCATCAAACCTTCATCTTGGATTCACAATCATTCAAATTATGAAAGGAAATACTCATTAAAGCTTTGACAATAACTTTTCAGAAATACTCAATGCACATCTAGAGATAAAAAACCTTTGAAATAAAAAAAATAAAGCACACTAGGATTTTAAAAAGTTTTCCAACAAACCTTAATAAATACGGTTGCTGCTAAAAATAAATAGGATGTTATTCAGAGGTATTCAAGTTAATTACTTAAATACAAAGCGTCAGTGAATATGATAATGTCAGTTTTAACGCAGATACACATCAATATGATAATTAACATACCAATCATGTTACGAAAAACCATTCCTGTCGACTCCAGGCCAAATTGTGTTTGCATAAAAAACAAATCGACCTTAACGTTACCAGAATAAAGTTCACGGTTTGTCAGTTTTATGCATTTGTTTGTCGTTCTTAATGCATAAAAAATGTGCAGCTAAAGGTAACACCTGTCTGCCGCCCGCGCAGCTCATTGAGACATCGCGAGGGACGTTTTGATACCAGACAACACGTTTTACGACTAGTAACATTTGTACTAATGTTTTTACTACTTATTTCTATACTGAAATGAGAGACGAAGGGAAAGAAGCTTAATGAAACAGCTAGCAAACATGAGTTTTAACTTTTTTACGATGAACGAAACATTAGCATTTAACGGTTTACTGAACATTGGTCAGAAAAATTCGAAAAAATATATTATGTTAATAATTTTGTTATAACTTGTAACCCTTGATGGCAACTCGACGCGAAATAAATAAGATATGTTTTTTATTGATTAAGTTTCAAGTACTTTGTTGCAAATAGTTTTTAAAAACCATGTGTAGTTAGTTTTCCACCTATCACTGGATATTTTTTTTGTAGAATATATAAAACATTGTGTTAGCTTCTGTGTATGTGTCATACTTTATTGCAGTACAATAAAATTGATCTCGTGGCTTTCTAGAGCGAACTGAGCCGAGTAACGGAAAATAACGGCTTTCGGGCTGAAGGCTCGGTAGAGTCGAAAGAAATAAAAATCGTTGCGTCACCGAAAAACAAGATGGGGTAACAAATTTTGGTTAAAAAACGTTGTGATAGTACTTAATGCTAGTATTGTTAAAAGCGCCGTAATGAGCGTAGGCGCCGCAGCCAGACGTGCGGGTTCGGTTCCCGGGCGCAGTAGGCCAGTGAGGCGCGGTGGTTGCGCGGCGCTAACGAGTGTTTTGTGTTAGACACAGATGCAGCTGAATCCGCAGCTTTTTTGCTAAAACCGTTATTTTGCACATAAATCTCACCCTTCCGAGTTTGAAATTTCAATATCCCGGTGAACAATGCATCCGCGCGTTTTTTACACTCGACGAATTTTTAAAAAATGTGGGGTAATGCATTTTTTATTGTAAAAATGCTCGGCGGCGCGGAGACGCGGTCGTTATTCCTTCCCACGGCGGGAAATGGGTCACGCATTGTTCGTCTCCTTGGTTTTTTCGCCAAAAAAGAGATTTCGCCGGCGGGACCTGCCGCTCCCCTCTGACACAGTTTTTTAGGGTAAAAAATGTAAAAATGACGTCGCAGCTTGCGATCGAGTTTTCTCAGGAGCCGGTTGCATTTTTTTCGCGATAAATCTAATAACGGCTTGTAGAACAGGAGGCTGCGGGAAGGGTTGTCGCGACATCTGTCGCGGCCGAGATTACAACGTTTCAAATAAATTTACTGTCGCCAGGGGCACGGGGCTCGGAGAGGGGGGCGCCAATAAAATGATTAGGTAAACAAAACGGAGGCTGCGGGCTGTTTGCGCGCGGGAGGGCTTCGGGGGAGGTAGAGGGCCGAGATTACCTCCGTTTTAACGCGCGAAAGATTTCAAAGGCCGGCCACTTCACAAATAATCCATCAACATCTCGTCGCGAGGCCCTCTAAAAGGCCACTCGGGTCGCGGAGGGCGCAAATTCGATTCCGCCATAGATTGGAGTGCATATTCAGCTAACGAGGTTTGCGAGCCTCCCGCCCCCTCCCGCCAATATTGTGCCAATAGATACCTGGAGGACATCCCTCGTTACCTCTGAGGAGTGCCCACGCACTTGTGGGCTAGCTAGTTAAAGCCGAAATCTCGTTGTATTTTAAAATAACTTGGCTGTCCTTAAACGTGGACGAAAGCGGATGTTTTTGGATGAAGAGTTGTCACTTTGTCGGTTATATTCGACTTCTTAATGATGGACAATAAAATGTTATCTACACTAAAATTATGAATCCAATAGTATCATAGTTTGTCTGTCTAATACTTTTTTACTTTTGGATAAATGAACGTGTGTTGGTGAGCTTGGTAACGGGTAACACACAATCTATAAAAATCAGCAATATCTGATATAATAATGCTATACTTACTCCTTTGCTTTATAATTAACTTAACCATGATGTTAAAAAGTAGCATACTTTAACAACAATATTATGTTTAAAACATAGACTACGAAGCAACACAATGTCTTTTTGTACGTTTATTTAAATTAATAAAAGGGCGTCCGATTTTGTTAATGCGTTCCCTCGCGTTTTTCTCTACGGGCGAAAGCTGAAAACCAGTAGTGTTTTGTTCTTTCGGGGCAAAATATACGCTGAGCTTTTGCCTCTTTGCGTCGCTGTGACAAACATGCACACATATACCTGCTTAAATATTTGCCTAGTTATTTTTGTTACTCAGTAAGTAGTTGGTTTGTTTCTCTTTCCTTTTGTTCATGTGCATCTTATGTTTGTGATACAAATAAATGATTTTATCTATCTATCTATCTATCTACCTACGGTTACAATAGCAGTAGCAAGTAATTAATTATAAAATTAGATTAGCCATAAAAATACATCTAAATATAATCCTTCATCACAGAAAGCTGAAAAAATATTGCAAAGTATCTAAAATACAACTCTCCATTCGAACAAAAAGATGTAACTGTTAAAAAAGCTGATAATACGTTTAGTGCGTGCTGCTAATGACATTATGTGATCTTTAAATCATTTGTCATTTTTTACGTTGAAAATGTTTAAAAAAGCTGTGTTATCGTTTTATTCAACAACCGCACCCAACATTGCTGAGAGCGACAATACATAAAATATTGATGTATGCTAGTGAGCGTTCGTAGTAATGAATGTGAGCATGGCGGCATAGGCAACACTCAGAGACTAGTGAGAGCGCGCTTCGTTAGACGAGCACTTCCTGCATCAATCACTACTACCTAGAATTGGCGATTCTGAATATCTATTATTTCCGATCAGTGGTATTCAATAATCTTCTTTTAACTCAACAAAAAATATTTTCTTAAAAAATAAAAATAAAACATCAAAAGTAAGAAATAATCCCTTTATACTGTATTTACATCAAATAACGTAAGTACGAGTACTTTGAAGTCGGGCGTGAAACATGTTTTGTTGTTTTTTATGTTATTTTTGAAGGCAGTTTTATTTTTTTATGAACATATTTTTATTTTACTCTTTTTTGTGCACTATGCAGGCAATTTTTTGTATCCTGGTAAATATGTATGTTAGGAAAACAACTTGTGAAAACAACGCATCAAAATCGGTTCAGCCAAACGTGAGATAATCGCAGACAAACATACACAAGGGTCAAACTGAGAACCTCTTTTTTTGAAGTAGGTTAAAATACCAAAACCTTCTAAATGCAACAAATACATTTCTGAAAACTGCATCAGAATCACATCAAACCTTTCAATACCGATTTAATTATTATGAAGAGTTCCCTTATGTATCTCCGAAGTCCAAGGTCCAATGCCAATGAAATTCATAAGAGATTACCTTTAGTAGGTAACCCCTGTCCAACAAAATAAGAAACATCTAAATCGGTTTATAAACAAAGGAGTTATGTTATTTTAATTTTTAGTTTTTTGCATTCACAATGCAATTTTTATTATTGAAACATGGAAAATGAAGTATTTACAATCAGCTCCCATCGGAGCTGATTGTGAGACGGGTCGATTTTTTCTAAATAGTTCATTTTCCATTTTTCAGTAATAAAAATTGCATTGTGAATGCAAAAAACTATAATTTAAAATAACTTGCCATAGTAATTTCATCTTTAGCGATTGCCAAATACCTAGAAAGGTATTTCTTTCGCGTGTGAGGGTAGTAATATCTCCACATTGATGAAATTAACGCTGACTATACAGCGAGTAAGAAGTTTTGGATAAATTCGACGCTTCTCGTAACGACTCCGTAGCTCAGTGGTTAGAGCAGTCGCCCGGAAAGCGAAAGGTCGTGGGTTCGAGTCCCATCGGAGCTGGTTGTGAGACGGGTCGATTTTTTGTAAATACTTCATTTTCCATTTTTCAGTAAAAAAAACTGCATTGTGAGTGCAAAAAACTAAAAATTAAAATAACTAGAAAACCTCCTCCTTTTTGAAGTCGGTTAAAAATAATAGTAGGTAGGTAACACAAATGACTATAATAGACAGCATGAAAAAGTGGACAGACTTAATCATTGCCAGTTAAAAAAAGGCTATTAATAGAACGGCACAAACTTTTGTTATCTTCAGCGTGAAGATGGCACTAAACAATGATGATTGTCTAATTAAGCGTTGTGGAAAGCTTTTAAGAAAAACTATGTCCAATATCCAATCAATATTTTTAAAACTCCGTTACTGACTGACTGACTGACAGACAACGCATAGCTAAAACTACTGGGCGCAAGAAGCTGGAATTTGGCAAATACTTAAAGACTTTAGGGAGCGTAGGTGAGCACTAAGAGGTAATGGGTTTTATCAGACGTGTCTCTGTTATTTTAACTTAATGCGATTGTCTCCGCTGATTGCAGTTGTCCTCGAGGGAGCAGCGCTGTCGCGCGTCGTTGCTTGCACTAACTTTGTAACGGATATGTGCAGTGCGCTTAACAAAACCATCTACTAAGTTTTACTTTTATGCATTCAAAATGAAATTTTTGTTATTGAAAATGAAATATTAGAAAAACTGAAGGAAAAGTTACGGACGACATCCAACTCAGCGGTCAGTGCATTCGCCTGGACAGTGAAAGATCCCGGGTTCGATTTCTGGCGAAGTTATACTTGGAGTAGGTATGTGTCGTTTCCTTTTTAACCGACTTCAAAAAAAGGCGGAGGTTCTCAGTTCGGTTGAATTTTTTTTTTTTTTTTTTTTTTTTAATGTTTGTTACCTCATAACTTTGTCAATTATAAACCGATTTTAGAAATTCTTTTTTGGTTTGAAAGCATATAGTTACAAATTGGTCCCATTGTTATACGGTCAGGATCTGATGATGGCATCCTGGAGAAATCAAGGGAACTCTTCAAATATTATAGGCACACCTATAGCGATTTTGGTATTTTCTTAAGTAACTCGTGCCCTTGCTTTCGGTAAGCACCATTTGGTGAAGAGTAACTGATGATGAAGACCACATATGGCCATCGAAAACATTAATTAAATACTAAATATGTTACGGGCGCAATACGATTCCTTTAAGGTTCATAAGTAATTTTCAAGTATTTGCGACTGTTAGTCATCATCTCACGATGATGAGCTGGTGATGGAAGGTACAACTCCTCAATAGTTAGGAGTTGGAGGATAATTCTTTAAATATCGTTGATACGTAAATATTTGTAGTTGTTACCTTTCAGGTTATTTAGTTAAGCTGATGATGGAAGGTAAAACTCTTTAACGCTTAGGAGTTAAAGTATGATTTTAAGTACTACAAGCGCAAATAGAACTTTAGGTTGTATTCTTTCAAGTAATTTAGGTTAGCTGATGGTGGAAGGAAACTGCATAACAGTTAAGAGTTGGAGGGTGGTGCTTGTCTGAGTGTTCTAATTTAGATATGGGCTATAGTCGTTGCACATTAAGCTACCCTTGCTCATTATGCGGTTTCTTATAGTAGATTTCTAACACTAAAAAAGGAAAAATAAACAAAATTTTTCAAAAAAAATTAAACCGCCTTCAAAACAAAACTGCAAACAAAAACTCATTTCCCAAAAACACGTAAAAGTGAAAAATAAATTGAATCATTCAATTCAAAGTACGAAAGTGCGGGACTTTTTCTAATTAATCTTGAACTTACTGATCTGATTGAAGTCGGTGTCAAGCCGAAAGTAACAAGAACGAATACTTAAAATTCAATTTCAAAATTCATTTTCATTTCAAAATAGTGAAACAATAATAAACAATATCTCATGCGCAGAGTGGTGTAAATTGTAACCTATCAAATACATATTAATATCTATTTGGCTTGACACCGACTTCAATCAGATCAGTAAGTTCAAGATTAATTAGAAAAAGTCCCGCACTTTCGTACTTTGAATTGAATGATTCAATTTATTTTTCACTTTTACGTGTTTTTGGGAAATGAGTTTTTGTTTGCAGTTTTGTTTTGAAGGCGGTTTAATTTTTTCTATTACCTATTTCATTGCATCAGTGGATAACATGGATCAAAACTCTCCGAATCGTATCACTTTCTGGCATAACAAATTCTAGAAAAAACAGTAAGTTTTAATACAAATAAACTACAAATTAACCAAACCAGGTCCAAAATATCAGTCTATTCTTAAAATCTTTAAGGAAGGTTACGTTCTTCGAACGAAATGATTATGTGTGATGTGTAGCTTATTATGTCAATTTAAAGACAGAAATAGGAACAAGTGCTCAGCATTCTGATATGATATTCGAGGAAAGAGCGTATATCTTGTTGCGAATCAGCGAGGGTGGTGTGTCCGGCGGAGGCGCGGGCGGACGGACGTGTCGCGTCACTGTAATTGCGGCGGGACAGATCGCATCGTGACAATTAGCGCCGTCCGCTGTCCGCCGCGCGCCGGGCGGGCACACGCGCCACAACAGGGCTCGCAGCGATGCTTACGATACGAGGATTGTGCGAAAAACTGAGCAATAGTGACAAGTCTCAATACCGGCGCGGCGTTTAAAAGTTCAGTGTATTTTCATGGTAAAAATTGAACAAACAGTATCTTCCAGCTGCAATGCGAATAACTATTTTGGTTCGTGATAATCACCATTATAAATCCTATCACAATTTAGCAGCCGGTCTGGCTCTGATATCTGCTTTCGAACCCGGTCTTTTAGATATGTTTATGTTCGTCTGGACTCTGTTGTGTTTATTCGGCTAATTACAACCACCTGCTCGTATGTGTCTGTCGTCGCTTTGCGGCACTTTCTTAACGACGAAGTTTATTTACCACTTCAATGAAGTTACAACATTTTATGTTTAACATTAAATGCATAAATGATTTGTTAAAATACATATTTGTTTCCGCAAGAATTTCTTTTTACAAGCTTTTTATTAACTTGCTATGTTAGCTAGTGGGGGGAAATCTTACAAGCTTAATTTGTCCCACTTCCCAGTGTCCGATGGAGCTGAGATTTTGTATACAGGTTTGGTTTAGATGACAATACAATATTTTAGTACAGTCAGCAAAAAGCTTGTCATGAAAATGAAATATTTACTAAAAACTTATTAAACTATACTCAAAGACGTATACTGATTTTCTGATTTATTTGGGATTTCAATCGACTAAATTGGAAAAATTATGATAAACATTGCTTTTCTTCGTTTAAATTCAATGTTGTTTAATAGCAATACCAAATTCAAACCAACATTAATCGCTTAGTTTTTGTCGAGTTTAAACGCAGCAGAGTAAGAGTATACCTGAGCGTTGAGCACCCAATCTGAATTAAAATCAAACTGCTTAAGCATTTAAAGTTCGTCGAAGTGACCAATCAACAGCATCGGATGAATAGACAAGTCGAGCACAATGGGAATGCCTAAATAAGTTGTTAAGTTCGGTAGATGCCGCGATAGCGGGTTCAATAGCACCGCACCGCGCGCCGCCCGCCGCTGTTTCTTTACAGTATGAAGAAAGGTAAGCAGTAGGTTGTAGAAACATTCCCTTAAGAGGCGGTATAAACCTAGAAAAAAATCACATACAAAAAAAACAGAAACAGTAAACGCCGAATTAGTTTTATTTGAGTTACTCGTAAAATAAACATTATTTTTGCAAATCGTTCTAGATAATATAGTTTAATATTATTGGCTCAGTAATATGCGTTATAATAAAAATAAACTGATTAAGTACCTAAAGCTGAACATTAGACCAAAACCTTGTGATGTTTTTATCGAGAAAATGTTATTACTTTATGTTTTCGCTTAGTCCAGTGCCTTTCAAGTATGTTGTAATATAGATAAAAGGCCAAAATGGCGAGATTTAACACAATAACAGTAAAAATATTTTATTGATTTAATTAGAGAAGAATTATAATTTTTAAGACGTTATTATTTTGTTTTTCATAGAAAAAATAAAGGTTAAAAAAATAAAACGAGTTCATTTTTTTGTGAAGTTAGTATACCATAATTATTATATAATAAAAATTAATATGTCATATTGTAGACATCCCTTTTGAAACTTTTGTGTTACTTTTAAGTTACCCGGTAACTTATATTTTTAAGTTACTTTTATGTTATATGAGGCCAATTTGTCGGCCTTACCCATCTACTGATCTAAGTTATTTTTTGTGATATCCTCTCTCTATGTATATTGTATATGTAGAATCATAACGATTGCTCGCAATTATAGGGCTGCGCTGGGTGGATGGATCTTTCTCTACATATTTGTCAATTTTGCTGTCATTAATTTTGTTTAGACCGTAATGCCTTTTGTTAATTAATTTATAGTTGAGGAAGAGACGTGTCTCCAAACACGGGCTTTTTCTGCTCAAATGGAGGCTCCAATCCACTAATTTAATTAAGGCTTTATTGTTAAAGAATAATAAATTATTTTATTTTTATTTTATTTTATTATATCTAAAAACTTTTTTCCAAATAATTCGTGGTTTAATTTTTATAAAAATCAAATCTAAGACTTGCGATTTGCTTTTATACCGCCTCAACCGCAGAAACAATTGAAGAATATCATATATCGGTGGGACCCCTGTGCGTCTCATATATACTTAGCAAAATAAGTAGGTAACTTTGAAAATAATGAATGACTTTAAAAAAAATTAAACTTATGGCGGCCAGAATCACTCGCCTATTCAAAAACAATTTATTTTTGTACATTTTTCAGATGTTTGAAATTTTATTTGACGCAGTAAAGTATCACATAGAGTATTGAGTGATTGAGTGAAAAACTGTAAAACAACATATATTTTTTCAAAATGTTGACTACTTGTCATTTACTTTTACTTATTTGCATTCACAATGCAATTTTTATTATTGAAGATAAAGTTTTAGAAAAAAACGACCCGTCTCACAACTAGCTCCGATGGGACGCGAACCCACGACTCCGTAGCTCAGTGGTTAGAGCATTCGCCCGGACAGTGAAAGGTCGTGGGTTCGTGTCCCATCGGAGCTAGTTGTGAGACGGGTCGTTTTATTCTATTACTTCATTTTCAATACTTGTGATTTGCGAGTAATCCATAATTTAAAATACCCTATTTTCGGGAATCCTAAGCTTACATATCATCTCCTGGCGGTTTGCTAAAGTTTGGTACTGGCAACGAAATACTCAGTAACTCCTTGAATGATAAGCAATCACTCTTGCCTTTTTCCCAGGGGTCGACGCAGTTTGTCTTTTTCTTTCACTCATCTCTCCTTTCTATCAGCAGTATCACTTTGTATTGCCTAAAAAATACAGAATTTCACACTAAAAGCACCGCGGTCGCATTTTTGATCCAGCCGCATTTTTCATCGTCTCTAACCTTTTCTAATTTTTTGTTGGGTTGCCGTGAAATTTTAGAATTTTCTTGTTTTTTCAGTATTTTTTATTAAAAAACAAGAATGTTTAATGGCATAAAATATATTTTCCCTAGAACCGCCGCTGGGTCATTTTTGTCCCATCAGCTACCCGAAACGTGGGACAGTGTTATTGTACAATGCTCAAAATGTAGAGTAGATGTCTAAGTTAGATTCAGTTCATTAATACTCAATGCTTATACACTAACAACCTAACAGCCCGTCCCGGCTTCACACGGGTGCAATTTGGACACTCAATATGCATGTATTGAATCAGAAAAATGGAAAATGAAGTATTTAGAAAAAATCGACCCATCTCACAACCAGCTCCGATGGGATATGGTTGTGAGACGGGTCGATTTTTTCTAAATACTTCATTTTCCATTTTTCTGTAATAAAATTTGCATTGTGAATGCAAAAAACAAAAAAATAAAATAACATGTATTGAATCACTCTATCTATAGTTAAACACGGGAAATAATTTTTCCAACTGTTATTTAAACATTTGGTATGTTGTTATGATCAGTTGAAAAATTATTTGAACATTTATTTAATTTTCGGTTGGTTGTAAATTAACTACAGCAGTAAAACATGAATAGTAATAAAAAGAAAATTTAGCAATTAGTTCATCCGATAATGAAGGCTCAAAAGTTATTCAAGCAGTGTAATAAATTAATGGCCAGTAAAATTATGGAATGGGCAGTTCAATACATAGTTCGGCAGTACACGGCGAGCATATTATTATTTCTAGATTTTTTACTTTTTTATTTTAAAAGTGAGAAGGTGGAGGGGTTCATATTTACCACTTAGGAAGTGTCTATCATTCAAAAGCACAATTTTTTGGAATAAAATAATGATCAATATTTGTAAGTACACTTGTTTCGAGTACTCTGTAACGTTCCTTGTTGCAATAAGTATAGTGGGACAAAAATGTCCCGGCCGGTTCGGGTTTAAGGGGTGTCGTTATATTAGGCGCTTCTAGTATTAAGTCTACTGGCGAGGCTAGCTAGCTCTTGTTAGCCCAGAACGAAACTTAGTAATAGGTACCTGACCATTGGCAGTTCAGAGGTTTAATTTTTGGTGTAGTAGAGACAAATTGAGCCGATATGGTCATAGATTTGGAGTGATCTAGTTGCGCGGCGCATCGTGCGTTGACGGCTCCGCAGGGTAATATCGAATCATGATCGGCGATCGCACGAGCGGCGGCCGACGACCGCAGTTATTAATCTGGTGGGGGGGAGGCCGGTCACGAGCGGGCACGAATGCCCAATATTCGAGATTTGAATACTAGATAATTAATATCGCTTTATTAGCGGAGGAAATATCGATTTATGAAGATATTATCCGCTTTGTGCGAGCCGCGGCGCGCGGATGCCGCGTCAATCAATTACTGTCGGTGCGCGCGCGCCGGTACCTTCGGCCCCCGGCGACACACGCTGCACTCTGGGCCACATCCTCGCCTGAAACCTCCTCGTCACTGCACTCTAACAAAAAGTCGTGATGTTAATAGCATAAACAAACGCTTGATACGGCGGCGGAGGAGCGCGCGCCGAACAAAGCCGCGCATTGTTCGCGGGTTCGCTTTAATTTGTTATCTTAATTTATTAATCGGATCGGGGTCGTCGACCTCCCTCCCGCAGGTGCTCTGTAAGCTCACTGCTGGCCGGCGCGCAACCGCTTACTGTACAAATTGTGTTGTCATCTGATTAAGTACTTTAGGCCAACCGTTGGCTTGTGCAGAGGCACGACCCGATATCTAAAGAGTTCATAAGCTCATTTTTAAGATGTAGTTAGGTAGTTGTTCTTCAGTATTCGTCACGACTCTATAAGTACCTAACTATGTTTATTGGATAAAATAAAGGCTTTAGACATGCGATTTTTTTTTAAATTCAAAGTGTAGCAACTTTAGCTATTTTAAAGAATTTAATCGGTAGGCTAAGTACTGATATCGATCGCGATGTACCTACTACACTTTAAAGAAATGTATATCCTACTTTGAAGTTCCATAGAAAACTTTAGAAAAAACGAACTTTCGCGAAGGTAAACATTCATTCGTAAATAGCGTATAGGAAAATATGCAGTTGAAATAAAAAACACGCTAGCCCCACAAGTAGATTCCGGGCGGGTTTCGGACAACCCCTGGAAATCCTGGAGGATAGTCGCCCGGATAGCGAAAGGTCATGGGTTCGATTTTTTTCTAAATACTTCATTTTAAATTTTTCAACCCCTGGAAATCCGTTCCAATAGCGTAGGTAAGTACATTAATAAGCACCGCTCGCTACATTGGTCTTCTGAATGACAGTCCAGCCAATGATTAAGGTAGAGTTATACAATTTTAATTACCCCATCCAAGATGAAAATACTCGTACCTATCTGATTTGATTCAACGACGGTTATGTAAAGCGTCTTATAGGAGCTTAAACAAAGCTCGTCCATTGAACGAACAATGCTTCTCTCTGCTTATCACCGCAGTGAGTAAGCGTTTCACAACAGACTCTCAATTATCTGCCCAAACACCACTTACTAGATTACATCGCGGTTATCGATCCTATAGGAACGGGCCAATGGTCCAATAAGATTGCTGTTCGAGTTGCAATCGAATCAGAAATTGTGTACGTTTCACTGCGATCGTATGTGATTTGCATGAGCAGTGTGTGTGTCACCACGGGCGGCGGGAAGGGACGGGGCGGGGCGGGGCGGCGCCGGCGCACACAAGCAGGCAACGCGACATGTCGCGAGTACACGGCCCGTATAGTCACGCACGCTACGGTACAACGACGACACAGTGCCGTCGCAATTATGGTTAGGTCGCACTCCTATGTGCGAACAGTGTGTTCCGAATGTTGGACCAGACGCTCGAAACGCGTGAACCAGATGCTGGAAGCTGAAACTCAACTTGCATGATTTGCACACCGAAGTATGAATAAATCATCAAGATAATCGGTTGTGCGGTTCCAAGAAGCACTTGTTATCCAAGCTAGCTTGTTTATTTCAAACTGATTAAACTGAGTTACTCAGTTTAAGATTCGAAAATATGGAGAAACGACCATTTTATTCAAAATTTAAAGAAACGCATCCATCGGAATTACCAAAGTAGGGAACCACCCTAGCTTTATACGACAACAATAAACGACCACTCTTATTAGACTCCTTGATACCCAACTCAAACTGTATAGATACTGGATTAATTCAGACAAACTTTGACAAAGCAAGTTAGCCCAGGTAGAGATTTCGGACATTTCCAGCTCTCTTGAATATTGGCCAACCTGCGGACATAATCGATTGTAAAAGATAAAAACAAAAGAATTGAAAGCAGCCGTTGGGTGTTGTGGCAAAGATACGTGCCTCTTTAAATCTGGTAACCAGGTTTCGAAAGTAAAAAGGCATTCCTTTTAATTTAACTCGCTCTATTAACTCGTGCAGTCTCTCAGGACGTGATCTCAGCGACGACGGACATTCATCGACAACACGGAAACCTGGTGCAGGCGTGCAGGTGTCGTAAGGCCAAATTCTACAAAATGAACCATATTATATTTGTGTCAAATTCTAGGTTTCCATCGACTTCTTTTTCAAATCTTCAGAGATAGAATGTAATGTTTGTAATAAGTAGCATTTTTTTTTTATTTATTTGAGTAAACAAGCAGTTACAAATGACAAAATTATAAAAGGTGTTTTATAAAAAAAAAGAAATAATAAATTTGCCATCAACACCGTTTACCACATATTACTAAAATATTCTAACTATAGTTACACAAAAAAACATTGAAAGTGAAACGTCACTATGTCCTCAGATCATATAATAGTAAAAGTATTAATGATCTGAGATAATAAACGATCTGAGATCTCACCTCAACATTACTGCTATTTCAGTGAATGTAAGTACTTCAGTAAATATAGATATTGATATAGATGTTAAATTTTGGATATTTTCCAACCAAATTGTAAGAGTGTCGTGAACGAAAGGTTCTTATGGCTAATTTTATATCATTTCAGCTCGCATTAAAAGAGACTAGGATAGAAGGTGAATTTGTAAATGGCAAAAAGTTTTAATTAGCAGTTAGACTATTATTGTCTAATATGTTAATAAAATTAAAATGATAACTATGTTTATACCCGTAATTCCAACATCGTTAATGGCCACTGTACAAAGGTTGCAATTTCGTTGCAGTAAGTAATTGCAAGACTTGCACTAAATGGATGGGTTAATCTATAAATAAGTTCTATGAATTGCTCAATGCCTTATTTAAGTCGATGGTCTCACGGACTATGAGAATTTATTCTTATAAGAGTTGACTACAAGTTCGGGGAATAAGGAATGAATTTTCCTATAGGAATAATGCAAATTACTTGGCTACTTAGTAGCTTTTTTGACGTTCACAAACTCTACATGCTCTTTGCTCTGAATCGGCCTACTAAATACACAACTTGTTTTCCGATATTTAAAGAATAGCAGCAGTTAGCATACTAAATTTTATAATAAAGACGTGACAAGAGAGCAGAAATATGCAGATAAAGTATTCAACTTCTGCATTTAACTATATTATTGTCATATACTTTTGTATATTATGATATTCCGAGCATAATTCAACCTTGAGTAGTTAACTATTCAACAGTTGTTATATTAAACAGCTAAACGAAATTATCCTACTAATATTATAAATGCGAAATTCTGTGAGTATGGATGGATGTATGGAGCTGAAAACCAGTGTTTTGTTCTTTCGGGGCAATATATACGCTGAGCTTTTGCCTCTTTGCGTCGCTGTGACAAACATGCACACATATACCTGCTTAATTATATACCTGCTTTGTTAGTCAGTAAGTAGTTGGTTTGCTTCTCCTTCCTTTTCTTTTGTTTATGTGCATGTTATGTTTGTGATGCAAATAAATGATTTTATCTATCTACCTATCTATGGATGTTTGTTACTCTTTCACGCAAAAACTGCTGAACGGATCTGGATGAAATTTGCAACCGATATAGATTATAGGCTGGAATAATACATACTTTTTATCCCGATATTCTCACGGGAACAGGAACAACGCGGGTGAAACCGCATGCGGCCGCTAGTATAAGCTAATTGTGCAATTAACGAGTGATTTGCATACCGAAGTGTGAAAAGATCATCAAGATAATCGTCTGCGCGGTTCGAAGAAGCACTCGTTATCCTAACTAGCTTGTTAATTTCAAACTGATTAAACTGAGTTAATCCGTTTAAGATTGAAGAATATGCAGAAACGTCCATATTTTTCAAAATTTTAAGAAAACATTTGAAATTTTTAAGATTCAGCTAATTGTCAACTTGTTTAAGGAATTCACGAAAGTAATCACGCTTAGCTCAGATTAGAGGAACCGTAATTAGTACGGATAGTACTAAATGAATGTATACAGATATCAGAATATTTATAATGAGGAGCGCATCAATGTCGAAAGCTTTAACAAAGATGATGTATTCAAACTAACACGAATACCTGCCGAATTCTTTTCAGCTCGTTCAATCAACGGTCTGTATGGACAGGTTGTATTCAAATGACCGGGCGGAGGCTGCGCCGCGTGTGCGTCTGTTTGTTTGTTTATCACGCGCCGTCATTACGTTTAATTAGCGGCGGCGGAGCGGGTGCGGGGCGGTTGCGGCGCGGGCGCGGGCAGGTGCGTCGGCTAATTACGCCTGCGTTACGTTACGACACAATAGGGAAAATAGATGCGACCGCGCGCAAACCAATGTGAACATTACCTCATTGAGATAAGCCGTATTATGATACGCTGCATATTTGTTTATGCCGAGCGGTGATGGGAAGTGATTGTTTACGGGAACAATGGTGCGGATTAGCGCTTAGAAAAGCAATAATTTGAATGCGAACAAGTAATTAGCCGCGAGCCAGCGGCGCGGCGGCCCCTCGTGTATTAATATTGTTCGATCGCGATTCCTGACCTTTGAAAAGCCAAATATAGTTGGCGTGTATTTCAACAAAGTTAATTACACTCGCGCCCGCTCATCGTCTTAAATGTCATCGATCAATACAAACGAAAATGAATAAATTACCGGCCGACATTCGGAAACAATTTGTTTGTTGTAATACCGTTGGCTAACGACGCTGCTGACATTTAGCGGGCGTCGTACGATCGTGCGATGAGTTTTATGAAACAAAAGGAACGTCGTCGGGGAGAGATGAATAATTAAGCACCCGATAAAATAATTACGGCGCGTTTACGATCCTTTTAGCGAGTCGCGCGGTCCATTAGCGGCGGCGAGCGCGGCGGGGCGCCGGCTAGCGGGCGGCGGGCGGCGGCGCGGGCGCGGTGCGGCGCGGCTCAAGCGCGGGCTGACTGCTGGCGACTGCGGCGCGGCGGTGCAGTGCATGCAAATCGCAGTCGGTGGCTCGCAGCACGCGGCCGACCGCTTATGATTAAACAAATTGAATTCAGAGCATCCTGACTCCATCAAACTGTCATATTGTATGGGAAAACGATTTGTAATAACACTATCTTCGAAGGAATAGAGGAAATGAAGAACAATTTTCTTTCAACACATCTAACGAAAGGATATTAAAAAAAAAGAAACCACGGGTTGCACTCCGGGAAATAAAGGGTTCCCTAGATTTTTTCACAATAAAAAAGGAATTTGACAAAAAAATAAAGAAATACGGACTAGATTCGAACCAAGGTTTTCTGGCTTCAATGCCGCCCGTTTTCTAACCTGAGCTATCACAATTTTGGAAACGTTGGCGAAATTTGCCATTGTAATGACATTGTAACAGTTTTTCGATCAGGTCACGTGTCCGTCTTACGATCTGACAATCTGACGATCTGACGGTCACGTGATTCTGACGCGAGTTTAACATTTTTTACCCATCACAAGAAGTGCACAACGCCGCTTAAGACGTTTTCACTTCAAAAACAATTTTTTTTAACTTTGTGATAATGTGCGATGCACCAAGACTACATCGATATTTCTTTCCTTAAAAAAAATAACGAATATTACGTACTACTTTTGTACTACGTATTACTTTTGCGTAATTTTATACAAAACGACTTTCCGAAAGATTTAATTTACAGTACCTCTTGTATTCACTCCACAACGAGCTCCCACGTGGCCCCGACCGGTGGCAGCATTCATATCGTTCACACAAAAACAGGAGCGAGTCATTACATTACAACGTTTCTCGTTTTAATCATGAGAGAGGAACAAATGACGGTCACGCGGCCCAAACACGCAAGTCGATCACACGCGCTGCTTTATTTACAGTTTTGACACAATTCATTTCTATGCATATAAAATATCATTACTTTAGTACAGTTTTTATAAAGCTAGAAACAAATAGACGATTTTTTAAAATTAAATGTTTAGGAAAAATTGTGGCCCTGCAAGTGCCTATATTTTCGGGCGGAATGGAGCTGGTGGTTTTTTTCCATCACAATTTTTCCTATACTATAGGTATACCACAGTCCAAGTATAGGTACTATACAGAATTGCATTATATATGGGTAAAAATAATTAAGAATATAAAAAAACTAAATGGTAAAGCAAAATGTTACAAATGTAGCCTAGCAACCTACTTCAAATAAAAAAAACAACAACCTTTCGAAAACTCTGTATTGAAATACTGCATTGGTAGGTAAGTACGAGTATGGCTCTTTTGTATTCAAATGTTTTTTTAAATTAAATTCTTTTAACTTTTGCACAAAGGCAAAAAGTATGGACTAATAGTATGTTTAGAAAACCGCCTTCAAAACAAAACTGCAAACAAAAACTCATTTCCCAAAAACACGTAAAAGTGAAAAATAATTTGAATCATTCAATTCAAAGTACGAAAGTGCGGGACTTTTTCTAATTAATCTTGAACTTACTGATCTGATTGAAGTCGGTGTCAAGCCAAATAGATATTAATATTAATATGTATTTGATAGGTTACAATTTACACCACTCTGCGCATGAGATATTGTGTATTATTGTTTCACTATTTTGAAATGAAATGAAAATGAATTTTAAGTATTCGTTCTTGTTACTTTCGGCTTGACACCGACTTCAATCAGATCAGTAAGTTCAAGATTAATTAGAAAAAGTCCCGCACTTTCGTACTTTGAATTGAATGATTCAATTTATTTTTCACTTTTACGTGTTTTTGGGAAATGAGTTTTTGTTTGCAGTTTTGTTTTGAAGGCGGTTTAATTTTTTTGAAAAATTTTGTTTATTTTTCCTTTTTTAGTGTAAGAAATCTACTATAAGAAACCGCATAATGAGCAAGGGTAGCTCAATGTGCAACGACTATAGCCCATATCTAAATTAGAACACTCAGACAAGCACCACCCTCCAACTCTTAACTGTTATGCAGTTTCCTTCCACCATCAGCTAACCTAAATTACTTGAAAGAATACAACCTAAAGTTCTATTTGCGCTTGTAGTACTTAAAAACATACTTTAACTCCTAAGCGTTAAAGAGTTTTACCTTCCATCATCAGCTTAACTAAATAACCTGAAAGGTAACAACTACAAATATTTACGTATCAACGATATTTAAAGAATTATCCTCCAACTCCTAACAATTGAGGAGTTGTACCTTCCATCACCAGCTCATCATCGTGAGATAATGACTACCAGTCGCAAATACTTGAAAATTACTTATGCACCTTAAAGGAATCGTATTGCGCCCGTAACATATTTAGTATTTAATTAATGTTTTGGATGGCCATATGTGGTCTTCATCATCAGTTACTCTTCACCAAATGGTGCTTACCGAAAGCAAATGCACGAGTTACTTAAGAAAATAGCAAAATCGCTATAGGTGTGCCTATAATATTTGAAGAGTTCCCTTGATTTCTCCAGGATGCCATCATCAGATCCTGACCGTATAACAATGGGACCAATTTGTAACTATATGCTTTCAAACCCAAAAAGAATTTCTAAAATCGGTTTATAATTGACAAAGTTATGAGGTAACAAACATTAAAAAAAATAATAAAAAAAAAAATTCAACCGAACTGAGAACCTCCTCCTTTTTTTGAAGTCGGTTAAAAATTTATTACTTACATACATATTAATATTTCATTTATTAATAATTTTCAAACACAGTTTCGGATTCAGGTGGTTGTATTTAAAAGAGAGTCCCATAGTAAGTTGTGACATGGTGTATTTCTGTGAACCTCATCAGAAACTGACAAATTCTTAAACAAGAAGAGACGATATTCGTAGAGACAAACTAGGTAGGTACCATTACCAAATCATTACCTTTATTAAAGCAAATAATGAAAGTGGGTGATATCCCCCAGGCTACATTTATTTTAAAGTTACAAGCACGAGATTGAAAGCTAAAAGGCGGCACTGGCAGTACCCGTCGGCAAAATATATCTAACACATCGGCATAATGTTTTACACTCACCTAATTATTAATTATTATTTTGTACAACAATATCGAGGCAGCGAACGCTCGGGAGCGTAATTAATATCTATTGTAAAGAAATTAGCGTGGCCCGGCCGCAGGTAGAGGGCAAAAACTGAGCGCGGGAGCCCGCACGGCAAAAAGCGCGCCTTTGGAGCCTCGCTCAAGGCACCATTATGCAGACGCATACAAAAGCGACTAGTGATTCAACTTCGCTGCGAAACAGTTGCCGTGTGTACGCTAAAGTTTGTTAATTGCTAATTTATGTTTTAAATGAAGGAGAGTAATCGGAGACAGCGCGAGTGCGAGCCGCGGCGCTGTTTTTACGTGTCTTTCTCAATTTGGCTATGGGTCGGCGCGGGCGCGCGGCGGCGGCGGTTCCCACGCCTCTGAATATTAAATCACATGACCGACAAATTGGGCCCGCTTCTGGGAACCGGCGCCGCACCGTCCGACACCGCGCCTTACCGATTCTAATGCGACCGAATTATTCCCCAGCACTTATAGTCAATTTACATTTTATTCGAGACACCCGTTTAATCGCCGCCTTCCGACGCTCGCGTCAGCTATTTCGAGAAAAACACGCGCTCCTAACCTTGGCCGCGACGGCCGAGTCCCCCGAAAGTGACTTACAAAAGCGGGGAATTTTAAAAGGACGAGTTCGCATCGTAAATATGAGCGCCCTCTCGGTCGAAAGTGAAATCGTGTGTCAAATGCCGGCGTGCATTGCAAAAATAGCCAGTTGATTGGGTTTTTACGGGTGGATTGGCGGGACCGCTAGGAATGCGAGCGCGCGGCGGCCGGCCGGGAGGGAGGGGATGAATTTAAAATTCAGATAAGCGGAATAAACACTCGCCCCCGGAATCCGCAGCGGCTGCGCGCTGTGATAAGGAGTGGACAGCGCACATGGCGCAGAATAATGCTCACCAGCGAGTAAAATTGAAATTTGTTTTGGTGTCCACTCGTGGGCGAGAGCATGGCCGGCGGCCTTCGGGCGGAGATAAGTTGCTGTACGGTGTTAAACCTGGAAGGCACGAGCATGACATACTCCAGAGAAAATGTAACACATTTTAAAACTTATTGGATTATACTGAGGCTCCACAAGGAAAGCTACTTATTTGTCGGGCGAAGATATGTCATGTCATGTCATTAGAGCGTTCGAAATTGACACTTTGTTTTTTCTACATCGAAAGCTCGAGGGGTGCAATCGTGGCCGTTAGGTGGCAGGTTCGAGTCCCTCCACGCCCAATTAGCGCTGCAGCGGCGCTAGGTGTCCGCATTAAACTCGCATCAGAGGTGTCGCGCCACCTGTTACGGCCGTCTTATCTAATTACGCGGCTTCCGTCACACCAGGCCTGCGCCCGCGCCGCTGGAAACGATACGGTAATGAAGTCGCCTTGCGATTGCTCGTGGACCGTAATTTTGACAGCTTACACACACTTGGGTTTTCTCTGCCCATGCGCATAGCAAAAAAAAGGGTTGGCAGGTTGACTGTATTGTGTAGCGCATGTGTGTGTACGATGTGTCGTGGTATGTGTGAGTGAATCAATAAAATTGCTATAATTGTTGCCATTAAGGCACACTCAGCCAAATAGCAGGGAGTGATGGCTATTTTATTCATTATTATACAAAATGCTTAACACTCTTGAAGAACTTCAGAACTAGCTAAATTATTGTTTCAACTTTGATCATAAAGTGACACGATATTTATATTTAGACTCACGTTTGAAGTGGACGACGGACGGCTTACCTATATCTGAAGTCACAATATGTTTTAGTAGCGACTTAATAAGCGAGCCATTTATTTGTTAGAAAAAAAAACAAGTTGTTTGTTGAGGCCGCCGC